>LNAC01000017.1:4325635-4482143 GCA_002007465.1 Ailurus styani
CCCGCCGGCTCATGTCTCCTCCTCCGCGTCTCTCCGGCCGTGCGCATCGCCGCCTCCCACCACTGGCGGCGGCCGGGGCGTTTTCTACGCGCGGGCGGCGAGGGGGCGGGGGGCCGGGGGCGGGCCCGGGCCCGAGTCGGCACAATGAGGATGCGGGGCCCGGGGGCTCCCCCCTCGGGGCGCGGCCGGACGGGCGCTCAGCTCGGCTGGGTGCGCCGCGCCCACATCAAAGGCGGCCCAGCCTGCTTGCCTGCCTGCCGCGGCCTCTCCACCGCCGCCTCCTCCTCCTCCTCCTGGCGGCTCCGGACTGGAAGGAGGCGCTCAGACTCTCGGAGACGGGACCGGCAGCTCCGAAGGGGCAGAGCCCGCGAGGCTGGAGCTGGTGGGCGCTGGAAGCCGTCGGAGCTCTGCGCCCAGGCGCAATGACCCGCGCCGCGGCGGCGCAAATACTGCCCGAACTGGGAAGGCGGCGGTCCCCAAGAACGCAGTTAGGTGAGGAGCGTCCTCACTCACCCACATTCGCTACCAGCACGCACTCACACCCACTAGCGCTTGAGTGGGGAGCCGGGAGGGGGCGGGTCAGGCCCAGCCCCCGGGGCGGCTCCTTTTAAGGGGTTCGCTTTCGCCCGCCCTTCGAGTCCACGCAGGACCGTGGCGTGTTCCAGATGCCCTCTCAGACGGCTGGCACTCTGAGACCCCTTGTGATCTCTCCGTCCTTGCCGCTGCGGGGGAGGGGGTCTCCAGGACTTCTCTCCCCCTCACCCCCCTCCAGAGCTCTCGGGTCGGTTGTCGGGGCTCCCAGCTGGGCTCTCGGGTAGGCGAGAAGCTTTGGAAACGCGCGGCTGCCACCTAGCGGCCCCGAGGCGTCGCTGCAACCCCTGCCCGGGAGGGCTCGCGGGAGCAACCAGCAGGACTCTGGTCAGCGACCACTCTAGGCCCTCCTGGGGCCACCTGGCGGAGACTTGCTTCCGTCTGCATACTAAGCAGTTTAGTTCCTTTAACCAGGACTCCAATAAGGATGTCTCTTCTCCCCGCCAGTGCCCGCTTCAGAGGCAACACTCCCAACTTCAAGATGTAGGTGTGGTCATTTGCAATTGCCTCCTCTCTAGAACCGACGGTAGGGCTGTCTTTGGCCCTGATGCTAAGTGAGAGGTCATAGTGGAAAACAAACTTCAAAAGCAAAATTCAGGAATCCATACTATCTGGTTAAAAACCTGGTGTCATTGGCAGTAGTTGATAATCGCAGTGAACTAGAGCATAAACTGAGGTAGCGGCTGTCCAACAGGAAATAACTGTTCCGTGTACCAGCCCTCTCTGCAAGCTCTTGTGAAGTTCCCTTTCAAAGCTGAGGCACGGGGCACCTGGGTGGCTCAGTGGGTTAAAGCCTCTGCCTTCAGCTCAGGTCATGATCTCAGCGTTCTGGGATGGAGCCCCATATCGGGCTCTCTGCTCAGCGGGGAGCCTATTTCCTTCTCTCTGCCTGCCTCTCCGCCTACTTGGAATGTCTCTCTCTCTCTCTCTCTCTGTCAAATAAATAAATAAAATCTTAAAAAAAAAAAAAGCTGAGGCTCTGTTTCAGCATTAGACACAAGAGCAGAAAACCTTTCGAAAAGTAGGTGGTGGGTGACAGGGAAAGCTCCTGTGGGAAGGGCTGGGCTGAACAGACATTCTCATTGCCAGGATTGGTCTTGCTTATGCCATTATTACTTTCTATTACTTTTAAATGGAGTGGGTATATAACTATCTTCTACATAAAATGCTTGCAATTTTTTTCCAATGTTCAGATAAAGTTTATCTGTCAACCTCACAAATAAGATTATCACCCAAATAAAGACTGACCAAAAACTTCCAGTCAAGATAACAGTTCTGAATAAAAGCATGAACTCAAGAGTCAGAAATCCTGGATTTGAATATTGCCTCCAACATTTACTTATAAATTCCAACAAGTAACAGTCTGAGACTCTGCTTCCTCATCTACAAACCATGGCTAAGAACAGTAACAACTCAAAAATTGTTTTTAGTTACTGAATGAGGTCATTCAGAGTCTGGCACATAATATAGGCTCCAAAGGTTTTAGCCATTATTAATAACTATAATTAGGTTTCTCAGATTTTCACTTTATGATTTCATGAAAGAGGCAGAATCACTCTCAACTTAGTTGAAGTGGTGTCCAATCAGGATGTCTTGACTCCAACTCGTCATTTAACCACATTTTTTACTATTTACTTCTCAAATCTAGTTTTCACGTATCTATTTACTTACTGTATACATGATTTTTTTATGAAGTTTTCCTATCTGAATTTGACACTTTCATATTAACTTAGTATGTACCACTAATTATTTGGTAGTCAATTCTCATCAATTCATCCAATCACGATTTATTGACCCTACTGTCAGGCCATGGGTTGTACAGACAAGTTCCTGTTCTAAAAAAGCCACTTCACTTTTAGGGGAAATGAGCATGAAGTAAGGGAAGTCAAGAGATAAACTCTAGCTTATCATTGCTTTGAAGAAAACCAATGGGATAGAGAATGCCTCTTAGTAATACTTAGGCTAAGCCACAAAGGTGAGGAAAGCTAGCCACACAAAGTAATATTCCAAGCAAAAGACATCATCAAGTGCCTGCAAGTAGAAAAAGGCTAAGTAACAGGCAGGATTAGCCAGGAGTAAATGGCAAAAGTTCAGGGTAAAAACAGGCAAATCCTTGATCCTGCCTCATAGGTTCTCAGAGGCCAATGGGTTGCCAAAGTCCTTTTTTAAAAGCACTGTTTATGTACAATTTTTAAGTCCATCTGTGTAAGTGTGCTCTGAGTCTAACATAGGTCTATGTAAACACCTAAGGCATCCTCTCCAACCCATCACTGGTCCCAAATTAACATTAATTTGTTGGCACTAGATTCTAGTGTAACATAAACTGAACCATGTATTATGTCCTATTTTGTGTCCAGCTTTTGTTCAGTATGTTTTTGAGAATCATCCTCATTCACTGTTGCTTTTATCATTCTTTTATTACTAAGTAGTACTCAACAGTGTGGACATACTAATTTGTCAGTCTGTCAAAGGCTTTAAAACTAATGGACAAAATGAATTTGCTTTTCAAAAGCTCATCACAGGTGCTTAAGTAAAGAATGAATTGGGGGCACCTGGGTGGCTCAGTGGGTTAAAGCCTCTGCCTTCAGCTCAGGTCTTGATCTCAGAGGGTCCTGGGGAGCCTTCCTCCTCTCTCTGACTGCCTCTCTGCCTACTTGTGATCTCTGTCAAATAAATAAACAAAATCTTTAAAAAAAAAAAAAAAAGAAAGAAAAAGAAAAGAATGAATTGGAATGTTCCAACTGTGGCAGTTGGGAGGCCAAGAAGGCGGCTATTACCAGTCCAGGCAACTGTAGTTTGGGATGAATGACTATGTGCTACATCCAATTTCCAGTCGTAAGCTAGTAAACTTGCAATTTCCTGAGCAGGTTCTCATCAGTAAACCACCTTGTCGTCTTATGCGGAACTGAAAATCTAAAGGGAATTGAGAATGTATACTGACTGCTAGTGCAATGGGATATACACCCTGCAGGGTGGTTAACTGTTTTTGCTTACTGACTAAACACCTAGAACTATGGGACACAGTATGTAGTTCAATGTTTTAGATTCCTATCTTTTTCCAATGTGAAAGTAATACAGCACAGCAACCTGACATTTATTTTCCACTTTTCTCCAACTTAAGACTCACAAAAAATCAGGGAGTCTGTAGAATACAAGTATTTTGGATACAAAAAGATAAGGAGAACCTCCAGCCTAAGAACACAGAACAAACAGAGCCTCAAGCCTTCAAAAGGAATAGACCCTTAGCACAGACAAGGCTCTAAAATTTTCTCAAAACCAGCTCTTAGAACTTTCACAGCATTAAACAGGACCTCTACTGCCAAATGCATGAGTCAGGGAGCAACTGGCTCTTTGGCAAGTTTGGCTGGAAGGTAGCCTTAGACTTTCCGAAATAACATTAACCCTTTATTGTTAACTATACTTGAATTTTAAAAAATTAAAACAAAAGCAAACTTCAACCTTTTATCTCCAAAGCTCAGACCACGACCTTTTATTCAGAGGTTCAGTGTACGTGACTCTCAACTTTTCTTGGACCATTTCCAACGAAAGCCCCACATCCTAGACTATTTCTCTCCCTCATTAAGCTACTGGTCGTCAAGACCATATAGTAGCTTCTGCAGCTTTGTGACACTATAAACCTCATACTACTATTATTTGCATAGGTCCATTTAGACAGTCTGATCTGCTCTCCCCAAATGGCATTATTTTGTTCTGTGGTTGAAACGGACAGTAACACGACCTTACATGATTAAGGGATCAAATGGAGACACTTCCCTCAGTTACCCAACAAGTGCCACCACTGCCCTCTAAATGCCCAGACAATTCCCCATTGCTTTTCCAAAGGGTCTGATCTGATTAATAAGCATCACCACCCAGACGGTTCTTAATTGCCATTCTTTATTTTACTTCCTAATTGCCATTCTTTATTTTACAAGATTTTGAGAGACAGCAAGCAAGCACGAGCAGGGGGAAGGGCAGGAGAGGGAGAAGCAGACTCCCCACTGAGTGGGGAGCCCCATGCAAGGCCCTGATCATGACCCAGCCGAAAGTTAGATGCTTAACCAACTGAGCCACGCAGGTGCCCCTGGCATTCTTTACAAGAAATGGATCATTCCAGGTCTAAGAAAATGAAGATAAACCTGGAAATTTTTCTCACTAGAAAGCAAGACACTATCAGACTACTAGAGTCTATGATGGCAGGAACAAGACCAAAGGGGACTTCATCAGCCAAAAAGATCTAAGAGCAAAATACCAATACATAAAAAAATCTGAATCCAGGATACTTAAAACTCACTACTTTCAGAGGTTGCTAGAACATCAATCCATCATTCTGAAAATTAGTAAAGAACAAAACATCAAAATATTTGTTTTTCAAAAGTCAGGTAGAGGCAATACAAGTGGAGATTTTAAAGAGAATGCCTGCAAATTGTGAATGGTATTGCTAAAGAACTAAGCCATTAAACATTCATATTCAGGAGACGGACTTAAGGGAAATATAGTTATTCCATCAAAAAGTACTTTAAAAAACAAGTATTATTCCTGGTATACCTACTATAAATTCCCCAAATTAAGGAGGAAAAAAACCAGGTTTCTCTTACAGGTCCCTCTACTAGTATAAATCAAGATTAGGGGTACCTGAGTGGCTCAGTCAGTTAAGCGGCCGATTCCAATTCTTGATTTCAGTTCAGGTCACCATCTGAGGGTCTTGAGATCAAGTACCTTTTTTTAAGTTCCCTGCTCAATGGGGACTCTGCTTGAGATTATTTCTCTTTCCCTCTGCCCCTCCTCACCACCCCCTCTCTAAAATAAATCTTTAAAAAGAAAATTAGTACTAGGGGGACACTGGGGTGGCTTGGTCAGTTAAGTGTCTGCCATTGGCTTGGGTCATGATCCCAAGCTCCTGGGACCAAGTCCCACATTGGGCCCCTTGCTCAGCTGGGAGCCTTCTTCTTCTGCCTGCAGCGCCCCCTGCTTGTGCACTCTGACAGAAAAAAAAATTTAAGATTTTTTGTCAGAGACAGAGCAGATATGGGACTTGACCCTAGGACCTTGGGATCATGACCCTGAGTCAATGGCAAACACTTAAGCAACTGAGCCACCCAGGTGTGCCATAAATAAAATCTTAAAAAGAAAAATTAGCTAGGGACAAAGGAGAACTATTTTTACCTAATTAGTCTTAGAAAACTAAAAATGCTTTGATTAAAATGTTTTAGTCTTCCCTAAGTACCTTAACTGTATTTGTTTTTTAGCAATTAAACCACTATTGACCTAAGTATGGCCAATCTCACTTAACAGTTTGCACTGCAAAGAAGTGTTTTTTAAAGTTAGAATTTCTAGTCACAAACCTAGGAGTTCAATTTTCAGATTAACATGTTTTGTTGGCTGAGGTCCAGTACCAAGTACTATTAAGTGACTTTGGAGGCACAAGAAAACATGCCCTACGCAGAATCTTTTCAAAGATGGATGTGATCGGCTTTATTGAATGCGCAAAAACTGGATCACCAGTAAGGCCAATGAATTTCCCTCAGAATGGGGAGATGTCCTTTTGGTTTTCCTCCTACATTAAGTACCCATCAGCTAAACCCACGGGTTAACTTCTACCCAAAGCAACTTAAAACCTATCAGACCCACATTTTGGTTAAGACATTATAATCCAAGTATACTGCTATTTCTGAACATTCTAAGTAACTAATTACCTAATATAGTCCTACGTCATCACATACTGTAATGTGAAACACTATCTAGGGAAGGAATGACTCAACTTTAATGTACTTCGTTCTTGGTAGCACTCTGTGGCTATTTAAGATCAGTAACTTTTTCAAATTCATGTGTAGGTTAAGCGTTTTGGGATTCTATCAATTTAAAGTAGATAATCTTGTAAACATTAAGCATAAAAAGATCCTTTAAAATAGAGGTACTTCTCAGTGAAATTAAGAACAATGAACAATCTCTCCATTACAGTTAAGATCTAAAAAGAGACACAGAAACTACAAGGACACCCTGGAAAGGAAACAGAATAATCAATGAAGAAAACCAAAACCTAAAGTAAGACGAGAAGAGACACAAAGCCTGGAAAGTGGGATTAGAAAGACAGTACTGCACCAACCCTCCCTACCCTCCAAAGGTTACTCAGAGGCCTGCTGGCTGGCTCAGCCCATAGGGCACCTCTAACTCTTGATCTCAGGGCTATGAGTTCGAGCCCCATGTTGGACATGGAGCCAACTTAAAAAAATTAAAAAAAACTGAGGGTTACTGGGGGGTGGGAGGGTAGGGATAGGGTGGTTGGGTTATGGACATTGGGGAGGGTTTGTGCTTTGGTGAATGCTGTGAAAGATGTAAGCCTGATGATTCACAGACCTGTACCCCTTGGGCAAAGAATAAAAATAAAATTAAAAAAAAANTGATTCACAGACCTGTACCCCTTGGGCAAAGAATAAAAAAAAAAATTAAAAAAAAAAATTAAAAAAAAAAAAAAAGAGGAGGGCGCTCTACCAAAACCATTCCAAAGATTAAAAGGCTGATACCCGTTCATTCCCATCAAAGTATTTGAAACTACAACCTCATCAAAGACAGCAATCCTCCTAATCAATATAAAAGAGGGTAAAAACAAACAAAAAAAAATGAGTAAACAATTCATGGGGTGAAAAGGGTGTCTTCAAATTTCAAATAGCATGTCCCCAAACACCAAGGAAGAACACGTGGAAGTTAATAAAACCAACAGAAATTTGAAGACATAAAGTCAGTCATTTCTCCTCAAATTAAAACAAAAGGGAATGATGAAAAACATCCAAGAGCATCAAACCAAAGGCCCAAGAACAGATAGACATTAAGCAGGAGAGCAAAATCTCCCAAGAACATGGCCCCAAACTAGACTCTCTGAAGAACAGACCCAGTCTACCCAGGGCCCAGAACAGAAATTATAAAATTTCAGGAAACCAGCAATAGGGCAATCTTAATCAGTTCTCAAGAAAACTGGTCATATACAAAAGAACACAAAAATCTAAGATTGACCAGCACTGAATTTTATGTCAAAAATGGACTTTTCAGATTAAAAGTAGTCAGAAAATACTTCCTCCATATACTAGCAAACTACTGGGAGACATCACAGCAAAAGAATAGTAATCTAACTACAACCATCACGCAATTGGCACAAGGTAGAACAGATAAAAGATGCCAAGGATCAGCCCCTAAATGTCCTCATGTAACTACCACATGCAATAAATTAATCTTTTCCCTATAGATCTAAAAATGTATAAATTATATACTACTGGACAAATTGAAAAGTCAACAGAACTCATCTTCTTTTCCCCTTCAGATGAAGAACCCAAGTTGAGAAAAGCTGCTGCAACGTGTTCAACATGCCAGATTTTACCAGTAAAAACTGGGCTGCAGTGGATAGGTGGTCTGAACACTTGGAAACACGCATAGTTATAATTATCATCTGTTATTAAAAGGTGGGAAGTTTTAAACATTAAATCCTCACAATGAAAATTAGATGGGTTAAAACCCCAAGAAGCAGAACTGTTTGGAGGGGTAGGGCAGACTGTTTCTCAGGAGATTTTAGGATATTATTTGACTCTTTTAACTATGTACACATTTCTTTGACAAAGCATAAGAAGGGTAAAAATAATAGAAAGAGAAACAGTGCTACTTTATTAAAATACTGAGTTTATTTCACATGTATATTTTTGTCTCCCCACCATTTCCATTTGTCTGACCACCACTACTACTATGTCCTATCATAACATTCCATACATACTTAAAACCAAGCAAAGGGTGGAGTTCCATCTTTAAAAACTAAACAGGCATTTTGGACAACACATTCTTGGCAATGGAACCTGGACAACATTTATCAGACACGGTAGGGAAAGTTCTCACTCTGCATTATAAAAAGGACAGCCAGATATCAACTGTTACAGAAATGAAATAAGACGGAAAATTTTAACAAACTGTTTAAACTATTTTTCTTAAAGAGACTTCCTCCACTGCCAGAGATCTTGAATAGCCTGGAAAAAAAAAAAAAGAAAAGAAATGTGGTTAAAGAACCACAACACTTCACAGACACCAATAAATTAAACCATGTCTCTTTGTACAGTTCAATATATCTATTTTTCATCTTACCACCAAAAAGGTTCACTACATAATTAAGAACTGATTTCAAGGAAATTTATACTCAAGACATAATTTATGTCAAATACTTCAAATCAAACAAAATCATGTGAATCTTTGTAAGTTGTATGTAACAGCTTAGGTAAACGAAATTGTGCAAGAGTAGGAGGCCAGTTTGGCCAATGTCATTTGCTTTAGGGCTAACAGATTTAGCACATAAAAATACAGAACACACAGTTAAACTCATTTATTGCTAAGCCTATGGGACACTTACTAAAAAATTACATTAACTTGAAACACACCAGGTTAACTACTCAGACTTGCTCTTATCTGGTTTGTTAAATCACTTAACACCAATCTCCCAAGACATAATCTGCTTTTCCATTCTTAAAATCTAATGATTTAATGTTGTCTACTGACAAAGAGCATCCCTGTCCATTTCTACATCCTCCTTCAACACATGATGAAATCTATACTTGTTCTCACGCTAGTATTAACATCCATGTAAAAGAATCATTCTTCAAATGACAGTCTCAGTTAAGTATAGTTATTAATTAACCACTTCAAGTTGGCATTTCTTTTCCTTTTCATAGATACACTTTTTTTTTTAAAGGCATCTTGAGATGCCTGTCTGGCTCAGTTGGTGCAGCATGTAACTCTTGATCTTGGTGTTGTGGTTCAAACCCTGTGATGGATGTGAGGTACTTAAAAAAACTTTAAAAAATATAAATAAATATAATAATCTTGATGTCTGTCAACTCTACAGCCTTCAAATTCCTTTAAAACAATAGAGTACACTTCAGTAAGTTTTTTTAACTTCTCTGAATTTACATAATCCTACCGCTAAACAGATATTTAAAACTATATATAAGAAATAAGTGGGATTTATTCAATGAACCATTTAAAAATGTCACGAAGAACATTTGGGAGTCTTTTCTTCAAAAGTATTTCAGTGCTTCAAATAGTAGGATTCTCTCAACTACCATTATTCAACAGCCACTGGGTTTCAAACACAAAGGAACTGATATCAAATGTGAGTAAATCTCCAAAAATCCTCCCTCTGTTCATTCAGTCCAATATAAATGTTTAAGGACAATCTCTTAACACTCCAGTCAAAAGAAACATCGGATGCCACCTGGGCGGTACTATGAGGACAGCAAAACACCTTTGGTAGAATCATCACTGCTTTGAGTAAACATTGCATCTTTACACAAACATTCACCAAAATTTTATCTGTTGTTTCTCCACAAAAAGCAGTACAATTGTTTTCATTAACTCTTAATTCAAGAGTGTCTGCAGATTTGCTAGAATTTCTCAAGTCCCATCTTGGAAGGAATTTTACTAGCCAAATCCTCACAAGCAATTCTTGTTCACTAGAAAAACTGCACAAGCAATGGAAAAAAATTTTATACATTGTGACCTGTATCTACATGTAAGTATGCTGTAAAAATGTGAAGCATATTTATAGTTTTGGTAAGCTCTGTAATAAGTAAACAGAACTACTTTTTAATATTGCGGAAATTTCATCCTTGCACTTGAAAATAGGCTCTCAGTTTTAAACTCAGAAAATACTTCTGAAAGCAGGGACTTCAGTCATTTCAGCTGCCAAAACTGATATACTGTGTGGAAGGCCTTTACATCTTTGGTTATTTTATCTTCCCCTGAATTTTTCTGAATCACAAGTTTTATTTCACCACTTTCTTTGGTACTAGTGGGAGAAATCATTTGTTTTATTTAAATCACTTGTTTTAGTAAATGCTAGTTTACATCTTACTTTCCACCAAGCAATATTGAACTAACAGTTGCATATTGCCATTTCACAAAATTTTTGTTTACCAGATGTCCACTATTCAGAAAATACACACTTGCATTTTGGGGTTCTAATATATAGAAACAGAATAGCAACCAAAAGAGTGTAAGACTGAATTTCATCATTTCACAGCCATGTCAATAAAGGTTGACCTCACAAATAGTAAACAGTGTTGAAATACTGAATAGGTTTCAAACTGGACATAAATAGTGCGGCCATTTAAGTCATCTAAGTACTAAATAACTGGCAGAAAATTAGCTCAAACTGACAAATTTCTTCATTTACTCAAAAAAGCTGAGGCTTACGGATTCTTGACAAAAGCTATTTAACACATGTTATATGTTCTGTATATACAAGACACCTAGCAACCTTACCTGTTTTTACATTTTCCTTTACAATCTGAGTCAGCAACCATAAATAAGAATAAAAATAAATGCATGATTTTTTCTATTGACAAAATAACGCATAATACAAAACTTAACAGCTGACTCAAACTCATATATTGAGTATTAACTACAATTTGGCTTCTTGCTTCCAGATTTTACACTTTAGGTTGATTTCAGCAAAATGTGCTTCCCCTAAGACCCATGGAGAAAATGGTCTTCTCTGTCAACTCACAAGAAAGCCAAAGTCCAAACAGACTACCTCAAGTACACAAATGAAGCAGCAAGGAAACCACAGAATACTTCCTTAACAAATCACCAAAACTAAAAGTGAGTTCAGTAACCAAAAGATAATTTACCCACTATATAAAAAAAGCTGAGAAAAAAGTGTACTAAAGCGTTATCTTCTCAATTTTTGCCAACTAAATCCTTAGAAGTTTCCATGTATTTAATCTGAAGTACTGTCTGTGGTTAGGAACCTTTTAAAAGAAGCCAATACTTAAGAAACTAAAAGAATCATAAATAAATCACAATAAAATATTTGGATTTGGTAATGTGTCCTGAAAATTAAGTTACCTCTTGGTCAGTCATCCGGAAGCAATTCTTCACATAATTGATGAACTTGGCTTCCACTTTGGGAAGAGAACCACCCTAGGAGACAAAAGCATTAAGGGTAAGTACAAATGTTCTGATATATTATGAAATTCCTCACAGATTTTCATGCTATTTACATGGATCACTGGTTCATTCCACATCCATTCAACTCTTTCATTTTAATAATACTTTGTTTTTAGGCCCAGAAACACTTACTGGGCAACAAGACTTACAACCTAGGTCTTCCATTAAAGAGGGCACGTGATGTAATGAACACTGGGTATAAGACTGATGAATCACTGAACTGTACCTCTGAAACCAATACACTGTATTATTAATAATCGCTGTATGTTAATCACAAAACACTGTATCTTAATCAATTGAATTTAAAATAAAAAAGGGGGGGAAAACCTAGGTCTTTCATAGTATTCCCATTCTGATAAGTCTGTCAAAGATTCAAATTCTCTCCAACACTCTAAAAATAAAATATAAGCTACACCTGAGATTCTTCAGACACTCAAATGTCAACTTACTGCCTACTCTATTATTCACCACCCAGAACCAAATACAAATGTATACCCCCTTTAGAGTACCATATACAAAGAAATCAAAATTGTTTTATCACTTAATATTTACTAAGAACCTATGTCCAGCACAATGCTAACCTAAGAGTCTCAGTTCAGGAATTTTTGAAGTGGGGGGGGGGGGAATTAGTCCCACATTTCACTACCTATAACTTGGAACCTCCTTCACCAATTATGGATGTAGGGAAGAAATCACAATAGTACTAGCACCAAATTATTTTCAAAATATTTCATCACCAATTATTTTTAAACATCGCAATTACTACAAATACCTTGAGGTGTTCGTGTTGTTAATCACTACTTTTGAATGATCTTATTTAATACACTAAGTATATCCTTGTTTCCTCTTTTCATAACTGAATTTTTATTTTCCTTTAACCTGAATTTTCTACACATTTTAGAAGATCAAGGTTTCAGAATGCCAAAGGAACCATGGCACAAATAGGTTAGAGATCAGACATATGGTGTAAGATCTTTAAACTGCCTCTATAACCTAGAAAACAATCCTCACTGTAATTTCCATTTTTTAAATTATTGTCACATACATTCTTATTTGATTCATTAAAATATTTATTGAGCAGCTAGGGAGACACAAAAGTGATTAAAACATCATCAAAGAAGTGAGGCAAATGCACACATCACAGAAAGGCCAAGTGTAAGGGGTCACTGAATCACAGCAGTCAAAAGAAAAGTGCTTTAGGAGATCAAGAATGAAATTGCTTCCAGCCTGGAAGGGGGTGTGGGTGGGTGGCAAATCAGGAAAGGGAATTTGAGACTTCAGTCTGGATTGTTGATGACAGTCAGTATGGACTATATTTGTCTCTCCTTTTCCTCTCTCCCCAGCTTTGGGTTTAATTTACCAGTAGTGCCCAGGACTGTTCAATTCGCCTGTAATTAAACCAAGGAGATAGGACCATATTAAAATGGGGGGGGGGGGATCTAAAAGATGTCATTTTAGAATTGTATGCAAGGGATAAAAATAAAGCAGTGATACCAGAAGCTAGAAAGGCATACATATACAGTAGTACCAAAGCACAAATAAACACATTCTGGTTCTAAATGTTATTTTTCCAATTGATTCTTGACTGTATAAGAAAATCTACCAAAGCCAGGTAAAACTTAGCACAGGAAAAACATGGGGAAACAAGAGTCGGCAACTTTTCCTCACCATCCCTTTATTCTCACTAATTGGGGTCTTATATTTTAACTCACAGAATTATACTTTTCGCAAATGTTTCAAGACACTTGAACTGTTTATTCCATATACTACAAGTCCAAGCTCACTAAGGTTTAGTAAGTTTAGTTCCCCATTCAAGTAAGCAGCAGGATGAGAGCAAATTTCTTCTCACATTTCCACTAAGACAAAAGGCAACTAAATGTAAGTATATCAAAGATTCAAGATATTATCACATATACTGACCAGTAATATCTTAGCATAAAATGCAAACAGAAAAGACTCAAATTTGTTGTAAAATGTTTGACTAGAGTCAGTCATGAGTATTTTTTTTTAGCTATACCACCAAGAAACCAGACTGTCTCCACTTTTCCACGGGCTTAGAATTTTATAAAACTCAAACGCCCTCTGCTGGTTCTGTAGCATTTTACAACCAAAAAAACATGCAAAGAAAACTACTGAGCTTTTTAATTAACATATAATGTATTATTTGTTTCAAGGGTACAGGTCTGTGAATTATCAGTCTTACACAATTCACAGCATTCACTATAGCATACATCTAAGGTCAGAAAGAATCTTAAAACCAATTTAGTTGTATTTCTTTTATAAAACAAATTAAAATACATGTAAATTCAAGTACACAAAAAAATGAGATTAGAAACGAATGTAAAAACACAAGTAATCCATTTCTGAAAACAAAACAAAAAACACAAGAGAGGCAGATGTAGTAAGAATAAAAAAAAGGAACAATCTAGTTCCAAGCTTTCACCGTATTATTTAAACAGAGGGAGAAATAAACCTATCTAGTTTTTCAAGATGGATGCTTTTACTCACTTTTTCTATACTTGCTTGCATTTTTGCTTTAATGTCTTCTACAGAACTAGGTCCTTTCGGTGTCTTGGGAGTCTTTTCCTGTTTTTTGAAAGATTCTTGACCCTGAGGGGGGGGAAAAATGAATTTCAAAAGGTCCTTATAGTTCTTAAGACCCATCCCCTACCTACCACCTGTTTTTCAAGAAAATCCCCCATATTTACAATCCATCTTTGTAAAATGTACACAACCAGAGTCGCATTGTTATTTTAATGTCTGAACAATTATTTTTTATTCTTCATATCATCCCTTAAAAAAGGAATAGGAATAGTTTGCGCCTTTTATTAATTCAACACCAGATCAGTTCTACACTTAAAGGAAACCACTTAAAAGTTTTCAAAATTGAAACCCAAAGTCCCCAAAAATGAAGCAAGTAAATGCAGCTTGATATGCTTGAGGCCCATCCTGTAGCTTCTAATAATCTCCAAGCCCAAGTACTGGGGTTCTTTTAAGCTGTCAGATTCTGACACACAGCCAGGGTTGAAAAACTGTACCATGCCATAAAATAACACTTTCATCAAACTCCTTACAGGACACAACTGTCTGTAATGCAATGAAAATCTTTGCTGACATCCTCCTCCACTAAAATGCCAGCAGTCATATATACGACAATAATTACCAACAAGCACACTTTAGCTCTTTAAGACACCAATTACAAGGGTTTTCCAAACAGTGTCAAATTTCAGACTAGCTTCTTCAACAGGAGAACTTTGTAGTTTTCTAACTACTACAATGAAAGCTGCGTTTATGTGTATACTGCCACTTACTTTTGTTCTTGGTGTTGATGGTTTTGAGTCTTTTCCATTCTGGTTTGATTTCTGTGCATTTTTGGCTGGAGTATCTCGTATAGACTGCAATTAGAAATTAATCTTAATGCCCTCCTACAAAACAGACATGAGTGCAAATAAAACTTCCCTAAACCACATATGCAACAGTCAGGCTAAGACAAAACAGTCATTCTGACAAAAGGTATAAAGAACTAATAAAGTGGGAGAAAGCCCCATGGATAAAGAAAATAGATCATTCTGCACCACTAGGAAAGTTTTTAGGATGACAACCCTACTCATGACTAATTTAAATATGAGATCATCAACTCCTCCCAAGCCAGCTTTCATGAACTACAAAACAACTAAAAAGCACTAAAAGATTTCCATCATTTCCGTTATTAGCTATTTCTGACAACCTCATAACCACTGTATCCTACTTACTTTCTTTACGGGAGCCTTTTCTTCAGCTTCCTCATCATCAAAATCATCATCATCATCACTACAAATGAAATGAGTTATTATTACTGACTCAATGCACTCATATGCCAAAAAACTATGTAGAAATTGAATAAACCTACAAGTTTAGTCAATCAAGACAGTAAGAACTTTCAAACTTTTGGGGATTGACAAAAAGCACTGGAAGCAGGATCTTGAAGAGCTACCTGCACGTTCATCTTCATTACAGCATTATTCACAATTTCTAAGAGGTGGAAGCAACCCAAATATCCATAATGGATAAGAAAATGTGATACATACACAATTAATGGAATATTCAGGTTATTTTGATAGTTATTATTACAATATTCAGATTTTTTTGGTAAGATTTGAGGGAGAACAAGCAAGCATGGGGTGGGGCCCTCTATCTTAGGACCCTGAGTATCATTACCTGAGCTGAAATCAAGAGTTGGACTACTTAAATGACTGAGCCATCTAGGTGCTCCTAGAATATTCACTTTTAAAGGAAATCCTGTCACATGCTAAACATAGACAAACCTTGAGAACATTATGTTAACTGAAACAGAAGTCACAGAAAAGACACATACTACATGATCCCACTTAACGAGGCATCAAAGGTAATCTATATACTCCTTATAGAACCCAGAAGTAGACTGGTGGTTGCCAGGGGCTGGAGAATGGTAGAAAGGAGGGGTTTTCAATCGATGAGTTATTATTTGCAATATTAGCGGATGAAAGAGTTTAAGATTTATTACACAACAATATGAAAATGGTTAAAATGGTAAATACTGTATTCTTTTACAACTAAATGAAAACAAAAATTGGAGGTCATAGTTTAAAGAAATTAAACTGAAACACATCGTATGTTCACAGATAAGTAGAAATATTCTTACTAAGGCGGCAACTCTCCAAAGTAATCTACAGATTCATCACAGTCCCTAAAAGTCCCAGCTGGCTTCTCTGTAGAAAATGATCCTAAAATTTGTATCAAAATTCAACCTAAAGAAGCCAAAAACAATCTTGAAAAAGAACAAAATTGGAGGATTCACCTACTGTTTTCAAAGAAACCCACAAAAACTACATAGCAACAGAAATCAAATTGCGTCTAACCAGCATTTAAGGACAGACACACATCAATAAAACTGAAGAGTCCAGAAATAAACCCATGTATTTAAATTATATTTTCAACAGTGATCAGACTGCTCAAATCAATGGCGAAAGAAGCCTAAAAATGGTGCTGGGACAACTGGAAATCCACATGCAGAATTTTAAGTTGGTCCCCTAACTTCACACCATACACAAAAACAGATTCAGAATGTATCAAAGATCTAAATGTAAAACACAGTAAAGATTTCAGAAGAGTTGGCAATGGCTTCTTAGATTTAATACCAAAAAGCACAAGCAGCAAAAGAAATAAAAATGGACTTCACAAATCATTAAAAACGAAACTTTAAGCTAATATGACATTGTATGGTCAACTATGCTTCAATTACAAAGAAGGCAATAAAGAAGTTAACTTTTGTGCAAAGGATACCACTCAAGAGTGGAAAGACAACCAACAGAATGGGAGAAAATATTTGTGAATTGTATCTGATAAGGTGCTAGTCCCAAAACACAAAAAACCTTACAATTCAATAATATCAAGACAAGTACTAGTAATGCTACAACATGCATGATTTTTAAAACTCAAGACAAAATCACATATCGTATGTAGGATTCCATTTACAAGAAATACCCAAAATAGGCAAATCTATGAGAGATAAAGTGCATTAGTGGTTGAGTAGAGCTGGAGAATATAAATGGTTATAGTATGGTTTCTTTCTGAAGAAATGAAACGGTCTAAAATTGTGATGAATGCACAACTGTACATTATAAGAACCACTGAACTGTACATTCTAATTCAAAATAGGTGAACTGCAGGGAAAAATCTAATAAGAAGTCCATATAAGTTATTAGCTAATAGTGAATCTAGTTCACATTTTAATTACTTTAAGAACTTTTAAACTAGCCAAAATGTTTTTCTTTTCCACACTACAGTCTCTAAATTTAAAACAGAAGTAACTTCATCTACGTGCACCAAGAAAACACCCATCTTTCCACCACTGGGGTAAACTAGTATGATGGCCAAATATCATACAGTACATGCAAATCTTTATATATATACACAATCCTTTATTTTTTTTTTAATATTTTTATTTGACACGGAGAGAGAGAGAGAGAGATCACAAGTAGGCAGAGAGAGCAGGCAGAGGGAGAAGGGGAAGCAGGCTCCCCGGGGCTCGATCCCAGGACCCTGAGATCATGACCTGAGCTGAAGGCAGAGGCTTAACCCACTGAGCCACCCAGGCGCCCCCACAGTCCTTTATTTTAAAGTGATTCTGTCAATTTTGGCTTTAGAACCCAATCCCTGTATGTTCCTCCCCATACTAGAAACAAGATGTAAAACCAATTATTACAAGCAGTTTTATTTATCCCCACCTACACATTTATCTACCTACCCTTTCTTCCCTTATTTGAAAACTTAGTAATTTGGACCTTGATTAACATCTGTCTATATTTATTTCACTCCTCCCTCACTACCAAACTTAAAGACAACTTAGAGGGAACATGGAAGAACACAAACTATTCTACACTGTGCTTGTATCAGGAAACATACCCATTTTAAAGACAGGAAATCTTTCAAAACCCAAGCAGAATCAAGGTAACAACTGGGTCCTACTCCAGTCTTCCTAAAAGTTTATTGTTTCCTCACTGAATAGCCTATTGGACATAAACAGTAAATCTATACAAAGATAATTTGAAATCAAGAACTAAATAAAATTCAAAGCACAAATACCATCCATATTTCTCGTTTCTGTTTTAAATCCATTTCCCACTCTTCTCCTGGCGTATATCATTTTAATTCTAATAATAACTATTCCCAAAAGTAGTTTTAACAGTGAAAGTCCAACTATATTGTTTCTAAGTCTGACATGCAGGTAATCTTGAATTTTTTAAAGCATTCAACTCTGTCTTTTCCTACTACTCCCTTCACTGCCATGCTCAAAGGGCTTTTTAAAGAACTACCAGCTTAGCTAGTTGAGGTTACTGAAAACCTAACTCTCATATTTGATCATTACCTAAGTACAGGTTTGATCAGTCTTTCTTAGATTCTATTTGAATCATGTTTTCAATAAATATATATGGGCCAACCTGGGAACTCAGGACAAAACTGATAGGTAATTAAAAGTTCAACTTATCAGAAGTTACTGATACTACTGCACATTGAGAAGATCAATTACAAACAGCATTTTATTCTGTAGTGTGCATTTAACTCTACCTTAGCCTGATTAAGTTTAATAAATCTATCATTACATTGTTTCCAACAAAATTTTAAATCCTCCACAAAAATCTTCTTAATCTCTCTTTTTGAAGATTTACAGGAAAGCTTGCAAGAGAGTAAGAGAGAAAGCATGAGCAGGGGGAGGGGCAAAGGCAGAAGCAGATTCCCTGCTGAGGGGGTTGATTCCAAGCCCCCGGAATCATGACCTGAGCCAAAGGCAGACACCCAACCAACTGAGCCACCCAAGCACCCCTTAATCTCTTTTAGAAGAAAATCTTATTTTACCAGTAAGGATCGAAATCCTTTGTGAGGAGGAAAAAAATCATGAAGTGACAACTTACAAATGAATGTAGCTGGAACCATTCAGATTCTTTCTACCCAACTTATCACATACTGTTCAATAAAAAAAGTACCAGACGACTTGTTATCACAAGATCATTAAATCTTCCTCAGAAAAAAGGTTATCTAGTCAAGTACATTTGGGAAATACTGCACATTCTTTTGAAAATTTGCAATACACCGCAGCATTTTAAAGGCTCTTAATCCCATAAGTCTTTAACTCAGCTATTTTAACTTGAAATGACAACCACTGACCATTTACCCTTTAACTGTATTAATTTCACAGAATAACTAGTAATTTCCATAAACTACTACCCATACAACTGTCAAGCTTCTAAGAGCATACTACTTACTCTTCATCATCATCGTCATCATCATCCTCATCATCATCATCTTCATCAGCAAGTTTTACTTTTTTCTTAAAGAAGAAAAAAATATATATAAAAATATATACACCCATATACTCATGAACAAGTGCAGATCTTAATCACACAACTGAAGGCCAGAATAAGATATCCTCAGTAATTCCACCAACCTGTGGAACCTTGCTACCACTTCCAGGGGCAGAACGCTTTCCAGATATACTAAGGAGTTTCACGTCTTCTTCCTCTTCATCTTCTGACTCTGCATCTTCCTCAACAGCTAAAATAAATTTATTAGCCACTATTAAAACTCAACCAACAAGCAAGAACTCAGAAAAAAAGGGTAATGAGCATTTAAAAACAAAGATTCTACTAGAAAAACAGCAAATAGGAAACAAACTTTTTAAAAAGGACTTTCCAGGGATAATATTCTATTAGGTTTGAAATGGAAAAAAAAAAAGAAAGAAAAAGGCTTTTCCAGTTATTTCCATGTGAATGATTATGAAGACGATAGTATTAGAACTTACAAAGTTCAAACAGGGAACAAAGCAACCACATTTGAGAATAAACAGCCTTGCACATAACATACCTACTAAGTGCTGTCCACTAATATGCACAGGCCCCGATCCACATTTCAACCGTAAGACCACAGGTGGTGTTATTTCAAAGCCCCCAAGGGAAACCTAAGAGAAATTTTTAAGGTTAAATGTTCAGTATAAAAACCTGTTCACAACAAACTTAGAAAAATGTTTCTGTCAATAGGTATTACAGGCAAACCCATAAGCCAAATGAACAAACCAGTGAACCTGTTTTTCCACTTCTAACAGACCACTATGTTCAAGAGCAAACCACTATGTTCAAGAGTTGATCATTCAACTTTGCAGTGACAGAAGATGCACCTACTGCTATTAGTAAGAACCAAAGGAAATTCCTCCTAAGTCCTTGGTGTAACATAAATGACATCTACCTTAATGCAAAAGAATTACACCTTTACATAAAATCCAAAGTTTAAGTGCCCTTACCGTTGGCTGTACAGACATTTTCAAAGTTGCCAGTGTGACTTTAATTGGACTGCCTTCATAATTCATTGCCTCTGCTTCAACAATGTGCAATTCATCCTTTGCACCAGCTCCTAAACTGACCTGTGAACAAAAATAGTATTCCTGCTTAAGTTCCTATTTTACAATCCCAAAATTTGTCTTCAAAGAAAAAAACTATTACCGCTGATAGAAAACTAATTGTGCACATTTTCTTCAAGTTTTATGTCACCTTGCTGATCAATTTCTCATATTTGATACATTTGAATAAATGCACAGAAATATATTTGATGGCACAGTTTTAGGTATCAGTTACCCACAGTATGGATCACCTAACATTTACTGGCCACCTACACGTTCGGCAGTAAGGCTACAGGCTGTACTGTGGAGTACAAAAGATTCATCACTGCCCTAAAGGGTTTTATAATGCAGCCAAATAAAGTACATAAATATGGAAAGTTGAACAGTAGTGTGACTGAACTTAACATGATTACCAACTAAGAGGTAAAGGTGCCAAGTACATTATCACGTATATACCCAGATATAAAAAATATTATCAAAGTGTTAAGTCACACAAAAAGGGATAGGATGACATTAAGAGAATTCTGAAAAATTTAAGTACCGTTCTTAAAGATAACTGGTGCTCATTTTCATCATTATCCACCTTAAAGTGATAATCCTTGTCAGCCTTTAATTCACAACCTGTAAATGAAGGAAAAAAGCAACAAAGAATTAACATTGAAAACTCAGGGAAGATAACCAAAATGCTAACAGTTTATTTGTGAACAAGTTTTCTCCTGTTCTAGCTACCAAAAGGCAAGACAAAAGTAGCTCTTCCTGGATTTCTTGAACAATTGTCTGTAAACATCAAGTAACATCCACACATGGCTTATAAATTCCACTTTCCCTGCTATACTATATTTCATTTTCACCTACACTACTATTACTATTTTTAGGAAGAAACAGGCTCTAAGATCGAGTAAATGAAACTGAAACCAGTATCTGAAAATAAGTCAAATGTACAGTATTGACAAAATCCTACTGTTTAAAAAAGATGAATTACCTACCTAAGCGCCAAATTGAGAAATAAGAATGGTTACACAAACACCTCCATGAAGAGCTTATATTTACAAGAGAAAAACTACAAATGTAAAAGAACCAAAACTTGCTACAGGGGTCAATATCCCATCTTTGAAGTTACCAGAAATGATATACATAAAATTATGCTCAGAAATTACATTTAAGAATAGATATATCCTAGGGATATTTCCAATAGAAAAGACTAACACAAAAATACGGTATAAATTGATCAGAAACCCTGGCTATTCAAAAGGGCTAGGAATAAAAGCCTTAATGTACATTGCGAGTTATCTACTCCCATTCCATCAATCGGCAAGTTGTTTCAAGGACCATCAGAAAAACAATTTTAACTAAATGATTCCATTTAATCGCCATCTAACAGTTACTAGTACATAGATGCCTCAATGTTATCTCAATTAACAAATCTCAGCCCGATATATAAAGAAACAAATGTGGTGCAGGATTTGCACTTACTTCAAAGTCTGACAAAGAGTTTCGACAATTAATTTCACGAAGATTGAAAACCAAAGTTGGCCTCTCTCCACTATGGTACTGCGTTCCGGAGAGGAGAGGGGAAGATTCCAAGACAGTACTAGCTCGTACTGATCCAAACTGAACCCTACACACATTTCCCATCTTTTCAAAAGAGGGGTTTGCTCCACGCGGCACAGGAGGCGGTTTCCACCAGCCTCCCTCCAAAAATAAGTAAAGCACCAGCTCTAGAGGCAAGGGTCTTGGTTTAGATCTACGTAGCCTCTATTTACCTACAAGTACAACCTTCGTTAAGTCACTTCAGTTCTTAGCATCAGTACCGTCATCTACAAAGTGGGCTAACTCAATCTACCAATGTGAGAGAACCAAAGAAATGCTCTATAAATGAGAACTGCCATCACAGATGTTAAGCACTGAACAAAGACTCCCAGAATCTTGGCTCTACCAGCCACTTCACCCAACATTTCCCGCCCAAGAGCTTCAATTAAGCCCCAGAATGCCGGGCTCCTGGGTGACAAGACACCAAGTAGACCCGGATGTAGTGCCCACACCCCCTCCTTCTCCCAACCACGTGGCAACCACGTGTTCCCAGAGGTTGCGGCCTCCTCACGCCCGGCCGCGCCTCCCCTCCCCCCGCAACCGGCCGAGGCGCCGGGGCTAAATCTCGGCCCTAGAGCACCGCACTCTTGAGGCCTAAAAACAACGCTAGGCTCTAAATACCCTTTTCCCCCAGAAAGGAAGACCATGCCCCACACCACAGACTCCCACAACCTCCAGCACCCAGCCCGGGCCCAGCATCAAAGACACCAGCCAGGAATCACAAACCCACGAAATCACACAGCCCAAGAGAAAATCGTGCCCGTGGCTCTACCGTGTGCCCCCAAGCAAAGCCGAACCCCCAGCCTGTTACTGGTTCTACGTTACCTCGGGCCCGGGGCCTCGGATCGCCCCTGCCCCAGGCTTCACGCTACCCCTCCCTTCCACCGCTTCGAGCTCCAGCTCTCCTCTTCTGACCTCCCATCTCAGGCTGCAAGGCCCCGGCACCTCGCTTCCCTCCCTCAGGCCTCCAGCCTGCCTAGCTTTCTCTACCAGCCCAGGCCTCGGAAGATTCCCGCCCCCCCCCACCTCAAAGCCACCAGGCCGTGCTCGGCCTCGCCCCAAACCCCAGCACTTACCGAAGAGATAGTTCTGGGGCCTCAGGGGGCTCATGTCCATGTCCATCGAATCTTCCATGGGGTGGTGGCACGCACTTAGGTGGGAGAGAAGGCGGACGGAGATAAACGACTACCGTTCCTCAGTACAGCCGCGCAGGACGGAATCACACCAGGGAAAGGACGCGGGCTCCCTGCGCTCATATATAGCATCGTGAAGATCTCGCGAGAGCTTCACAAGTCCCGTCTCCGCGCGCGTGCTCGGGAGCCCCCCTCCCCGGACGGTCGCCCTCCCGCGCAAGCGCTCTTCAAGCCCACTCCTTTCTACCTCGCCCCCCCACCTCCTCCAGGTACTTCGCGGGCTCTCACCGAGCACGCGCACTCCTACCCCGGCCCCACCCCTCCGCCGCCGCCGCCTGTGCGCACGCGTGCTTTCCCCTGGTAGCGCGCGCTACCCTCTCCAACCCGTACACGTCCTCTCCGGCTCTGGCGGGCCGGCCTAGCGCCGGGATTTTGCGCTGCCCACCCTGCAAAATGGCGACGGCAACCCTTAGCTGTACTCGGTATGGAGGGCGAGCCGGCTGGAAGTGAGCCAGAAAGCAGCTCGGTTCACCTTTCTCCATCACTTCGTGCCTCTCAGGCCTCCACACAAGCATAACCACCTCGGGATTTTGTCTAACCTGAAGGTTTGGGCTCAGAGTTCATTGTTTCCCCAAAGTTAAAGCTTCAGGTGCCAGAAACAGTGAGAAAAGATGTAGCTGCTGTTCGGACTTCCTCAACTGCTTTTATAGCTCTTTCCTTTCTGAGGAAACATCTCTGAAGTTGCAATTCCTCATCTGGATGTCATTTGGGGGCCTAAAGGGGACTGAGTGAGCCTCTTCCGTATGAGCAGGGCAGGAACCAAGCCTGGTTGATTTCTCTAGACACAAGATTTTAAAAGGACTACTACCCACAATATGTCCCCATGTAAGATCCCGTGAGGCAGAGGTGACTATCCCCAGTCTGGAGACAACAACGGGCCAAGTGCCCAAATGGATGAAGTGGTAAGACAGGATGCTCTAGCTCAAAATCCAATGCTAACATCCCTCAAAGAGTTTGGAGGGATATGTGTGGGTCCAGTCTCTGAGGCAGTGCAGTTCTTATTCTCTAATATTGCTACGACTGTCGGATCTATGAAGAAAACATGACTTAAAAGAAATGTAGAGGCCTCATTTAGACTCTGGGAGTGAGTCTGGAAATTATTATTCTCAATAAGCTACATCTTGACAGAGGATCCCCCACCCCTGGAGCCCTGGACACCGGTGCGTTTTTAAGGATTCCCCTAATTAATCTTGTTTACATCAACAGATTAAATAATTTAAGAAATTGTGGAAGGAGTAAAAATAGAGTGGTGCCCCACCTCCTTTTCTCCAAATACAATCTAGTTGGAAAGATAAACTATAATACAGGTGAATCAGCTATTAATTAACAATCATTCTAGGGCGCCTGGGTGGCTCAGTGGGTTAAAGCCTCTGCTTTCGGCCCAGGTCATGATCTCAGGGTCCTGGGATTGAGGCCCGCATCGGGCTCTCTGCTTGGCGGGGAGCCTGCTTCCCCCTCTCTCTCTCTGCCTGCCTCTCTGCCTCCTTGTGATCTCTCTCCCGCTGTGAAATAAATAAATAAAATCTTTAAAAAAAAAAAAAAACAATCATTCTAAATTTGGAGAAACGAGTGATATTAATTTGCGAAAGGGAATAAGCCGTTCCCCACTGTCAACTGAAGAAGAGTCTTCACCAGTCTGGTTCTTGGATCTTTTGAGATGCAGAGTACTGCCAATTGCTAGAGAAAATCCTGAGATTCAGAAGGATATATATGTAAAGAGTTGAGAAAGGGAGGGAGGACTAAACAGAGGATTAGAGATTATTTAAAAATAAAGTTAAAAAAAGAAAAGATTTGGGCATGAGAAAGTCTCAGGAGCTGTAGGAGAGTGGAGGAGGAGAGGTTAGTATTCTTTGAGCCCATTCCAGTAAAAGTTGGAACTACTTTGTACTTTCTTTCTGGATTCTGGACCATGATTATTCAAATGCAGCTCTGCACAGAGCCTGAGCCATGTGGAAACCATATCTCATGTTATATAAAATACATTTGTTTTTTAAATATTTTAAGCACCTAGTCTAGATATTATCTCAATATGGAATCAAGCAGTTAAAAAAAAACTACTTACTGCATTTTTTCAGATTTACAAACATAACAAGTGTGCACTTCTTAAAATAAATTAAAATTATTTAGGCCTATACAAGTGGAAAAGTAAGAGTGCCCTCCTTTCCATATTCCCATTCCTATTCCCAAGGGTTAGTCACCATTAATAGTTGTGTGTGATTTTTTTTTCCTTCCAGATTGTCTATCTATCTACCTATCTATACAGAGAGAGGGAGGATATAGTTGGAGGGTCTTTTGTATTTTTCTTAGTGTGGATGATTCATATATTGTTCAAGTTGCATTTTTCAATTTACTTGCTTTATTCAAAAATACATTTTGGAGGGGTGCCTGGGTGGTTCAGTCGGTTAAGTGTCTGACTCTTGATTTCAGCTTTGGTCTTAATCTCAGGATTGTGAGTTCAAGCCCTAAGTTGGGCTCCATGCTGGGAGTGGAACCTACTTGAAAAAAAAATTAAATATACACACACATATGTATACACACACATATAAACATATATATTTATATATATAGGACATTTCCCTACACTAGTACGTAATATGGATATAATTTACCCATCCATTCCTCCATTGATGGACACTAAAGTTATCTCCATAATCTTACTATAAGAAATAATGCTTTAGTAAATATTATGGACTGAATGTCTGTGTGTCCACCCTCCGCCCCAAATTCATATGTTGAAGTCCTAACCTTCGATGTGACTATATTTGGAGACTAGAGCCTATGAGGAAGTGATAAAGGTTAAATGAGGTCATAAAGATGAGCCCTGATTCAATAGGGCTGGTGCCCTTAGAAGAGGAAGAGACATCAGAGCTTTCTGTCTCTCAGCTATGTGAGTATGTAGGAGAAGGCAGCCATCTGCAAGCTAGAAAACAGTTCTTTCCAGGAACTGAATCAGCAGGCACCCTAACATAGCCTCAAAAACTAAGAAATAAATTTCTGCCACCCAATCGTACCAATGATATTTTGTTATGGCAGCCTGATCAGACTGATACAGTAAGAATATTTGTACACATATATCCTTATGGATGTCTAAAAGTAGTTTTGTAAATATATTCTAAGAAAAGGACTTGCACAATAAAATGGCAGCTATTTGCTTATAAACATATACACATGACTATATCTTTTTGTTTACATAAATAGGGTCACACTTCATTTATTGTTAGTCTTAGCCTGTTTGGGCTGTTGTAACAAAATCAGTACAGATTGTGTAACTTACAAACAACAGAAATTTATTTTGCACGTTTCTGGAGGCCAGATGTTCAAGATCAGGTTGTCAGCATGGTCGAGTGAGGGTCCTCTCCAGATCACAGACTTCTTGTGTCCTCACATGGTGGAAGGGGTAAGAGAACTCTGTAGGATCCCTTTAATAAGCACACTAATTCCATTCACGAGGGCTTGATTTTCCTGACGTGATCACCTCCCTAAGGCCCCACCTACTAATAACCATTATCAATGGGTGTTAGGATTTCAACATAGGAATTTTGTGAGGACAAAAGTATTCAAACCATAGCAATTATTCCTCAACTTCCCTTCTTGATTTCATGTAACTTAGCTATCTTTCCATGATATAATATTTGAGACCCACTGCTTTCTTTTTAGGAGTTGCATAATAGTACATAGGATGTACATATATATTACTGTTTTAATTCCAGGTTTTATTTATTCCTTTATTTGTTAACACATTTTGTGATGGAAATTTTCAAACATCTTAAAAATAGAATATTATGATGAATACCCATATACCCATCACTCAGCTTCAACGGTTATCAACATATAATTACTCTTGTTTCATATATACCCTCCCACTATTTGTCTCCCCCTCTGCTAGATTGTTTAGAGAAAATCCCAGACATGTCTATTTTCATCTATAAATACTTAAGTATGTATATTTAAGAAATATGAACAATTCCCCAAAACCTGAACATAATACCATTATGATCTAATTCAAAATTTTAAATAATTACTAATATTATGAATTACCCAGTTTAGATTTCCCTGACTGTCTCACAGTTGGTTTGTTTGAATAAGGACGCAAACAAGGTTGACATATTATGCAGGAAGACATGTCACTTAACATGTCCCTTCATCCCCTATATTTTCTGTAAGTTAGCAGTCAGATCTATAGCTGCTTTGTCAAATGGTTAGTGGTTGCCACTAACTACATGTGGCTACTTTCAAATTAGTTAAAAATTAACTAAAATGTAAAAGTCAGTTCCTCAGTCTCACTGGCCAAGTGCTCAATAGCCATGTATGGGATAGCACACAAAAACATTTCTGTCACTGCAGAAGGTTGTGTGGGACAGCTGTGATGTAGAGGCTTCACCAGATTGGTGTTCACCTTCCTGACAAGAACACTTCATAGGTGGTAGGAATACATCCTCTTGTGACAAGAGGCAGATAATGTCTGGCTCTCTCTTTTTTTATGGTGTTATGTTCAGCTATTGTCAGCCTAATTCTTCCTTTATGAAGTTCTCCATTCACCTAAGTTTTGACTGATCACTGCCTCTGTTCATTATTTCAAATTTTATCACTTTCTCTGCATTTATTAACTAGAATTCTTCAATAAAGGAGAACTTTTCCTTATCAACTATTCGGTTTCCCTGAAAAATAGTCCATAAATGATTGTATCTTTCCTTTTATTTACTTGTTTTACCTATCTACAAAGATGACTAAGTTTTTTTTATCATCTTCAGGTACACATGAATTTTAACATAGCTAGTATTTCTTTTTTTTTTTAAGATTTTATTTATTTATTTGAGAGAGAGAGATCGCAAGTAGGCAGAGAGGCAGGCAGAGGGAGGAGGGGAAGCAGGCTCCCTGCTGACCAGAGAGCCCAATGGGATGCGGGGCTCGATCCCAGGACCCTGAGATCATGACCTGAGCCAAAGGCAAAGGCTCAACCCACTGAGCCACCCAGGCACCCCCATAGCTAGTATTTCAATTTATTTCAATAATTCTTTTTTTGTTGCTCAGAAATTTTGTCAGTGACATCCCCCTCAAGTTGGCTTTAATCTCTTTGTGAAATGACATTACTTTCTAGTATGATAGAATATTCTAGGCTTACCTTATACATTTCCTACCCCTGAACTGGATTCAGCCGTTTCTTTAAGGATCCTAATCTCTTTAATGGGAATGGTATTAGAGATCACATTCTAGTTATGAAAGGTGCTTGTTGCTATGGGGTTAGTTGTTTTTCTAGGTCTTTCCAATGTACAGAACTAGGAAATATTTTCTTAGGTTAAAAGCAATATACTATATTCATTGTTTTGCATCTCTTGTTTTCTTTTCCCCTCACTTACCAGTATATTTTAGACATCACTCCATGGCATAGCATGTAAAGCCTTTTTTTTTTCACATCCCATTTTGTAGCCACACGGTTTGGATGTACTCTAGTTTACATAATCAGTTCCCTGTTAATGAACGTTTGGGTGGTTTCCAGTTGTGTGCTATTGCAATTGGTACAGCAATGATGAGCCTTGTACACGCATCAATTTGTGTTTTTATCAGGTTTTGGCGGCATTATGATGGGTCAACTTGGCTAGGCTGAGCGTCCCTCTGTGTTTATAGTTAGGGTGGTTGACAAGAGATATTTTCACATGAAACTTGGTGG
This sequence comes from Ailurus styani, assembly GCA_002007465.1. Classification (NCBI taxonomy): domain Eukaryota; kingdom Metazoa; phylum Chordata; class Mammalia; order Carnivora; family Ailuridae; genus Ailurus; species Ailurus styani. The sequence continues at coordinate 4,354,566 of LNAC01000017.1, forward strand.
GCAGAGGAGAAGCAATGGCCATTTTGGTTTTCATGCCCAGAAGGTTGGGGCAGGTAATTGCGGCTAACACGCATGGTGGCTTATTTACTGACTCATTGGTTTGGCACAGAGCAAAATCCAGGCCTACAACTCCCCCACCTCCCCTTGCATCATCATTCAGTTTCTACAACTTCCAAGACTTGTGGATGTCTAACTCAGTGACAAGGACACCACCTTCAGCGAGACACCCAGTTCCTCAAGGTTGGAGGTAGTGAGAACTGGCATCAGTTTTGGTCTGTCCTCATGGATTTCAGCTCATGTTCATGGATGGCTTGTCCTTGTGCTCTCTCATTTTATATCCATCTGTGCTTCCTGACTGACTTTATATGAGATGTAAAATTTTGTATTCCCACCAGCCTGTTTCCTCTCAGTATCATCTATAGAGTATGTTGTAGAACTTTTGGATTTTTGCCAATCTTAAGTAACATGGTTGTAGACTTAATTTGCACTTGTCTTCTACCCTGTTTATTTAACCACTTCTCCATTATTGGATATTTGGGTTATTTTTAGTTTTTCAGTGCTGTAAATGACAAAATGATAAACATGCTATTTTTTAAAGATTTATTTATTTATTTTAGAGTGTGTGTGTATGTGAGCAGGGGTAGGGGGCAGAGGGAGAGAGAGAAACTCAAGCAGACTCCCTGCTGAGTGTGTGCGGAGCCCAACACAGGGCTCTGTCCCATGAACCTAAGATCAGGGGTGCCTGGGTGGCTCAGTGGGTTAAAACCTCTGCCTTCGGCTCAGTTCATGATCTCAGGGTCCTGGGATCGAGCCCTGCATCAGGCTCCCTGCTTAGCAGGGAGCCTGCTTCCTCCTCTCTCTCTCTCTGCCTGCCTCTGCCTACTTGTGATTTCTCTCTCTGTCAAATAAATAAATAAAATCTTTAAATAAAAAAAAAGAACCTGAGATCATGACCTGATCTGAAATTAAGAGTGGGACGCTTAACTGACTAAGCCACCCAGGCACCCCAAATGATAAACATGTTTAAACATACATGTATTCTTGAAAATTAAACCTCCAGGTTAATACCATAGCTTTGTTTTATTGCTTTGTTTTTTTAAGAGGTGAATGATATACAGTAAAATTCACCTTTTCTAGGGTATGGTTTTACAAGTTTTTACAAATGCATGAAGTTGTACATCTTGTACTCCAATCAATATAGAGAAGAGTTTCATCACCCCAAAATCCCCCGGTCTTTTTGTGGTCAACTTTACCCCACCATCTCTAGCTCCTGGCAATCACTAATCTGTTTTCTCTCCCTACAGTTTTTGCCTTTTCTAAATGGTCATGTAAATGAAATCATACAGTACATTGGTTTTTTAGTCTGGTTTCTTTCGCTAAGCATAATGAATTTGGGGTTCATCCATGTATCAGTTGTTTTTTACTGCTAAGCAATATTCTATACTACATATACTACAGTTTATCTCTTTATCAGATGAAGGATTTATGAGTTGTTTCCAGTTTTTAGCATTTACAAATAAAGCCACTATGCACATTTTTATACTGATATCTGTCTCAATATAAATGTTAATTAAAAATTGGGTAACTCAGGACACCTGGGTGGCTTAGTTGGTTAAGCGTATGCCTTCAGCTCAGGTATGATCCCAGGGTCCTGGAATCGAGTCCCGCATCAGGCTCTCTGTTCAGCCAGGAGCCTGCTTCTCCCTCTGCCTGCCTCTCCCCCCATTGTGTACGCTCACGTACTTTCCCCACCCCCTCTCTCTCTGACAAATAAAATAAAATCTTTTTAAAAATATTGGGTAACTGTTCAGGAGTGGGATTGCTGGATTATGTGGTAATACTATGTTTAACTTTAAAAGAAAAGGCCACACTGATTTTCTAAGTGGTTGTAGCAATTTACATTTCCACACTCAGTGTTTGAGAGTACCAGTGTCTCCTCCTGCATGCCAGCAGCTGCTACTGTCAGTTCTTTTCTCATTATAGCTTTATTGAGGTATTTCAGTAAACTTACATGTTTCAAGAGTGTACAAACTAGACAGCATGCCTTGGGATTCAGAAACAGTTCCCGTCCAACTCAGGGGAAGTAAGAAGTCCTTTCAGAGGAGGTGGCATTTAAACTGACTCCTGAAGCATCAATGGAGGGAACCATATTCTGGCAAGGAAAAGAAAATGAGCAAGTAAATGAAGGGAGCACAGGGCTTGTAGGGGACCAGCAAGTCTTTGTGCAAGGTTACAGTAAGCAAAAAGATCCTTTCACTGGGTAGTGGTATTTAGAAATCAAGAGATAGGGCGCCTGGGTGGCTCAGTGGGTTAAAGCCTCTGCTTTCGGCTCAGGTCATGATCCCAGGGTCCTGGGATCGAGGCCCGCATCGGGCTCCCTGCTCAGCGGGGAGCCTGCTTCCCCCTCTCTCTCTGCCTGCCTCTCTGCCTCCTTGTGATCTCTCTCCCTCTGTGAAATAAATAAATAAAAAATCTTTAAAAAAAAAAAAAAAAAAGAAATCAAGAGATAGGGGCTAGATGTGCTATTGGTAGTAGGAAGTCATCTATCTGTAAGTGTGTGTGTGTGTGTGTGTGTGTGTGTATGCGTGTGTGTATTTATGTTGCATGTATTGTATGCATATGTACACACACACACACACACACACACACACACACACACACACACTATTAGTTTATATCTCCAATTCCAAACCTACACTATAGGTTTCACTCAGCCTTTCACTTGACTTTAACTGCTTTCTCTGACAGAAACCTGGCTCTCACTATCCATAATATATTTACTTTTTGGCTTCAATATACATAAAGTAGTTTCAGAGAACTAATCCATATCTGTGATAAAAACAAACTACTAACTAAAGTATTTGTGCTCAATTTTTTTCCCTTTGGCTTTAGAGCATATTAGTGTATAGAGTCAAATAACTCTTTCCCAAAGTTACTTAAGTTGGTTCTTTTCTGCTGCCACCCGCAGTATGGTTATGTTGTTTGATACAGTTAGGGTTTTGTGTATATTCCATTTTGGGCTCTATCTCATCTTTGTTGATTATATTTGGTTCATATTTTTAGTATGTCAAACATTTGCATGGCTCTAAAAGTCAGAAATACATCAAAAGGATTGCTCAGAGAGGTGTCCTTATCCTTTATATCCTATCCCCATCCTCTGCTTGTACCCAACCAATCTCATTAGTTTTTGGTTTATCCTTTTTGTGTTTCTTTTTGCATAGTTGAGGTGCAGAGACCCATATTAGGGTGAGGAACTCACCTTGGCACAGAATTAAGCAGGGAGGAATCTGTAGTCAAAATAAATAAGATTTCAGGGATGCCTGGGTGGCTCAGTCAGTTGAGCATCGACTCTTGGTTTCAGCTCACGGCATGATCTCAAGGATTGTAGGATCAGGCTCTGCATTGGGCTCTGCACTCAGTATAGAGTCTACTTGGGATTCTGTCCCTCCCTCCCCCTCTGCCCATCCCCCACTCGTGCTTTCTCTCTCAAAATAATAAAGTCTTTAAAAATAAATAAATAAATAATATTTTAAGGCGATATTTTTAAAAATAAAAATGCAAAAAAATCTGTGATGACAAGACATCAAATTTTTGAATAGATATGACCAACCACAGAGCTGAGCCATATTGGAACCTGAGGCAAAAGGAAAAATATGTGCCTTCATGTATGTTTTTAAGTAGTTTTTAATGACTGCTATTCCTCAAGAATATTAAGGCAGATGAAAATATACTGAAAACTTTAAAAGTAGGTAGAGTAATACATTATTTTATTTTTTATAGCACAACATATATTTCAAATGGACAAAAAATTAGTATTGTTTACAATATCTTAAGATAACTTGCCTTTGAATGGAAGCTTCCTTTCCAGTACTTTGAGGTCTATAAGATGTATCTAGAAAATGTACTACCGTGGAAAATGAAGATTGCTTAAATCGAATGGGGCACTGGGGTTTTTCTTTTCAATTAATTGCTTTAACACTGTCCTTCAGGCAGCTGAGGGAGTTTCATGTTTTCTTTAGACATCATCTTGCAACTTTGATACTATATGAATTCTGCCATTTTGCCAGCACTGATACGGCTCTTGGGTCCACCACTCCATTGGAACTGTCAACTCCATTCATATTCATTTTTGTTATAAATATTACAAAGGGGGCTGTTTGGGGGTATTTAAGGTATTTAAGTCTGTATATTTGGTTTTCATAAATCGTCCCAGCACATGGTGGCTGCCATCTTGCATCACTGTTGCTCCTCACAACATTATTTTTAATTTAAATATTTTATTTATACCAAAACAGACTTTACTCTAATTTTACTTCAGCTTAAGTTAATTAAGAATTATTTAAGATTGCCACTTGGCCAAAAAAATGATCAAGCGGCACCTGGCTGGTTTAGTCTATATGGAGCATGCACCTCTTGATCTTGGGGTTGTGAATTTGAGTCCCACATTAGGTATGGAGCCTACTTAAAAAAATAATAATAAAAGAAAGTAAGTGATCAAACATAGCAATTCTCTCAACTGAAAACAATATAAACAAAGAAGTAGAGTTTGAGAATATTTGTGAGTTTGCTTCCTTTAGAGCCAAGGGTGTATATGTTCCTTTTGCCTAAGCTCCACATGGCTCACAGGGCATTGTTGAGCAGATATATGGATAGTTTCATATTTTACCCTTCTTCACTACACAAAAGTAGCATACTATGGGCACTCTTTATACTTTGCTTTCTTTTGTCCTAGAAATTGCTCCATGTCAGTTCATAGAGAGATGAAGATAAGCTGAGGGGAGTGACCTCTGAAAGGTCAACCAAAGGGCACAATGCCCAACCCAGCAATTGTGTCATATCAGGAGCTGTTTGTGAAGAAGTCATAAAAGCATCCCACAAGACCCAAGGACAGCATTTGGGCATCTGCTACAGGAGGACAGTAATGCTAGATTAAACCACCACCATCAAGTTAGACCCTGCTTTGCTTCCTCCTGTTCCTCCTTTCCATTCTGACTGGAGGCACCCAAAGCAGCAGGAAGCATAGAGAAGTAGGAGTGAATATAGTGATGAAATAGAAAAACACAAATAAACAAACAAACAAAAAACACCCTTTTTCTTCACTCCCACAGGTTTTAAGCCTACATGGGCCTCAGAAGATTTCATCTATACCAGAAATTGAAGCTCTGACTTAAATCCAACCAGATTTTTGGCACCTGAAATGAGACTATTCTAATTTCTGAAAGTGACAGAAAATCTAAGTTGTCTGCTCAGTATACCACACAGATGGAGAATAGAGAATGGACTAAATAGGCTTAAAGAGTAAGTAATGGGAAAGAATAAAGCTACTTCCTGCTTCTCTCCTACCAAGTCCTGCCTACTAAATATGCCACATTCACAAAAGAACCCAACTCAAACTCAAACTAGCCAGGGGAAAAAAGATACAAATTAGCTTTCAAGTAGGATTTGATGAACAGTGGTATAAGGTATCATCAAGGTCACTATAAATTAAATTCTCTCTGCTCCACCCTCGTTGGGTCTGTTCATGGTTTGAATTCCCTCATAAGACCAACACAGACAAACTTTCTGTTAATATCTGGGGCTGGGGGTTGAGAGGGCAGAGACATCCTTCATCAAACTGTCAAAGAAAAGTCTAGGGATTTTCTCTAATTTAATTCTTAGGTCAAAGTTTCCCCCTCACCCCCATCTATGGCCTGAGAAATGCTGTGAATATTGGCTCAGCCCTAGGTTACCTATTCATGTCATCCAGTCCCTGTGGGAATGGAAATGGAAAGAGAATTATAATGAAGGGTTTAAGCCATTCAGAACCCATCCTGGAATTGAGGAAGGGGTCAGTCCTATGCAAGGAACATGGCTAGAAAATTCAGAATCCTCTAGGTCATTTGGTGAATATTGAAGAGGCAACTGCAGGATATGTTTTTTCCAGTAGATATGTTTGTTGTTGGTTGAGTCTATTAATCTACTCTAAACAGTAGTAATAGCAACCAGTTTTTAAGTACTTTTTATGGGCCAATCTTGTATTAAATACTTCCTGCGCATCATCTCATTTAATCCTCATTACAACTCTACGGGGCTAGAGCTATTTTAATCTCTGTATTAGTTTGCAGGGGTTGCTGTAATGAAGTGCCATAGATTGCATGGCTTAATAACAGAAATGTATTGTCTCATGGTTCTGGAGGCAGGAAGTCTGAGATTGAGGTGTTGGCAGGGATGGTACCTTGGCTTTTAGAAACATCATCTTCATCTCTACCTCGATCTTCATGTGTCATTCTCCCTGTGTGTGTATATGTCCAAATACCCCTTTTTAAAAAAGATTTTTGTATTTATTTTAAAGAGAGAGAATGAACAGGAGGAGGGGCAGAGGGAGAGAATCTTCAAGCAGACTCCCTACTGGGTGTGGAGCCTTATATAGGGCTCGATCCCATGACCCATGAGATCATGACCTGAGCCAAAACCAAGAGTTGGACGCTTAATTGACTGAACCATCCAGGCACCCCCAAATATCCCTTTTTAATAAGGACTTTTGTTGTGTGGGACTAGGGATCAACCCTTCTCCAGTATGACCTCATTTTAGCTTAACTAATTTTATCTGCAAAAACCCTCATTTGGGAAAATGAGTTCACATTCTGAAGTATTCAGAGCTATGACTTTGACATATGAATTTCGGAAGAACACAGTTCAACCCCCAACAATCCCCATTTTGCAGGTGTGAAAATGGGATTAAACAAGTAACTTGCCCAGAACCATAGCTAGTGAAAGGGAGAGACAGACCTTTGGTTGCCTCCCAAGCCATGCATTTAATTCTGCTATTGGGCTGCCATCAGATCATTAGTCAACAGACTATGCTTTCTACAAAGGGAGTAGGACTATTTAGCTCAGCACTTCTCTCCTGTGGTAACCTATTAGAAATCAAGAAAACAATTTTATATAAATGCATAAGATGGGATAAAGATAATCGATCTATCAGAACTTATTGCCTCTTCCCTACCATTCTCCTATATTTTCAGTTCATCTACCCAAAGATTTTGAAAAATTTTTCTTTGAATTAAGAAATGTACTTCCCACTATTGCACTTTGCCATTATCTGAAGAGACTTAAGAAGATTTGTTGGGTGCTGGGTTAATCAGTTGGTTAAGTGACTGTCTTCCGCTCAGGTCATGATCCTGGAGTCCCTGGATTGAGTCCCTGCATCGGGCTCCCTGCTCAACAGAGAGTCTGCTTCTCCCTTTGACCCTCCCCCCTCTCATGCTCTCTCTCTCTCTCTCTCTCTCTCAAATAAATAAACAAAATATTTTAAAAAAAGATTTGTTGAACTGTGTTTAATTGAAAAAGATGTGGGGCGCCTGGGTGGCTCAGTTGTTAAACGTCTGTCTTCAGGTCAGGTCATGATCATGGGGTCCCTGCTCAGCAGGGAGCCTGCTTCTCTCTCTCCCACTCCCCCTGCCTGTGTTCCCTTTCTCGCTGTGTCTCTCTCTGTCAAATAAATAAAATCTTAAAAAAAAAAAGATACTATGCAAAGGCTATGCAATATAAAATTGGAGGCTAGGTCAAAGGATGAACCTAACTGTCATCTCCCCTCACTCTTCTATTATCACTTTTTTTTTACTTTTTTAAAATTTTAAATAACGCTCTGTGCCCAGCGTGGGACTTGAATTCACAACCCTGAGATCAAGAGTCGCATGCTCTGCTGACTGAGCCAGCCAGGTATCCCTGTTACCACATATTTTAAATCCATTTTCTCATCATGCCCTTGCTTGAGACTTCCAGCTGTAGAGAGGAGAGACCAGAGTTCAATGAGAGCAAATGTAAGGACCACCATAGGGGGGGATGACAATTAAGTGGCTGTGATGTACTCTATATGGGTTTCAGGATGTCCCCAAACAGCTACCTTCAGGATGGAGAAATTTTGCTGCAGTGAGGCTTAACCTAGTTAGAAGACCTTCCATTGAACTCCAATAATAAACTTCGCCATGTTTTACTATATTTACATGACTCTCTTTTCTCACAGTGAGGTTCTCAAGGGTGAGGAACTAATGTTACTTTTGCATGCTCCCCTAACTCACAGACTGGAAGGAAGAAAGGAAGGGAGGGAGGAAATACTAATGCCTTTACATTAGGATTGTACCAAAGCCACCTCATGCTATTTGAATTATTTGTTTTCTAGGTCGGATAATATTTTCCTGTTCTTTTTTTTCTGGCCTACCTGGAAGAAGCAATGATACCATCCACAAGTTAACCCCTCTTTTAGAATATTGCCTCTTTAAAAAAGTATTATTTTCGGGCACCTGGGTGGCTCAGTCGTTAAGCATCTGCCTTCGGCTCAGGTCATGATTCCAGGGTTCCGGGATCGAGTCCTACATCAGGCTCCCCACTCAGCAGGAAGCCTACTTCTCCCTCTCCCACTCCCTCTGCTTATATTCCCTCTCTTGCTGTCTCTCTCTCTCTCTCTCTCTCTCTCTCTCTCTCCCTGTCAAATAAATAAATAAAGTCTTAAAAAAATAAAAAATTAGGGCACCTGGGTCGCTCAGTGGGTTAAAGCCTCTGCCTTCGGCTCAGGTCATGATCTCAGGGTCCTGGGATCGAGGCCCGCATCGGGCTCTCTGCTTGGCAGAGAGCCTGCTTCCTCCTCTCTCTCTGCCTGCCTCTCTGCCTACTTGTGATCTCTCTCTCTCTCTATCAAATAAATAAATAAATAAATCTTTAAAAAAAATAAAAAAATAATAAAAAAATAAAAAATTATTATTTTCTTTTGGAGAGGGTGGCATAAGTAGAATTAGTGAGCAGAAAGAATAATAGTATACTTATCTTCACATTTTTTTTTAAAGATTTTATTTATTTATTTCACAGAGGGAGAGAGATCACAAGGAGGCAGAGAGGCAGGCAGAGGGGGGGGGGANNNNCAGAGAGCCCGATGCGGGCCTCGATCCCAGGACCCTGAGATCATGACCTGAGCCGAAGGCAGAGGCTTTAACCCACTGAGCCACCCAGGCGCCCTTATCTTCACATTTTTATTAGGAATTATTCAAATAGGTAATAAGGATTAGGTCACTAAAGTTTAGTATCCACAAGAAATCAATACACATCAATTCATATCAATACATGAAGGTAAAAAATATTGCAAATCAGTTTTTACAACCCTACTCCAACCTCCTAATAATATAGGATTGGGAGCAGGTCCTGAGACAAGAATTCAAGCAAAGGTGATTGATTAGGAAGTACTCCCAGGAAAAGCTGGCAGCAGTGTGGGGAAGTAGGTTGGGAAGGGAATGAAGCCAAGCCAGGTTGTGATGCCTAGTACAGTGCCATGAAGGGTAACTTTGGCTCCATCCCACAAGAGAGCACTGGACAGTATAGACAAGATTTACGCTGTCCTGATGGGGAACAAGGGAGCTAGAATATGTATACCTCTGTGCCCTTCAGTGATTGGTAAAGGGCTGGTTGTGTGTGTGTGTGTGTGTGTGCGCGCGTGTGTGTGCGTGTGTCTGTGTGTGTGTGTGTGTTGAGGGTGGGGGAGGGGAGTAGGAATTGTAAATTCCCAAACGCTTTTGGACCTCTGTGCCCAAAGGCACCATGGTGTCAGCAATTTGGTGGCACCCCTTGGACAAAAAGATGCAGGTACTGGCTGTTGGAAGAAAAGGCACATGGGAGCTGGTACCCCAAAATTATAAAGGAAACTAAGGATATGGGGAGAATATGGATAACTTACACTATTCTTGTGTGCTTCACGTTAGATCTAGACCAGTGATTCTTGAGGAGGGTGGATCATCACAGTTTCTAGCCAAAGAGATGTGTAAGAGGAGAGATGGTGGAATGAGCTACAGCCCCTGCTTCTATAATTGGTCCTGAGGCTATATTTGATAGTTATCATCTCATTCTACTACCAACCTGTTCTAGATTCCCTCTCACCTCAGCTAGCACTTTCATTAGTCTGAATTGCTGGCCTGTTGGGGCATTCTAGACCTTCACCCCAAGTGGCTTGAGCCTTTGCTTACTATGTGCTTGTCAGGCCATGGTTCCTGAATTGTCCATTCACAGTTAAAACCAGGCATGGCAGCCTCAAGAGATGCCCGTGGATTCCCCGAGTTACAGACATGTCTCTCCCTTTTCCTGCTATGTCAAAGCAACTCTGTATCACTATAGAAGGAAAAAGGTCAGTTACTCCTGACAATATAACTTTCTTCTTTGTCTGCTGATCTTCTGTCATGAGAAAGTCAAAGTGACCAAGTAGCAGCCAGAGCTTTAAGTTCAGTAGAACATTTTAGTCCCCTGATGGACAATAAATAAAAGTTCTTTCCATCTACCCTATCCTCTTATCGTAGGCCAGGACCTCTAGATGCGCCTAACCTGAAGTTGCAGAGATGAAAAGTACAGAGTCCCTAAGAAGGCCACTGAAAGTGGTGGACAGAGGGCTACTCTTAAACTCCATTCCTTGGCTCATGGACCTATGTATTCTATCTAGCAGGAAAACAGCTCTATATAATAGCAATTTATATATATATCACATCTGAAGGTCAGTACCTCAGCCGTACAGAGTTATCTTCAGACTGAGCTGCATCTTCTAAAGGCTGTTCCAATATTCTATTAGTCTAGAATTTTGGGTGATGTGATATATGCTAAGACCAATGACCCTATAGTTACATGTCCATCAATGCCCCTCGTTAATGCACCATAAAGTGGGCCTCTTGGTCCAAGGTACTATTATATGGGATCTTGTGTCAGCAAGTCAAAGACTTATGGGTTTTGTCAGGATGAAATAGAGTGGAAGGGGTCTAATATTACCAAATCACCACCAGGTAGCTGGTTGGATGGATCTTGGAGAATGAAAGTACATTATCATAAGTGTAATCAGTGGTTACTTTTATTACATTGCTGTTCCAGATATGGTTTCATTTCTGGAATGAATGAACATATCTCCAGGATCTGCTATTAAGCTATTGGTCTAGAGAATGCTTTTTCTCCCCTTATACCTATTAATTACGACTATGAGATACAGTTTACTTTCAGCCGGCAGAGCTAGCAATATACTTCGATAATGTACCTCAGGGCTATATCAACTCTCAGGCTCTCTGTCATGATCTAGTCTGGAAGCACCTTGATTGCCTTTCTATAGGACATTAAGCTGATTCATATATTGATGATATCATGATGCCTGGAGCTGGTGCTCAGGAAGAAGCAACTACTCTAGGTATCTTGGTAACACACTTGCATACCAGAGCATAGGAAACAAAGTCCACAAAATTTCAGGGGTCTGCCACCTTGGTGAAATTCTAGGGGTCCCGTGGTCAGGGACATCTCAAAATATCCATTCCAACATGAAAGACAAACTTTTGTATCTGTCCTCTTCAACCACCAAGAAAGAAGCACAATGCTGAGTGAGCCTCTTTGGCTTTGGCAGGCAACATATATCTCATTTGGCCATGCTATTCTAACATATTTACTGAGTGACCCAAAAGGCTCCCAGGTTTCAGCAGGGCTCAGAACAAGTGAAAGATCTACAGCAAGTCTAGGCCGTGATGCTCCTCCGCCTTTGGGCGACGTGACATAGAAGATCCAATGGTGCTTGAAGTATCTGTGGAACAAAGGGAGGCTATGTGGAGACTTTAGCAAGCCTTCATAGCTGACTCATGGCTCAGACGCTTAGGATTTAGGACAAAGTTATGTCATCCTCTACAGATAACTATTCTTTTGAGAATGGCTTGCTCTGGGCACTAATGGCAACTAAACATTTGACTGCAGGCCACCAGGTTACCAAGTGTTGTCTCACTCATCTAATCATAAAGTTAGACATAGACAGCAGCACTTCATTTTCAGATGAGATCAGGCTCAGACAATAATATGTCTTATTCTGTGTACTTTTCTAGAACCTTGACACCCCTCCCTCTTTAAGAAGTGGAGTCTATGTTCCCTCCCCTTGAACATATGCCTTGATTCTATTGGTCAAGTGTTGTTATGTGACTCCCAAGGCTCTTGGAACACTCACTTTCGGAGTCTAGCCACCATGAGCAAGCCCAGGCAAGCTGTGGAGGTGCCTACTTGGAGAGGAACAGAGGCCTAGCCTATAGTCCTGGCTACACCTCAGCCAACAACCAGCACCAACCGGCCAGCTGTGTCATTGAGCCAAATTGAAAGTCCATCCTCCAGACTAACCCACTTAAGTTTCAAAAACCTACTATTCAAACATGGAATACAGATGAGCCATCCATGCTGAAGGGCCAAATAACATATTCACAAGCAAAATAAACTACTGTTGTTATTTTAAGCCACTAAGTTTTGGAGTGGTTAATTACATCACAATAGATAACTGATACACTCATGTGTGGCCCTGAAGGACCATGAAGAAGAGACATCCTCCTAGTAGGCAGAACTCTAATCAGTGCACCTGGTCATTTGTTCTGCCTAGAAAAAGAGATGGCCATGGGGACAGATCTACCATGATTCATGGGTATTTGTATGGCTAATTATTTGGCTGGATAGTCAGGAACTTGAAAGGCGCATGATTAGAAGCTCAATGCCAAGGAGGCCTGGGCAATAGGTATATGGGCGGAGTTTTCCAAATGGGCACAGGATATGAAGATATTTGTATTTTATGTGAATGCTTACCAAAGACCAACCTCAACAGAGAAGAATCTCAGTTATCATATGGGCAAGATGACCTGTTCTGCCAACATTAGTCAGCCTCTTTCTCTCACACCCCCTGCCCCTGTTCAAAAAGCTTATGGGGGAAAAAACAGCCAAAGTGGCAGAAATGGAGGTTATGTGTGGTCATGGAAACATGGACTGTTACAGCCCCACCTGCCAATAGCAAATATAAACAATGAGCTTCCAGGGCGCCTGGGTGGCTCAGTGGGTTAAAGCCTCTGCTTTCGGCTCAGGTCATGATCTCAGCATCCTGGGATTGAGGCCCGCATCGGGCTCTCTGCTCAGTAGGGAGCCTGCTTCCTCCTCTCCCTGTCTCTCTGCTTGCCTCTCTGCCTACTTGTAATCTCTCTCTCTGTGTCAAATAAATAAATAAAATCTTAAAAAAAAATGAGCTTCCAGTGTGGCACTATTTTCCCAAGGGATCAGCCAGTCATAAGATGTTAGATTGTTTTCATTGAATCAGTTCCATATTAGAAGGGATAGCATGTTCTTCTCAATGGAGTAGACACCTAACTTTGTATATAGACTTGCCTGTTCTGTCCACAGTGCTTCTGCCAAAACTAACATCCATGGACTTAACAGACTTTTTCACTGTCATGGTGTTCCATCATTCATTCTTCTGACAAAGGAACTTCCTAGCAAATGAAGTGATGCAGTGGACCAATGCCCATGGAACTCTGGTTCCACGTTTGCCATCATCTGGCCTCACTGAATAGTGGGATGGCCTATGAAGACTCAGATGCATTCTCAGCTAAATGGTAACATCTTGTTGGACTGAAATAATGTTCTCCATTATGCAGTATATGCACCAAATCAATGACTAATATATAGCCTGGATTTGTGGAAATCAAGGAATAAAAACAAAATGGTTAATGGGAGAAGAGCCCCTTCCATTTCCACCCCTAGTGATCCCTAACAAATGTTTTGCTTCCCAATCCCTTAACATTACTTGTCTAGAGGTATTAGTTCCCAAGGAAAGAAGGCTTCCACCAGAGGTTATCACAATGATATCATTAAACAGGAAATTGAGACTGCTGCCTGACCATTGTGGACTTCTCGGGCAAAACGGGAGTTTTTGTACTGACTAGGGTGAGTGATCTTGACTACCAAAGGGAAATTGGGTCACTAGTACACAATGTGAGTAAGGAGGACTATGTGTGGAATGTAGTCATTTCCCTGGGATGCATCTTAGTTCTCAGTCCCATTGATAAAACTAAATGTTTTAAAACTAAAACAAACAACTCAATAACAACTCAATAAACAAACATAAAACTAAACTCAATAACTCAGTATTTAAATTACAGGGTATCAAAGGTAGAGTGTGACTCAGCTAGAGGAAGTAATCCTTTGCAAAAAAGATGGTCCTTCATATCCTGTTTTTGAGAGAAGGTTAGCATGCTTTTTATTGTAATGAGGAATACTTGCAACATATTAGCCAGAAGCATGATTTTGCTGTTGTCTTTAACTGGAAGATAAATATGGTTGATAGAGGTAAGGTGGACTATGGTGGTTTTGTAGGGTGCCAACCCGGCTAGACTGGAATTATGTTACCTGGAATTCCCTTCCCTTAATTCATAGTTTAAGGTTGGTCACAAGAAAAGTATGCCTGAGATTTGGAAGATGACAGCAAACTAGCCAGCATTAGGGCCTGAAGATCAGTATGTGGGAGCTCCAGGTGTTGCTGCAATGTGCTTACCTTGTCCCTCATCTACTGACTCCTCCTCTGCGTTTTCTCCTTCAGTTCCTCTGTGTCCTGGGCCAGGTGCATGGCAAAGGGCACCAGCTTCTTCTGCAGGTCATCCATGGCATCAAGGTTGGAGACTCTGAAAAACAGATGTGGGTTCCAGTATGTCTTCCTATGTTCCAGTGTGTCCCCATTCTCTCCTGCTTCGCATTCAGTTTTTATTTCCCACTTCTGTTGCCGCTCCCAGCCCTGTTGATGTACAGCAACTTTAGCCCAACACCAGACACAACACCAGACACAAAGATTTCCGTAGACTTCTTCACTGGCTGCTCTTTATGGTCCCTGGCTAATGACTTCTCTCTGTTCCTCTAACTGTCCTCTTCTAGATTTTTACTGCTTCAACTAACACTAACCTGGCCCTGACCCTGCAAATTTCTGTTAAAAACAAGACAACAGGTGCAAAATAAAGTCACTTATGCTAAGCCCCTCATCACCAAACCAAGATTTAATTTAATTACAGTTTCAGCTCTCCCAGAATTGGCATCTTTATAAACCAGTCAGTTAGGAATCTCCTGATCAGTACTAGTTAAGTGATTTGCCTGATAGATCCCTGCCATTCCCTAAAGGAAAGTAACCTTACAATAACTAAGCCACTTGTTTGCCTAATATAACTTCCTTGTTCCTGCTCCCTTCTGCCTATAAAAGTCTTTCATTTTGTACAGCTCCTTGGAGCTCCTTTCTATCTGCTAGATTGGATGCTGCCCAATATGAATAGAGTTTTTCTCAAATAAACTCTTAAAATTTTTTTCATATGCCTCCATTTATTTCTTAATATTTTATTTATTTTTTTAAGTAACTCTGTGCCCAAGATGTGGCTCAAACTTATGACCCCAATATCAAGAATCCCATACTTTATCAACTGAGCCAGCCAGGTGCCCCTATTTTTTAACATTTTAAGCACACTTAGATTTGGGGCACCTGGGTGACTAATTCAGTTAAGTGCCTGCCTTTGGCTCAGGTCATGATCACAGGGTCCTGGGATAGAGCCCCATATCGGGCTCCCTGCTCAGCAGGGAGCCTGCTTCTCTCTCTCCCCATGTGATCTCTCTCACTCTTGCTTTCTATCAAATAAATAAATAAAATCTTAAAAAAAATAAAATAAACACACTTAAATTTAAAAAATATTTCTAAAATTCAAATTTAACTGGATGTTCTATATTTTTATTTGCTAAATCTGGTAGTCTTAAATGAGGAATAACAGACAGTGATGTCTACTATTATATATAGGATTTTTATATACATACTTAGTCTTTCATTCTGCTTTAAAAAAAGAGATGGCCAAAGGTATAGATCTACAGTGATTCATGAACTTAGTAGAATTAGACAAATCAATAATTTTGATCCTTAATGAAATAATGGGTACAGTTCATGATCTCAAGGAACTTTCATATAATTAGGAGAAATGTTCAGAATCTTTACAGTGGAGGGACCAGGGCCACACCACCTGAACCCACTGATCTATCTTAGATTCTCTGAAAGCAGGATAACAGACAACGTGATGCAATAGAAAGTACCCAAGGGTACTCATGAGCTCCTCTTGTCAACAAACAAAATTCAGTCTAATCAGGCCTTTAGAATAGCTACCAGATTTCAGGAAATACAGGGTATAGTAGAATAAGTTCGATGATATCAAGAAAGAGCAATCAACCAAGTACATAATGTGAAACGTTCCACAATTAAAAAAAAATAACCTGGTTTCGTCAACAAATCAAAGCACAAAAAGAAGGGTGGGCCTGTGTTGAGCAAAAGAAACTCATGAGACCACACAGCCATGTTTGGATTCAGAATCAAAAAAACATCTTTGAAGATTGACTGGTATTAGATATCTCATGACTAGTTGAAGAAATGAGATCCATGATCACAAGTTTTATACATAACACTATTTCGTTTTTTCCCCTCTCTCTTTAACTTACTACGTGACATAGAGCAAATTCAAATATTTAATACAGAGTTTATTGTCTAGTACTTAGATTACAGGGTATCGATATGTGGTTATACCGGAAGAGGAATGAACGTCACTTAGAGATGGATGCAGTGACATTTGAGTTTCTTTTTGGGGATAAGCTCATTTTTGTTTGTATGAGGTATGAGTCCATTAGGAAAGTATGTTGGTTCTGGCTATTATTTTTATTTGGAAGATTTTTTTCAAACAGATTTTTTTATTTATTTGAGAGAGAGTGAGAGAGGAGCAGAGGGAGAGGGAGAAGCAGGCTTCCTGCTGAGCAGGGAGCCCAATTTGGGGCTTGACCCCAGGATCATGACCTAAGCCAAAGGCATATGCTTAACTGACTGAGCCACCCAGCTTCCCCTGGAAGATTTTTTTTTTAAGATTGATTGATTGATTTGAGAGAGAGAGAGAGAGAGAGAGAGAGAGAGAGAGAGCATGAGGGAGAGGGACAAAAGGAGAGGGAGAGAGACTCAAGCAAACTCCATGCTGAGAGTAGAGCCTGAGGTGGGACTCAATCTCATGACCCCGAGATCACAACCTGAGCCGAAACCAAGAGTCAGACTCTTAACTGAGTGCACCGCACAGGCGCCCCTTTGTTTGAAAGATTTATTGACAGAAGACTATATACAGATGCTATGTTGCCAAATGGGTGGACTATAGCAGATATTACCAATTGGCTCATTCAGCTCCATTCAGCCACTTTGTGTCATGGCTTGCTGCCTGCTAAAAACTGGAAAGCAAAAATACTGCATTTCTCAGGCTCTCATAGAGCTGGAATTTTTCACATGACCTACCTTTAATCTAGCAGTGTGCCCATATGAAATGTGGACAATAAGAACCAATATTCTAAGACACAAACCATAATTCTGCTTCTGCTAGCAAGTACGATCACAGAGGCATTTGGACTTCCATGGTATTTGTAGTAGAAGACCCAGGGTCCAATTCTAGTTTTGTTTGCCCCACTCTCCATTCTAATAGTGTAAATCATGAGAAAGGCACTAGGTACCTAGAGCTTGCAAATGTGAGGACAACTTTTTTATTCCCAGCTTCCCAAAGATGGCAGAGGTGGCTGCCTTGGTGAGCCAACTCCACACTGCGGTTCTGGAGTTCATTCCTGGGAGCTCAATCAACTCTTCCTAATCTTCTAATGATTTTATAATAACTAGTAATAAATCTGGATTTCCAGCTAGAGTAGATTATGTTATCTGCAATGGCACCTTGACCCATACAATTGGTAATACCTCGAGGGTTCAAGGAAACAGGCCCTTTCACATCCCAGTGATTGGAATGTAAGTTGATACAACCAAGTTTTTTGTGCCTTTAAAACTTGTATCCTTTGATCCTATTATTTACTTATAGAGAAATATCCTAAGGAAATAATCAGAGATGCGCTCAAAGCTTTGCAGCACATACAATGACAATATTTGGCAGTTGTTAAAAGTAATGTTTTAAACCATAGTGAATGACATGGAAAAATATTCATGATGTCATGTAAAATGAAAAAGGCAGTTTATATATATACATATTTCAGCATTATGGATGAAATGACATGATTCTTTGGATTTGTTTCAAGATATTTCAGGAAAAAAGAAAAGCAAGCCAGTAGAGGGAGAGAGATAAAATACAAATAACAAAATGCTGATAATTATTGAAGCCAGGTGTTGGGCAGATGGAGATTCATTATAGTTTTCTCTCCAACTTTTATGTATGCTTAAGAATTTCCATCATATAAAGCTTTGAAAGTTTAAAGAGAAAGCAAAACAGAAAATAAAGTGCGTGCATAGTATGTGCTCACCTTTGTAGTGATATTAATATACACACATATACATAGAGAAGAGACTAAACATACATGAAGATGAGAAGATCAGTGGTTGCTAGAGGTTAGGAAGGAGAGAGATGAATAGGAGGAACACAGAGGATTTTCAGGGGTATTTTTATATATCAAGCTACTCTGTATGATACTATCATAGTAGATAATGTGATCTTATACATTTGTCAAACCCACAGACTTATACAACACCAAGAGTAAACCTTAATGTAAACTATGAACTGTGGTTGACAGTGATGTCTCCTGTAGGTTCACTGGTTGTAAGAAATCCCCCCCTCTCATGGGGGATGTTGATAATGAGGGATGGAGCTGGATGTGGAGGGGGTGGGGAGTTTATGGGAAATCTCTGTGTCTTCCACTTCCTTTTGCTATGGACCTAAACCTGCTCTAAAAAATAAACTCTATTTAAAAAAACACGTCCAAGTGTTAATAGAAGTCATCCCTGGGTGGTACGATTAGCCTGATGTTTATTTTTTGAATTCTCTATGTGTTACCAAAATGTGTATTACGAGTTTATATTTTAATGGGTTCTGTTTAAATCGAACTAGTCAAGATAATTTAGAAGATACCTGGATTGGCAAGTATGCCAAATTTTGATTGGCAAGTTTGATTGGTAAACACTAGTGGTCAAAGGCACCACATGGGTCTCTCAGAACAGGGAAAAAATTACCCTCAGCAAGTGACAGTGGAAAGATCCCACACATGAGAGCACATATCAGCTACACGAAGGTGTGAATTACATCATGAGGTGGGCTTGGCAGATTGGTGGGCTTGGTGGCAGGCCAGTTCCACTCCAAGAAACTATAACCAGGATACAATTTCAGAGAATAAGGAAGGAATGTGCTTGTCCCTTAGAAATCTAAAACCAGATCCCTTACTTATTCCCTACCGGGCCTGCTGAAGGCTGTGGGAATCAAAAGGGATCCTATCATACCTAGATAAGAGATGGACAGAAATATGTAAATTGGCATTGTCCTTTCTCTGTGTAGGTCTACCTACCTGGAAATTACACGGTGATGTTATTCCTGCTTTCATAGATGCTTTTCTGTTTTCCATGATGAGTTAATACCCTGAAATTTTACATTCTCTATCTGCTTCCTTGTTCGTTCCACAGGTAATTTCTGAAGGGCCTGCCACATGCCAGGTGAGGGAAAGAGAGAAATCACAGACAACTCCTAGGTTTTTGGGACTGAAGGAACAGTGATCCACGAACAGAGGTGAGAAGACCTGGAGGTAAGGGACGTTTGGGCTGGGACTGGTGAAACCACAGGTCTACCTTCTTGGAAGTGCAAAATGTGAAATGCCCTTCAGATGTGGAGGCAGCTGGATGCAGGTGCCCCCGTAGCTTGGGGGAGAGGATGGAGATGGAAAGAGAATTCCTGGGAGTTCCGTCAAGCACATTGGTTTCCTAACCCTGCTGGGATCTGGGTTCACAGTCAGTATTCAAGTTCTGAACCCTGATGGCTGAGGACCTGACCCGCACCGGTCCTGGTGGTTAGGTTGTCTTCCTGATTTCAGTTCTCTGCCTGAGTTGGAAGTGTGCTAACCTTACAGAGTACAGCAGAGGGCGCTGTGAAACTAAACTGCTCCAAAGGCCCAGGGAAGGTTTATGATGTACCGGGTCAATTTTAGCTTTTAGCGTAGTAAAATAATTAAGAAAGGGTCTGTACCATATCTTAGCTTGTAACCTAAAACAAATCAGATTCTGTAATATTTTACCTTGAATTATCACTAAATTTGTCCTGAAATACAAATAATGCAATTAACAATATTAACAAATGGATGATTTAAGTGATATAGTTTATGGTTTATAAGTTCCTTTTAAATTCACAATGAGTAGCAAAGAGCTGGTATTTCAGGAGGGAAATATTTATGCCTAATTATATGCAGAATAAAATTCTGATAGTATTTTTGAGTATTCTTTGAGCAAGAGTTAAGAATAGATAAAATGGACACTAATTGCAGTAAATGTGTTCACTGACAAGTGATATTAGCAAATTTCCCTCCTCCCTCAGCCAGGTGTGAAGTAGTTCTGATGATACATATTACTTGTGGGCTTAAGTGACATTAAACCAAAGGAAAACAAAGGGAAAAAGTAGTAAACATGTGTGCAATTCAAAATTAAAAAATAAATATTTCTTCATGCACTTTGCAGCTTTCTGTCAGATTAAATGAGATAGTCTGCTAGTCTTTGTAGAACACTTAGCACAGAGCCTGGCACAAAGCAGGCAGTCAATAAACGCTAGTTCTTTTCTTCCTTTGTTCCCTTTATTGAATTCTCTTCTCAATTTACTTCGTGTAAAAATATTGTGTTTCCCACATAGATTAGTAACATTAAATATCATTCTCTGTTATTGATTTGGGATGTTAGGAATGCAAAAGATAAAACGCAGGGCTCACGGCAGATAGAAAGTAAACTTACGACTGAGAAATCACTCTGTGGGATTGCTGTTGTTGCTGTTTGCTTTTGATAATGTGCAATTACAGAAATTTACAAAGATCCTTTTAAGTGGGCAATGTCCTGCCTTCAGAGCCAGTTTGCTCAGGCATAGATCAACTCAGAGACTCACTGTCGCCTTGCTATTGAATTAGAGCTATACTTTTGACAAGTATGGCAGCCACATCATCACTTTAATCACCCAATAATCCACTGTGTCTCTTTATGCTAATAAATAAAACATCCTTCGTTAAACATTTCCTAGTAAGCAATAGCCGACCTGTAATCTCCACCCCTATACGTTACAAAGTAAAATGATGTAACAGTAATAAAATCAAATCAAATCATGTCTAGGAGTTTTATAGACAACTAATAGCTACGATTGCAAAGTGCACATCAGATACCAATTGAAGGGTACTTTTCTCTTTAATATAATGTACTATGCATATTTCACTAACTCATGTCTCATGATATCAAATGAATTTAACAAGATGATTATGTAGGTCAAATTACTTAGTAAGTTCTTTTAAGAATGGCTTTTAGACCTATTATGACTTTTAATGGTGCAATTTGTTAAATGATTGGAATTTCTAGAATCCTGCCTGCAAGTGCCTGTCAGAGACACTTGCTCTGCCCTGGTGATCTATTTTTAAAACCTACTTCTCGCTTGTGGCAATTGAAACAAAAACGACCACCGAAGAGCGACTTCTCAAAGCTCATTCCTCATTTTCAATTATTTAAACTACTTCTTTATCGCCAAATTGTAATTTGAATATTCTCCTTTCAAATAGCCTTCTGACCAAATTTCTTTCAACTTGATATGAAGATGTACCAAGAGTCCTCCCCCCGCATATTAAATGTGGCCCTGCTTAATTTATCTTAGGAACGATATACAAAATAGATATTACCAAAGTTTAAACTTTTAAGAAATGGTGCATAGTTCTACAATTGTACGTCTGTGATGGTAAATTTAAAGGGAAAACTAATGAAATATGATTGAAATATTCAGTCTTCTTTGCCCGTGGAGTTCCTTGTCCACGTTGTCTTTTGGTATTCTGTAGGTATTTCAGTTCAGTTTAAGAAAGCCCACTATTTGGGGCGCCTAGAACGCTCAGTCAGGTAAACATCCAGCTCTTGATTTCAGCGAGGGTCATGATCTCAGGGTCATGGGATTTAGCCCCGCTTCACATCGCATCGGGCTCCCTGCTCAGTGGGGAATCCGCCTGAGATTCTCTCCTTCTGCCTTTCCTCCCCACTCTCTCTCCCTCTCCCTCTGCTCCTCCCCAACTCACGCACACGTTCTCTCTCTCTAAAATAAACAAATAGATCTTTGAGCTAAGTTAACAAAAAATCACCCATGGAAAATCACATATATCTCATGTTTAAAATGATTTTATAAAGTATTTGAAAATATCTTAATGTAATAATTAGTCTCAGAAGTCAACATCCTTTAAAAACTGATCTTTTGTCTTTGGTTTCTACACACTATATACTGAAATTCCTTTAAAACTCCAAGTAGCCTTAAAATCTTAGTGCTTCCTGGTAATTCTGATCAATAACGGAAGGCCTCACAACCCAAAGTTTGACATTCTTCTTACTGTATAGCAGAGAGCATTCTGGAGCAGAAGTTCCAGGTACAACTGGAGGATAGCGGTTCTGTTCTGTCTCTACCCCTGGACTCACAAGATGACCCTGGATGAGAATCCCTTGTCCCCCACGGAACCCATGGTCACAGCTTGGAAATGAGGCTAACAACTCTTGATTCCTACTCCTTGGGGTAGTTATAAGGCTTAATGAGCTCATTGTGCACATTTTCATTTTCTCTTTCATGCCTTCAGTGAGTCCTAGGTAGGGGGCAGAGTAAAAGCAAAATATGGAAGTCTGCTTGGATGTCTGGGTGAAAGTCACTATAGTACAGTGTTACTTAATTTTTCTACTTCTTTCAGTTCAATGGATGCCACATTCACAATCCTCTCTCAGCCCATCAACCACAAAAACTTAATTAGATATTATATCTCCTTGGTTTAAAATAGTATTTAATTTTACATAATGTGTTCAGCCAAAATATTAGGATTCCCTAAACAGAAATGTTCCCTGTATTTTTTCCCCTCAGGCTTTTATTTCAATTTTTTTGTAGCTTTTAAAAAAATTATTCTCCTTAAAGTATGATTTCGGCAGTTTCCCTCTGTGAAACATCACTGACTCCCCCGCTACCACTACTTAATTGAAGATGTAATCCCCACTTAGTGACTTTGCAGCCTCCCAGATACCAAGTGTGGCAACGAGTAAATATTAACATTCCCGTTAAATGCGCACTGCCTCTTATTCCTTTCCCCCCACAAATTGTCTTCCTGCTCCTCCGAGTGTCATCTGAAGTGAGATTATATTAACCGTGCCTTATATGGGGCTTAGAGCACTGGAGTGGAAATTAATGGGCAAATATCCTGTTCACTTACGGAGTAAATGAACCCTCGATCTTTGGGCCTTACCCAGGTGTTACAGAGAGGCACAGGCGACGGGGGCACATCCAGCGAAGATCCACACTGCGGGTCAAATTAGCGTCCTTGCCTGGCCTGATGGACAAACAATAACATTAAAGCAAATTGTAAAATGAATCAGTAAGCCTCAGAACACAACAGCTCGGGGCTGTTATCTATTCCAGCCAAGACTCTACCCTCTTAACGATCTCTCCAAAAAGCGCTGGCACTCTCTTCCCGTCCCTGGGAGCCTTGATACTCGGTCAGTTTGCTTTTCTGTTCCAACACACCTCAGTTCCGTCTGGGGGGTGAGCACCGAGGCCGGCGTAGCAGGATACCCCAAGTTCCGTGGGGGGGGGGATACCTGTGCTCCCACCCGAATAACTCGAAAGAAGGCCAACCAAATTCAGGTGGAAACTGTCGGTTGCAGAGGAGTTGGTTTTTCCTTCCTTGCGGTAGGCAGTGAGGACTCCCTCCAGAAGGGTTTGTTTCCCAAATGACAGCAGAGGGCACTAGAGTCTGCCACACGGCGAATAAGGCTGCCTCTCACCACCCTCTCACCACAAATGTGGGACGCACCAAGGTCAGGAACATCTCCGTGAAGGGGAAAAAAAAAAAAAAGATCTCCCCCCGCCCCCCGCCAACTATTCCGTTTGTGTAATCTGGGGTGCCGCGAGAGAGCCTTGCTGTGGGGACACCCTGCTCCTACTCTGATCTGCGTGGAGGTGGCTCCAGTGCGCATGCCCCCATTAGCATCGACACATTTGTGTACATAGATGCACATGGATCATTTTTTTAATCAAAACTAGAAGGGAAAATGATTACATAACAACAACCTCAAATCTACTGAGAGACCTGTCCCGGTGATCCTAAGGGGCTCTCGAACATCTGCTCAGCATCAGTCCCCCACGAAGAAATTATTCTTCTGCTCATTTGAAAGACAGGTAAACTAAGGGTCAGACTGCTCCAGATGACAAAAGCAGTCTCCATCAGCGAAATAATAAAGCTTGGGAGCACAGTTAGCAAAGGCTCTCAGAGTCAGACAAGCATTCATTTGTTATTCCAAATAGCATTTAAGGCTGACATTAGTTATGAAGGCCAAAAACCATGGTTAAAAGGCCTCTTCTTTCCTGGAGCACCTGGGAAGCTTCCAGGCCATTAACTGTGCTCGGTGGCAGCCCAGTTTATTCAGAAAGCATTTGTTACCGAGGAGGGGTAGGAAATGAGTCAGATCGCTTCCTGGCCCATCAAAATGCAGGAGACAGATCTAGTTGTGTCCCCAGCCCGGAAGACCATCCTANGTACGGTACAGCAGGGGGGGGGGTAGGCAGTCTGTCCTGGGGTTGCCTCTTATAGAAGTGTCTGGAAAGGGTTCATTTCAGGATAAGGCTCTTTTCTGCTGTCTTCATTTTTTGCTCCTTTGCATTCCTTTGAGGGGCTCAGAGTTTCAACATTTTGCAGACTGGAAACCTTCTCTCTACAAGGCAACTCTGTTTCTTTCAGAAGCCCGGTCCTGCTCTATGGCAGGAAGTTCATTCAGTCAGGTCAGCATTTCTCTGGGCTGCTCTCAGATCTGGGGGCTACAGGGCATCAGGGCCAGCCAGATGCTTGTCAGTAGCCCCTGTCCTGCAGGCTAGCACCTGGAGTGATGACCGTGTTCCAGCCCTGGGCCCGGGTTCGTGACAGACGCTGCCCTCCTATCCTTCCCTCACTGCGCCCATCCAGGTGGGTGCACTCAGAACCTGGGCACGGTTCCTGTGCCCTCTGGGGTGCAGGCCCCTCTGGAAGGCAGTCTCAGGCCCCTCTGGCTAACTATATAGCCACTTCTGCCACAAATGTGCTTTCTCTGTATTTTGAGTGGGAAGCTGGGCCCAGGCATCCACCGGACAGATTTCCCACAGCACCGTGGGTTTTCTGCTGTTCCCTTAACTCTCAACTGCCTTTCGCTCACTCTTCCTCCAGCCTAGAAGCTTCAGCCAGCTTTGCTCTGTGGACTCATTATCTCCCTCCTCAACCCACTCACTGTTCAGGCCCACAGTCCCACAGAGCTTCGGCTTTGAAACTCAAGAGATTTTTCTCATCCTACTGTGACATCCCTTCCCTCAGGCACAGAGGCCACCTGGGCTTATTCTGGCTCTGGACTGAATGAGGGAGGGGGCGGGGAGGGGGCTACAGGGAAATGCAGGGACGAAAAAAGAACAGTTGAAAATCCAAAATGCTATCCTTGCCCATGTACAATAAAAGCCATCCAAATATAAATAGAGAATCAGGGTCAAAGAACATGTAACAGAGGTAGAAAAGCAAGTCCAGAGGAGAAAAGCATTTAACCTACCATTCACGTGGCTAACATATAATTGAGCTCAGAATGTGTGAGCTTCCTGGCAGCCAAAGGGGGAAAATAAAAAGGAGACACAGCCACTTTACACACTTATTTTCAAAGCAGAGAAAAGTGTACAAATTCACCAAGAACAGTAAAAAAGGTCTTCATTTCCTCTGGATTTTTAAAAGACTTGCCACTTGGGACCTTACAGTGGTAGACCCAGAGGAGAGAGGAGGAGGTTGACTGGGCAATCCAGAAATGAGCTGCGGGCTTTTCTGGAGTCCTGGTGGCTCCAGACGAGAAGTTTGAAGTCAGAGCAGAAATGTTGCCTGACTGGCTGGACATCCTGTTAGCCGGCCTTCTTGCCGGCTTCACCCTCTCCCTAACCCCCGCCCTTTTTTTTTTTTTTTTTTAAAACATTGTAAAGTAGCACATGCTTGGAATTGATTTCGAAAATACAGGGGAAAAAGGAAAGAAAATTAAAACACCAAAAAAAGAGTCCAAGGAGTGAACCATTAGTTGTCCTCCTTCCTTGTCTCCCGTTCTCCAGATCCCCTCTTCACAGCAGTCTGGAAACTAGCTCTTCCTTCCAGAGTCAGTCTATGCATGTGTTAAGAATGTTTAGCCCTGGGCGCCTGGGTGGCTCGGTGGGTTAATTCCTCTGCTTTCGGCTCAGGTCATGATCCCAGGGTCCTGGGATCGAGGCCCGCATCGGGCTCCCTGCTCAGCAGGGAGCCTGCTTCCCCCTCTCTCTCCCTGCCTGCCTCTCTGCCTACTTGTAATCTCTCTCCCTCTGTGAAATAAATAAAAATAAAATCTTAAAAAAAAAAAAAAGAATGTTTAGCCCTTCTCTTCTTCTTCTTTTTCTTTTTTTAATACAAATGGAAGTTAGCGTGCACCTCCTCCCGGACTTGCTTTTTTACTCCGCAGTGTATCTGGAGATGGTTACATATCAGTCCATTTTTTTTCATGGTTGCGTAGTATTCAAAGATGTCATTGTTCCCTATGTTACTGTACCCATTCCCTATTGATATTTATTTCGATTATTTACAATCAATTGCTTTTTTAAATGGTGCTGGGATTGAATTACCTCATACGTACTTCTTTGGAACATAAAAGTGTATCTATTGGAAAAAGACCTGTTTGTGAAACCATTCAATTAAAGGAATGAGCATTTTAAATTAGTAACGATACTGTCAAATTGTTCTACAAAAAAGGCTGGACAATTAACGCTCCTGCCAGCAGTGTGTGAGAACGCCTGTTTCCCCTACTCTTGCCAACATAGTACAGCGCCATTTTTTGTCTTGGCCATTTGGATAATATTGTCTTCCTTGATTTTTGGCACTGGCCTATTTAAAGAGGAAGCAAATTAGGTGGGGGATGCTCAACAGTCAGCATCATCTAAATTATGCAGACAGGGCTGACTCTACCATGTGCGGGCCCACCACACAATGAAAATAAGGAGCCTCTTGCTGAAAAATTCAGTATTCCAAGATGGCAACAGTCGAGCCCTGAAACCAAGTGCAGGACTTTTGCAAGCAAGGGGCCCCTGACAGGCTGCCAGCCGCTGGCTCTGGCTCTGCCTACAGGGAGAAGAACAATCGGATGCCAAGTAATCTTTACAAATGACAAGCCTGAGCTGTCCGTCAGGAGAGGAAAACATGTATGGAAAAAGGAATATCAAACCGCTCTTGCCCACAGCCTGCAGCTTCATGGACAGGGTTATGCTTGTGTTCGCAGCCATCAGATCAGACTCCTCAGGAAAGAGAGCTTACACACTAACAACGACTAGTTAAACCATATGAGCTTGCTCTGGTCAGAAGCGGCAGCTTCAGAGGGTTGTGTGGTAGGGAGCCCCATGTTGCTCTGTTCAGGTTCCGCCCAAAAGCAGAATGTGAGACAAGAATAGGGGTACCAGTAATTATTTGGCAGTGATCCCAGGAGACGGTGGCAAGAGAGAAGGGAGGTGAGACAGGAAGGGAAGTCAGCCAGTGAAAGGTGTGTTTGCACGCTAGTTCCCACTGCGGCAACTGGAGTTCAGTGTCCCTGGGGACCTCTAGGAGATGGGAGAAGATGCCTCTCAACCCAGAGCCAGGCAGCTGGAGTACTAGTCTGTCAGTTCTCTGCCCATTATCGGTTGAGGGCAATAAGCAATAGCTCCCTGTTTGGAGGGTGACAGGGCACGTGCTCCCATGCCTAGGGAAAAAGGCCGCAGGTTGAGAGGTGCGGGTGTGGACCCCACGGAGAAAGGTGAGGTAGCAGAGCTGTGGGTGTCCCCGTGCCCACATCCAGTGCCCTCGGTACTCACCTCCCTGTGTCCACAACTGTGGTCGCTTCAGAGAGTCCACCACCATACGAACACCGGTGGCAGCGTTCACATCGGCAGTGATACAAGGACAGAAGTGCAGTGTCATGGTCATGGGTGGGGGCGGCATCCTCTTGCTTGGTTTCCTCCTGAAGCTAAGTTTATGGCAAACCCAGTATGAGCTGCCTTATGAATGGAAGAGTGGAGGTTTGCTTACTATCAGCTGAGGGTGGTGGAGGCCTGTGCTGGGGCTGGGTGGGGGTGGAGGGAGCTATACAGGAGCAAGAAGAAAGGAATAGCCTGGAGTCCTTGCCAGCTTTCTTGTGCAATATTTTGCAAGTAGACCATATATTGCACTCAAGGTGGCAGGTGCAGCCATGAGGATTTTTCCCCTTCTAACAGTTTCCCTGTTGAAACAAAATGCTTATAGTCTCCCACTAACTCATGCTCCTATATGTGAGAGCTAGTCAACCGACCTCTCCGTGACTAATCCACCCTTAATAACAGCCTTTCCATCCCCTCCTTGGTACCTGCGGGCTGATTCAGGAGAAGTGTGTCACCCGCCACAGCTCCTGCTGTTCCCCAAAGGCCCGCTTTTGGCCACAGCAAGAAACTCTTTGTCTTTTTCCTTAAAGGAAGAATTGGACGCTGAAATTCTATTTAGATGGTGATCTTTTTGTTTGTTTCCATTGGAAAGGGGACCTTTGAGCATTAAGAATATTTTAAGCGAATCAAATATATAGATATGCATCTTTAACATGTTGGCAAAGTTGCTTTTTAAAAAGTCTTTTCAAAGTTTGGATCAGCATCAGCCCTGTTTGTTCTCGGAGCTGAGAGCTTGGTACCATCCAAGAACGGGCCCCCTTTTCCAGAGTTATCTACAGGCTCCTTCCCCGATGGCCATCCGCTCTGAGTTGCCTGTCGCCTCTCTGGAGTCAGCTGGTGGTATCAAAGCCAAGACCGTATGAAGGAGGCCAGAGGGAGACAGACAGAGAGAACAGCGGGGGCAGGCGGGCAAATGCATCTGTGGTCTCGGGTATTTCTGCCAGAACTGACACGCTGCCGCCTTTTTTTCTTTTTTTTTTTTTTTGCTTGACAAGAGTCGGCTTAGAAATGAGTGTGTCCAGACCGGCTTTCTCTCTCCGTGTTCAAAGTTCTTGCTCAGAAGAGCTTGGTGGTGAACCCCCCACGGACCCAGCCCACCCTCAGCTCTTGTACTTAGAAGCCCGTGGGTGGGCTTCTCTGCAAGTGCATTTGCTGAGTGGCCTATTCCGCCTCCAGAAAATAATCAGCCCTGCTCTGTGTCCAGCAGCTGGGATGTGGTGGGTGGAGAGCAGCAAAGCAGGTATGGTTATGCCCAAATCCCAGGGAAGCACACTGTGCTTCAGAGAGGGCAAGTCACTTGCGCCAGGTCACAGAGCTCCGAGGCGGGATGCTGGGATTGGAACCTGCCAGATCTCATTTGCGCCCCTGCCTTCCTGTCATATGGGACTGGAGTGGTCAGGAAGGTCTGGACTGCAAACTGTCCTCTTCAGTCCCCTGGTCTCTGTCACTCAAGCCTGCCACACTTCTCCTCTCTCTTTGTCACTTGGGAGAAAGTGTCTGGAGCCTTCTGGGTTGAACCTTTAGTCCTGCATCTAGCTGACCTCCAGACCCTCCTCTCTGGGCCACCCGAGAGACTTCCCTAAAGTTCAACAGCCCTCCTCCCACCACACACATCCTTGCATAAAGTCTTTCCACGCCTCAGC
Organism: Ailurus styani; assembly: GCA_002007465.1. Classification (NCBI taxonomy): domain Eukaryota; kingdom Metazoa; phylum Chordata; class Mammalia; order Carnivora; family Ailuridae; genus Ailurus; species Ailurus styani. The sequence continues at coordinate 4,384,009 of LNAC01000017.1, forward strand.
GGCACACACAGACTGATGTTCCAGCTCCTAGACAAGGAATTCAACCCCCATGAATGGACCCTCGCCCACCCAGCTGTCTGCCGTCTTCTCTCCCCTTTCACATGCTGTCCTGCCACCTGCCCACTTCCTGCCTGGGGGGCAGCTTTCCCACTGGGTCAGCCCCACCTGCACGGGCACAGACCTCTCTCCACCCTGTCCCTCTGTGCCCCGTCCTCACATCTAACCTGCTCCCCCTTCCCCCCTCCGCCTGTCTGCCCACCCTCCGTGCGAGTTCCTCTAGGATGGGGAGGCTTTGACTGTAATGTCTCCAACACCGGAAGCTAAGATAGGGTCCCTGGTGAGGGAGGAGGAAGTGTCTGTTGAACCCAAAGGTGAATGAATTGACTGATATTTGTAAGATCGTAACCACACCTGAAAGGGTTGTACTGACAACACCCACCTGCCCCACACCCTTGTCAGGGAAGGTTTCAACAGCAGGTTTTGATCAAGGAAAGGGGCAACCGGGATATGTCAGTGAGAAGGTAAAACCCCAGGAGGGCATTAGGGGTTGGAAGAAAGACAAAGGAAACTGAACAGATTCCAAATAGCACCAAGTACGTTTTCAAATTTCCTGCCCTAACATTGCCTTTCTACGCTGGGCTCACCTACTTGTCCAAGGTGACCTTGGGGCCAGGCAGGGACTTTTCTCCAGGTAATCTCTCGGGCTTCCATCCTTTCTGCTCTCTTGTCTATATTGAAACTGGCCCTGTGTCTCCCACCAGCCCTCAGTCCCCCCTCTGCACACTCGGCACTACAACCCTAACATGTATCTGAATTCACTCATTACTGCAAAAGCTATTGGTGTTGACACGTAGGGACATCCATTTTAATTATGGAAAGGGACCTCCTTATCAATTATTTAGAGCCCACGGAAAATAATACACTGAAAATAAGAGAGAAAAATTAGCTCTGTCTTTTGCCACAAAAATTTGACATGGGGGCCGCCATGGTACATGCATACCCCCCCCACACACACACGTAGAGACACACAGACACCGAGGTCCATTCCATTCTCTAGCTTCTAAGACTGCTACCTTTTGAAAAGGGATAAAACAGCAGAAATTAAAATGTTGGCTGTTTGAGAAAAGCCATTGAAAGAAAAAGATTTCATGAGTTGGCACAATGAAATTCAAAGAATATTTAATTGAGGTAACTGATATCCCTCTGAACTCAAAGCAGTCTGCAGAGCTAGTCAAAACAAAGTGAAAGTATGGAGATAATTACCCAAGTCGTTTAGGGTAAAAATACCTTTTGAAGCCTCCCAGTAACTGGGATAAGAAGGTTTTCCCTGGGCAGTCGTCCTCCAGAGTTGCTTAGTGAAAAAGCATCTTCACACTTTGCACATGTAATAGGCATTTTATCTTATAAACGTTTTAGGTTCAATGTGTCCATGCTGGCTTCTGACAATTGTAGGAAAGTGGAGTACATTTTTAAATCTTTAAAAAACTGGGGAGTTGAGACCGTAGTGACTTCCTATCATTTTTAAGGCACGGTGCTGGGCTTCAGAAGAAACGAAGGCCGAGCCGGCCCCTGTTTAGCCTCCAGTGTCATCTTTTGATATCTTACTTTTTCTGCGTTTCATCTTTTTTTTTTTTTTAATCTTGGTGTCCTATGTGTTTAAAAGAAATAAAAAAACTTTGAGCCATATAAACTAAAAGAAGGTTTTGGTGGCAGGACTGTGGGTCATTTTCTCTTACCCTCACTACTCTTGTACCTCTTAGAAGTTACTGTAGCTTTTGACTTAATTCAAAACATTTATCTTCCAAAAATCTTTAATTTTTTGCAAGTGACCCTGCAATACAAATGACCATGCAATACAGTAAGAAATGAAAGCCTCCACCCACTTCACCATTATTTCCTCTGCAGGAACCCAAACGAATCCTCTCAGACTTTCCTCCTATGCTGATATAAGGCACATCAGCAGGTAGGTTTGTTTTTGTTTTTGTTTTTGTTTTTTTTTACTGGGATGTCATACACACGTGATTTTTGCAACTCACTTGTTTTACTTAATAGGGCATTGTGGACATCTTTCCATGCTAGTGGCTATCAATTTCTCCAGTTCTTTTAATGGTTGTCTTTCATTACATAGTATGAATGATGTCGTTCTATGTGACCAATCTCTAAATGATGGACCTGTGGTCATCCCGGTGTCTCCTCCTCGCAATCACTGCTGTGATGAGCACGCAGGTACATGGAGCTTTGGACACTTATGTTAGTATTCCTTAAGTGCCTTTTTAAAAAGTACTGAGGTGAAATTCACATAACATATAGTTCACTGTTTTAATGTGTACAATTTGGCGTGGCATTCAGCGTATTCGCGATGTTGTATGACCACCACCTCGCTCTAGTTTTGGAACTCTTCATCAGCCCAGAAAAAACATTCCTAACCCATTAAGCAATCACTCATGATTCCTCCCTTCCCCTGTCCCTGGCAACCACCAATATCTCTTCTGTCTCTATGGATTTACCTTTTCTGGACAATTCACGTAAATGGAATCATACTATATGTGACCTTTTGTGCCTGACTTCTTTCCCTTAGCATAATGTTTTGGATGTTCCTCTCGGTTGTAGGATGTATAGGTACTTCCTTCCTTTTGATGGCTGGATAATACTCCATTGTGAGTATAGACCATAATTTGTTTATTCATTCATGCACTGAAGGACCAAAATCCCGTCTCAGAGGGAACAGCTGGGAAGAACAAGGGGTTCAGGTGAGCCTCAGACATTGGTGCTGGTCTCAGACATTGTTTCTCTCCCTCTCTCTCTTTTCAAGATTTTACTTATTTATTTATTTGACAGAGATAGAGAGAGCACAAGTAGGGGGAGGAGTAGAGGGAGAGGGAGAAGCAGGCTCCTCGCTGAGCAGGGAGCCCAATGTGGGGCTCGATCTCAGGACTCTATGATCATAACCTGAGCTGAAGGCAGACCCTTAACAGACTGAGCCACCCAGGCGCCCCTTTTGTTTCTTTTTCTTGAAGGAGCCCGGGCTGTATTGATTATTGCATATCCTGGAGAACCTCTGTCCAAGAACTATTGTTGCTTTTGTTTTTTGTTTTTCTTTTTTAACCAAGAGTAAGATGAAAGAATCCTTGGCCTGCAAGTGCCTCATCATATGGAGGTTCTCCAGTTGGAGACAGTGTTAGGAAAGTAGCTGGCCTGGTCAAGTTTTTATTCTGTGTGCTCGGAAAGAACCAGCTCATTCTACAAAGGATTCCTGCCTCTCCTAGACCTGGCCCTTGGGGGCTGGGAAGGTGGGCACTGAAAACAGCCTCCTATACTCCAGCCAGGGCTGTGTGGGTTTGGTGGCGGGGAGGGGGATGCATGATGTCCCACAATCCAACAGAATCTCTCTCTCTCTCGGGTCACTATTTCTCCTGAGCACTACGAACAGAGGTTGTATGCATCTCTCCTTTTCACTTCATTTTTCTCTTGGTCCCTTAAATCTTTTTAGAAAAGCTAAACTGTGCCAGGCACCGGGGATCTAAAGAAGGTAAGAAATGGCTCCTGCCCTCATGTCACAGGAGGGAAGATGAGCACATAAAGAGAGAACGCTGCTCCTTGGGGTGCCTGGGTGGCTCAGTTGGTTAAGTGTCTGCCTTCAGTTTGGGTCGTGATCCCAGGGTCCTGGGATCAAGTCCCATGTCAGGCTCTCAGCTCAGCGGGGAGCCTGCTTCTCCCTCTCCCCTCTACCTGCTACTCCACCTGCTTGTGCTCTCTCTCTGTCAAATAAATAAATAAAAATTATTTTTTAAAGAAAAGCGCTGCTCCCTTGGGCAACAGCATAAAGGAAGGATGGGTGTGTGCCAACTCATCCAGATAAAAATGGAAGCACCCAACTACTGGTCTGGTGCCCATCTGATGGACGTCATGTGCACAAAGGCTCAGGGGAATAATGGGGTTGCTAGCCTCTCCCATGGGTGTTGCCTTGCAGGAGTCAGTGCTGCAGGGTTTCCACTGACCTGGATTCAAATTCTGCTCTACTACCTAGCTGCATAACCTCAGGTGAGGGCTTTAGCCTTCTAAGGCCTTTACGTGCTGACCCCAAAGATGAGGATAATGCTAGTTGTCTGCTCTAAGGATTAGATGTATGTAACCAAAGGGCTTACACTCACTGCTCAGGGAATATCACTCATCCTTTTCCTAGTTCCATGTTGATCTGTTTTTCCCATAGCTTGGGAGCTACCAGAATCCCAGTCTTTCACAGTCCTATTCCCAACTCCCTAAAGACAACGGTGCCCCAGGAAATGTCTCTGAAGGGCCCCAGGCTGGCCTGGATTCCTCCCCTACTTTGCAGAAAACTTGGTGTCTTTCAAGTTAGAATTGGCATTCAACAGCCATTCTATTCAGCTCCCCGGAAGCCCCTTCTAAAGGCAGAGCCTCTCACCTCCAGCCAGTGCTCCCGGGAGCTCCAGCAGCTTCTGAAAATCACCCAAATCTGGCCTCCCACAAGAGGGTCATCCTCTCCTGACAAATTGAGCCCGAAGCTGTTAAGATCTCTTCTGTTTGAACTTTTTAACGGCGTCATAAATCTTTTATTAACATTTGGTATTATACTAATTAAAACTGTTCTCTGTATGTATTATTAATTTCCCTAGCACTTCTTGCTGGGGTGACGTTTTTAGCCAGCTAAGCAGAATGTAGCACAGTAAATAAGAAGAAACTCATTTCCAGACAATTAGCCTTGCAGAAAAATAAGTTGGTTAATGGAAGGCATGATGATTACAAATTTTACCTAAATAAACAGGGTATCTTAATGGTAACTCTTCAAGCTAAGTAAACAGATTGGGGTGGTAATGTCCTAAGCAATACTTAAATGTAACAGTTTAATAAATTGGTAAATTACTCATTTCATCTTAGAACAAAATGGTAATACTGTAGTAATAACCTAGTATATATTCCGTAAATATGAAGCATTATCACTTTAGCTCTGTAGAAATCACCACAGTGATATGTCAGCATTGATCTAAAACTGCAGCATTTTATCTCAAGTTTATTACCCATTTTTGAGAATCGCTGAGATTTTCAGAGCATAATGGCAATAAAAGAAGAATTTAAAAAGCGCTTTAATGTGCATAAGTTAATCAGAGGTATCCTCGGGGGGAAAAGGAAATTTGGTAAAACATGAATTATAAGCATCATTTAAACTTACTTTGGACACTAGAGATAATAAATGGCACCATAATTTAGAAATAGCTTTTAACATCAATGACGGTAAGTACCACTTTACTGTTCATAAGAATTGCAGAGCAATGGTGCTGAGGCCAATTTTATTAGCCATTTTTTTCTTTATAAAAGCAATCCAGCCCTTTCCACAACTGAGGAGACAGGAACAAGAGTTACGTGCTAATATGCAAAATGCATTTAAGTTTTTTGAAATAGAGAGTAATAAATTGTGCCAAAAGATAGAGTCTGGAGACAAATGAATGATCATTTAAAAAGAATAAGGCGCTCTCAGAGTTTACATATTTGGGGAAACTTGATAAAAAAAAAAAGCCAACAAATTGTTCATACATTTTCCCATTTGCCAAAGCATGCGGGTGTGCTTTCAAATCCAAGAGATGAAGCCATAAATCCCAGCGATTGGGAGATGCCGCAACAGAAATATATTTTTGTAAATTGTCACCATTGACAAATCATTTTTAAACTATATAAAGTACAGGTTCAACTTTCTCTTCACGGTGCCCTTCCTGGAGAGAAGCCTCAGACTCTGACCTCTGCTTACCAAGCACAGCCCGACGGGGTGGGGTTGCTGGCTGCCACTCAGCTCAAGCCGTGCCGCTCAAGCTGTGGGTAGGACAGTCGCCAGGACTCACTGAACCACCTACTAAGTGCCCAGTGTGCTGAGCATTATGGAGCCCAGGAGAAGCTTGTCTGGTACGGTGCGTGGCAAGGTTGGCCAAACCTGGCGTATGTGGGAGAAACAAATCCAAGATGTCAGCCCAGACCTTGACCTTCAGGATTTAGTAACTCTGGGCTCAAGGTCTTTTGCTTTTTAGCTGATGAATTTGAGGAAAAACAAAACAATCCACCTTACTTGATCTTTAAGTCTTAGATGCGATTGAGTAACATAAATGCTCCCTGCCCTGCTTTTGAACATGAAGGTATAAAGGGCCTGGGGTCTTCATCTAAAGCAGCTCTTTCTGGAGGTGGGAGGGTGGTGTGGGCTCCAGTAGTGCAGTGGGGAAAGGAGGCAAGGAGAGGAGAGAGGAGAAGCTGAAGGCAATGAGGACAGCAACCAGCAAGGCTCTTTGCTGCGTACTTGCAGGCGGGGAGCAGGCCTGCTTGCCTTCTGTCCACCCCAACCCTGGTTTATCTGTTTGTGTTCACCATACCTCCAGACACTTCATCACTGTCTGCTCACAATATATCACTGACATCCCCTCCCTCAGAGAGAGTTAGGAAATAGCAAGTGTGCCTGGCCTCCTTGTGGGAAAAGCCACGAGGCTTCTCATATTTCATCCAAGAACTCCACCTCCCATAGCCATGGTGGCCCCATCTCCGTAGAGCAGTCCAACTTTGGTTGAAGACCTCAACTTTTGAAACAGAGTGGAACATCCTGGGCCAGTAAACAGAGAACCGCTGTAGTCGGACAGCTATGTGACCTTGGACAAATACACTTTTAAGTCACTGAGCCTTAGTTTTGTCGTCTGTAAAATGGGGTTTCAAAACTCTTTTAAAAGATGGTTGTGAGGATTATGTGAGAAAATTGAAGTGTTGTCCCGAGGATGGTGCTTAGCACTTCGTAGGCACTCAGCACAGATTGGGTTTCTTGCTGCGATGGGGTCCGAACATCTAGATTGCAAGCCACACCCTGTTGGACATCCGTAAGTTATTTAACATCCCCCAACTCAAATTTCTCATCATCAAAATGGGATCTACTTTCTAGGTCTGTTTTAAGAGTTAAATGAGATCACTTGTGTAAAATGCTTATTCCACTTCTTGGCCCATGGTAGATGTTCTGGAAATACTACTTACTGTTATTATTTAAGAAACATGTACTGGGCCATTGCAGCGTGCCAATCATCAGCGACCCAAGTAAACAGAAGCCCCAGCGGGCAGCAGAGAACCCGGTTACTCTTACTTAGAATAATCTAGACTTTCAACAGCCTAAAAGATTCTTTAAGGGGGAGATATTACACAGACTGAGTGAGTCAGGGCCCTAAACCCTGATATAACTGAGTTTGAATTCTAGCTCCGTTACTTAACGTCTGACCCTGAGCAAACGACTCATCTTCTCCGAGTTTGCTTTCTTCTCTCTAGGAGGAGAACAAGAACAATTTATCTTGTGAAAATTCATCTACCACTGATAATAAGTATAGTAAATGGACCACAGTGCTTATTGTGCGTCAGGCTCCTGGTGGTGAAACGCTCAATGGATTGTGTCATTTAGTCCTCAAACAACCTTGTGAGGAAGATCTATCCTTATGAAGTACAGACGAGGACGCTGCAGCCTCTCTAGGCAAGGTGACTTGTCCAAGGCCACACAGCTGGTGAGTGGTGGAACTGGGATTTTAACCTGGGCCAATGAAAGCTCTGTACATGCTGTGGGCATCTTGGTACAGGAGACAGACCACATACAAGTGCCTCCTCCCTTCCTCGGTCGGAAGTTCTCACGGTCTGCAGCTGAGGGGTACACCGTAGCGCATCAGCACCCGTGGGGGGCTTGTTAGACACTGTTGGTTATCCTGGGCTTGGGGAGAAGGCCAGGAAGACCTCTGAATCCCTTAGGGGAATTGGAAGACCCAGTGCCTTCCAGCCACCTTTAGGGGACTCCACAGAGAAGTAACAGTTTGCAATACTCTCGCAAATACAAACCAGAATATCCTGGGTTGTATTCTACAACCCAGGATATTCTGGTTTGTATCTGAAGTTGTTTGGGGGTGATACTTTTCAAACCAGTCAGAATTCCCTCTGACGGTCTTGAAGACATTGGCTTTAATAACCAAGGAGGTTAGAGGGAACTTCTTGGGTAAAAGCCAATAAGCCGGACTCAGTCCACTTAGGTTAAAGTCCTGGCGTCAGAGTACTTGGGAATGTTGTGTCACACTCTGCACAGTCTCGGTTTTCTCATCTGTAAAATGGGGATTACAGTAGCACTTATCTCCTAGGGCCCTTAAAAGGATTACATGAGATTGTGCAGAGGGTCTCATTCAATGGTAGCTGCAGGGCCCTCTCAGCCTGGCTACCGTGGGAGAGTACAGGGGGCTGCGGCTCTGAGGGGTCTCCAGGAGCTGGGGACTGGGTGGGTGGAGGGCCCCATCCCTGCTCAGAATGTCCCCACCGACCCCCTGCAACAAACCAACTTGCAACTAGAGTCCTTAATAAAGGCGACCCCTCCCAGGGCCCTCTCCCAGCGGGCAGGTCTTCCAGTTGAAGACCTAGGAGTTGGGTTTCCTCTCTGCTCTCCCCCACCCCCTCCTTAGTCCCATTACTTGCTAGGAACAAAAGTGTGCCCGCTGTGGCGCCCCAGACAGCAGGTGCGAACGCGCTGTTTAGCATACTGGATATTCAAGGGTGCTCCTCTGAGCCCACACCGCGTTCTACAGCCCCAGGGGCTCAGCGGGTCTTGTCTATTTGTACGGGCGAGGGCAGACCTTCGCCAGAGGGTCGCATCGTTTCCCAAGGCGTTCCGCATTTTCCTGCTGGCTGCATCTCTGCTGGCAGGAGGAAGGAGTGAATTTTTCCCCGGGTGGGGGATGAAGGAGGCAAAGGTGCGCTGCTGCCCAGGTTCCATGCCTTCCGGAGTTTCAGCGCATCCCGGATAAATCCATTGATCAATAAGGCTTGATAGTGATAGCGAAGCCAATACACTCCCGGGAGCGGGCCAGCGCGGGGGCTGGCTTCTTTAACATCGGGGGAGTCTGGGGCAGTACAAAGCTCTCTAATGACCCTGTAGCGGGGGGAGCTTTAACAGGCTGCGATCTGTGGCCGAGTGGCAACACAGCCAGATGGGCCAGCAGCCAGGAGCTTTGAGTCCAGAGCCGAGTTCCGGTGGCGCGAGGTGAACCTGGGCGAGTCTCCTGCCTTTTCTGCTGCCCAGTGTCCTTCTTTGTAGAATGGGAACAGAAGACTGTTCTGGGGACTCACCGGGATGTTGGAAGGTATAAAAACCTCTGATCAAATATTCTGTGCAAATGTGTTTTCCTTCTTCCACCCCACCTCCTCTCCACACCAACGGGGAGAAGAGTTTAATAACTAATAACTAGTTTAATAACTAACTCAATAATTGGCAGCCGATCTGACACTTAAGGAGAACAACTCTATCGGATCATTTTAACTAAAGTGAGAGTCAGATATGACCACTGATCTCAAGGTAACACCAGAATACTGACACGTCTAGCCGATCAAACCAGGCCTAAATTCCGGGATGACTTCTCCGACAACGACTCCATCTTTAGTGATGACAAGAAATGACTGCAGTTGAGGGTCACGGTCTTATTCCTGCCTTTTCCTTCTCTAAGAGCAACACCTCTGAGTAAACACCCACATTCTTAGTAGGCGTTTAATTAGACTGCTAATCCACAAATACATTTTTAAAATGCTTTTATTCTCATAATAAGCTGATAATCAGCTGTATGGTACTATAAGCCATGGGCTTTTATTTTCCCTGGAAGACTCCTTAGTGACTATATAGCCCTAATTTTACAGATGCGGAAACCAAAGCGCCGAGAGTCAAAGCCACTCGCTCGGCGCCATACAGAAAGAAAGTGACGGAGCTGAGCGGAGAACTCCGTCCAGCTTCGGGTGTGTGGCAAGAGGAAAGGCACGGATCACTGCGGCAAGTCCGTGAGGATTTTGCGAGTTTCTGAACCACAAGAAAGTGTGCGACTGGGTCTGGGCGTCGCTGAGAGGAGATGCTCAAAACTGAGCGGATGCTTGCAAATGTGGGGCCTGGCCGCTCCCCATTAGGAACCCCGCCTAGAAGCTGGAGAACCCTTCGCTACTCCAGAATGCGGGCGCCTGCACCACGCCGCCGCTCTGTGCTCTAGCTGCGCTGAGGCCGAGGTGGAGGTTTTGGCGAAGGTTCCCAGGAACCTTCAGCGCTGCCGCAGCCTAGGCCCCATTCTGGGCCTGGCGGTCACTGCGGGCCCCTAACCCGGAGCGCGGAGCCAGACCGCGGCGTAACTGAGGCGCACCGCCTCCTGCAGCACCGGCCTTGGCCGCGGGAAAGAAGAAGCAGGCGGTCGGCTCCACCTGCACCAGGCCGCGTCCTTCGGCCGCAGGTTTTCGGGAGGCGCCGCAGGCAAGAGAAGGTTGCCCAGCCTAGGGGCGCTGCGGGGCCTCGGGAGTCTCACCGCCGAGCGGGAGTGGCCGCGGCTAAGTCTCTCCGCTCCTGCTCGGAGGGCAAACGTGCGCAAGCTTGGCAGGCGAGAGGCGCTGGTGCCCTTGGAGCGCGCCGAGTCCAGCGCCCGAGCGGGGGGTGGGGTGGGGGGTGGGAGGGTCCTTCAGCCCCACTGACAACCCCGGGCCTCGTGTCAGGGTGGCTGCTGGTGCGTCCTAGGCCGCCTCCCCAGCCCTCACTAGGCCAAGGCCCCCTTTCCTCCCATGTATTAGAGAGGGCGCGCTTGGTTTGGGGGGATGAGAGCTCGGGTCCGGTGCAGCCGCGCCACTCAGAACTAATTTCTGAACTTCTCTGAGCCTTCCTTTTAACAACTGCCAAGCGGTGTGGGGCATCCAAACCCCGCAGAAATGCTGTGTGGGTCATCGTAAACCACACTGCGTGCAAAGCTCGCTGTCGCTGGCCGACTGTAGAGGTTGCTGCCGAAGGGGAATCTTCCCCACTTGAGGGAAGTCAGCAGCCGACCCCCAAGAGCTTGTCTCTCTCTCTCTGATCGACCGTGTCCCCCCAGACTCTACTGGCTTTGGAGCCTCCCAGGGACAGCTGAGCACAGCCTAACTCCTCACCCCTGGGCAGGGCAGCCTCACCCCTCACCTGACGCCTGGGGCCCAGACCTCCCTGCCTAGTGGACCCCAAAACCAACGCGCGAGGAGAGCCCGCGAGAACCGTCCGCGCAGGCCGACAAGCTGACCCTTGCCTCCCAATCCTGCATCTGTAAAATGGGCACGGCTTTCGAGGCGCTTGAATCAAGGCTAGGGAAGGCCCTGGGGGAAGGCAACGAGTCGGTCTTCAGCCTTCACCCAGAGGCCTACTGCATCTCGTCCCTAATTCCTTCCGCGGTGGGGGTGGGGGTCCACACGCACCCGCTGCCTCTGGAGCCTCAGCCGCTTCCTCCAGCAGAGGTGGCGCCTAATGTTGGGAGCGGATCGCCGAGAAAGCGTCCATGTGGGCTTCCCTGCCTACTCCAGATTCTCTCTCCTCTACACTCAGCTGTAGAGGCGGCTGCCTGATCTGGATGCTTCTGCGCCGATACAGCCTTCCGGAGGGTGGGGAGTGAGGGCGTCCTGGGGCTCTAGTCCCGCACAGCCACAGTGGAAAAGACAACCTCCAGGCTTTGCACATCGGGAGGATGGGGTTCGCCACTAAACACCCTTGCATCACCCAGCAATCTGTCCTACCCGCTGGGGGCGCCCACACTGCTCTGGGTGGGCGTGGGCGAGACACAGTCGAGACTCGGCCCCACACGAGCGGGCTCAGCGTCCTAACTAAGAGGGACTCTAGTCTCTGGCTGGGCAAGGCTTGGTTGGGGCAAAGCGCTCAGACAGTGCGAAAGCCCCAGAAGCACCCGGTGGGGAAAAATACTGACGTCCCTGAGAACCCAAGCAAGGCTAGGTAGGTTCCCATCCCCAGGCTCGGCTGAACGCAGACCCTGGGCGGGCTTCCGGGTCAGAGACCTTTGGTTTAAAACGAGGCACCAGGGAGAAAGAAAAAGACGTTTGTGTGTTCCCGGAAAAGGCCCAGGAATTGAGGGTCATCCTAGCAAAACAACAAAAATAATTTAGAAAAACAAAACCACCATGCCTTATTATAGAGAAAAGAAAAAAAAGTTAGGGAAATTGGAAAGCGACGCCAGTCCCCGAGGGAGGGGCTGTTCGGCCAGCAAATGCAAAGAAGGTCGTTCTTAGATGCCCAAGTCCCCAACCGGAAGGCCACCGATTCCCATCCCAATGCGGGAGTTTATCACGCTTTTTAGCGGAGAACATAAGAAGCCTTTCAAGAAACCACCCGCCGAAGAGACCTGAAGGTCTGAGTCCCTCTAGTCCCTCTCTGGGGTTGTCTCTAAGTCCGGGCGAGTAGAGCTGGGAGGTGGAGGTGAAGGCAGCCACCATGCGAGCTCCGCTTGTGTTTCTTAGACTCCCTCCCGTCTCTCGAGCCCTGCCAGTGTAGACGATCCCACAGCCCGCGTACAGCGAAGGCGCCCCAACAGCCGAGCCCGCAGGGTGGCGCTTGGCCCGGGGGGAAGGCGGTGTGCTGAGGCGGGTGGGGCGGCTATAGGGCCTGCGGGACAGCCCCAGGACTGCTTCGCCTCGGGAAGCGAATGGGGAGCCCGGTCAGGGGGAGGGGACGGGGACAGGGAGGGAATGGCAGAGACAGACGCGGAGAAAGAAGCGAAAAGATTCTGAGACCAGAGAAAGAAAACAAAAAGAACAAAAGGAGAGGAGGGAAGGAGGAAGAGAGGCAGGAATAGAAACCTAGAGAGAGACGGAGGGCGGGAGAGTCAGAAATGGAGAGAGAAGGGGGTAAGGATACGACAAAGAAAGAGTCGGGGAAACTAAAAGCAATACTGAACGGACTATATAGGGAAACATAAAACTGTAAAGGAAAAGCAAAAGTTATAGCAACACGGAAACCAAGAGTAACAAATAGAGTAGAAAATAGAGAATATCGTGGAGAGAGAAGTGGAGAGGTCAGAAATAAGAAAAAAAAATCGAAAGACCGAATAAAAGGGGAAAAAATGAGGGAGCAAGAGGAAATGTTCACGAGCGCTTCGAGTGTGCGTCGTGTTGGAAGGAACCACACACCGCCCGTTCCGTGATCCCGAAACTCCCAGCTTTCCAGACGAGGAAAAGCTGGGTGGACAGGGCCTCGCTGCTTTCACACCTGGGCTGGGTATTCCAGGGTTCCTGGGCGCCCCGCCCCTCTCCTGAACAGTGACGCCGCCAGGCCGCGGTGACGTCGCAAGACGTCACGCCCCACCTGTGGTCCCACGTAACCCAAAAGGGTGCAGGTGTTCTGGGTTTGTGCCCCGCGCTTAGTCCTCGGACACCGAGCGTTTGGAGACTCGGAGCGTGCACGGGTTCTGTGCACACAGGCCGCCCGCAGTGCGCCCAGATCCCCTATTGCCAGTCCTTGGGTCCGCCCGGGGTCTGACGCCTCACTGGGAAAAGAGGAGGTCAGTGTTTTTGCGGGGGAGGGGAGGGCTCCGAGTTCTTAGAAGTTCGAGGTCACCGTGCCTTTCACCCCCTAGGTGGGTCTGGCCGGAGACGACTTCAAGATATAAGTACCCGCCAGGGGGGGCCGTTCATCCTCAACCCTGCGTGGCGCCGACCTCCGACCTCTGGGCCTTGAGTGCCCTTCCCGAGTCCGCCCCACGCCTCCGGCACCCGAACTGCCGGCGGCCGGCACGCACTGACCTGCACTGCGGATCCTCCCCGGGGCCCCACGCCGGGGTTGGAGCTGAGCCGAAAACCGACGAAGCTTGGAGAGGTGGACGCGCCCGCGCACACCGCGGCTCGGCCTTTACCGCCGATGGGGTGGGGTTGTAGGGCCGGGCTCGCCGAGCATTATTGGAACGAAAACGAAATAAAAGCGGCGTTAAGTGAAATAGCTAACTTTTTTATTAAATAAAACGACTTAAATAAAAGGAACGGAAAAGGAGAGGAGTGGACCCAGCCTAAACGCAGGGTGCCCCAGCCCTGGCGCTCCCCCCAGCCACCTGGTCGGCCGCCCCTCCTCCAGCGGCCCCCGCGGGGGAAGCAGGTGGCCGGTTTCTAAAGAAAAAAGCCAAAACTTTTATTATTTACACGTTTGGGCAAAAGTACAAAGTATAATACAGGCGCCCGGCCCGGGGGGGTGCGGGCGAGGGGCGGAGAAACGTAAGGCGCTTTCTTTGTCAGGCCCGGGCCTGGGGCGGGACTGGGCGCGGGGCGGGGGCTCGGATTGTGCAGCCGCGCGGAGCCCGGGCCCAGCCCCCCTCCGCGGCCGGCGGAGATGCGGCCGCGCCCCGGGGCCTACTGGAGCTCGGAGGCCCCTATCCCTCTCGGCCTCGGGTCCCCCCTCCCCCAGCCCGGCTGGGGGCCCGGGGCGCCCCGCCGGGTGAGGGCGGCGATCCTTGGAGACTGTGCGCGCTGGTGGCTCACACCAGAGAGGTGACGGCGGGGACCTTGGAGCTGTCCTCCTCCCAGGGCTGCAGATTCTGCAGAGCAAAGAGCGACGAGTTGTGCAGACAGAGAGGGTCGGGCTGGATGGAGTCGTTGAGGCTCTTTTGGAAGGCGTCGTGTTGCAGCTGCAGCATGAGCCGGCTCGCCTGCTGCCGCTCCGCCTCCCGCTCCTCCGCCGTCTGCCGCCTGCACCGAGGGAGGGAGAGGGACAGCACCGTCATGCACCCGGCACTGCGGGGCCGCCGGCGGGGCCCCAGCCCTCCCGGGAGCGGAGGCCAGCCGGGAGCCTCGAGGCGCAGGACCCGTCTGCACCCCTGCTGGCGCTTTGCGCCCGAGGCCCGCACGTCCCGGGAGTGGGTTGGCATCGTTTGTTTTTGTTTTGTGTCGGGCGGTCGCGGGGAGGGGACTCAGCCCGCCGCCCACCTGCACGTCCGGGTATTGTGGCTTGGCCAACAACAAAGATGTTTCTTTTGCGGGATAACAAGGACAGGGCGTGTGTGTAACTGACTCGGCCCTGCGGACAGTCGGGTCGCTAGGGCCCGCGGGTGGGAGGGCTGGTTCTGCAACTGCCCGCGCTGTGTCCCTGGGCCGGGTCAGCCTCATCCGATTCTCCCAGGCCCTTCTCGGACCTCTCTTCCAAAACGCGATCGCTTCGCCGTTCACGGGTTGGATGGAAATAGGGATCGGATAAAAACGCGGCTGGAGTCAGGATGGGGAGCCAAAGGGGGAACACGGAGCCCGCGCGGACTGTCGGAAATCCGAGAGGGCAAGCCGGAGGGATTAGGGGAGTGCGAGAGAGCTCGGGGTGTGGGGTGGGGCGGAGGCCGGTGGAGGGGCAGGTGAGAGGAAACCGAGAGGGCGCGGAGACGGAAGAAAACGCGGACAGTTGGAGAGGCGCACGAGAGCGACACAGGGCTAAGAATGGAGGAGAAGCCGAGGCGCGGCAGAGCGGGGAGAGAAACACAGGCGGGCGGGGAGGAGAGAAGGGAGATAAAATTTGGGAAGGAGTGGGCAAGCGCAGACCGGGGAGGGCGGGTAGCGGGTAGCACGGAATGGGGAGAGCGCGAGGCTACGGCGCGGGGCGGGTGAAGGGCGGGTGCCGAGCCGGGCCTCTCTCACCGCCACTTGGTCCTCCGGTTTTGGAACCAGGTCTTGACCTGCGCGTCCGTCATTTTGAGGGACTTGGCGAGCGCCGCCCTCTCGGCCGAGGCCAGGTACTTCTGGCGGTGGAAGCGCTTTTCCAGCTCGCAGATCTGCACCCGAGAAAAGGACGTGCGCGGCTTCTTACGCTTGGGCGGCGTCCTGTTCTGGTAGGGGTGGCCGATGCGCCGGGTCACGGTGAAGGGCGTGAGCGCCGCCGCCGCTGCGGAGACACACGAGGCCCCCTGAAGCCCAGCCCGGCTCGACTGCCGTTCAGGCCCCATGCGGACCCCGGGCCGCCCGGTGCGGTGCAGAGTGCTCCGCTATTTCGTTGGTCCCCCGCGTCCCCGGCGGCACCAAGCCGGTCGCGAGATACTCTCCTCTACCCCTGGGCGTAGGCTTATTTCCCCGAAACTCCCTGATTTTCCTCCCCCCTGTGGTTGCCCGGGGCCCCGAGCGCTGAGGCCTCCGCCGCGCTTGGATCTCCGGAATCGTTTCCCAGAGTAGAGAACCTAGGGCGCGGCGCCTCTGGCCCCGGGAGGGCCGAGGCCCGGTGCCTGTTGGCCGGCCCTGCTCACCTGTGAAGCGGTCTTTCACGAAGCGGCGGCTGCTCTCCATCCAGGGGAAATTGAGGCCGCCCAGGCTGGAGACCGTGGGCACGGAGGGCATGGCGGGCAGCGCGCTAGGCAGAGGCGGTGGCACGGCCCCCGGCAGCGGCCTGTGCGCTGGCACTCGGATCACGCCGGCGGGCGCCAGGCTCAGGTTGACACTGTAAGATCCCGGGTCCTCGAAGGGCGCGCCGAGGCCGGCAAAGGAGGCGGGTAGAGACGGGTATGTGGCGCCCGGACGGCCCCCGGGGGGCCCTCCCAGGTAGCTGGCGCCGTCGGGGCCCCGCGGGGCTGGTGCGCTGTCCTGGTCCGGGCTGTTGAGGATCTGGTCGATGCCGAAGCTGATGGGCTCGTGCGGGTGCGGGGTCTGCGCGCTGGCGGGCGCCTCCATCCTGGGCGGGCGGAAGGGCTGGGCTGGGCTGGGCGGGGAGGCGGCTGGGTCCCTGTTACGGCGCGGCCATGGAGCGCCCGGCGCCTCTCGTTGCACTGAAACTTTGCCAAGAGTGCGCGGGCCCGACAGGCTCTGTGTCATCTTTCTTGAACCGAACCTGGAGTTTCCGCTGCTAATTCCTCTCCCGCCGCAGCCATTGGCTGCGATCAACAAGCCTCTCTCCTCCCATTGGCTCCCGGCTTTCAATAAAGGCCTAATTCATGGAAATAGGAGCTTAGGGACTGTTCCAAGGTGACATCATTTTAACAAACGAACAATAGGTCAAATTTATTAGCCGGGATAATGGGCGGCGGATATTAGCGCCCGAACCGCAGCCTCCCAAACCCGAAATCTAACGAAGCTGCAATTAGCAGACGCTCCCCGCTCCTCCGGGCCGGGGCCGCTTCCCGGCCGCAGCGCGGAGCGGGCTAGGGCGCTCTGCTGCTGAGATTGTCGTTTGCTGAGGGGGGTTTCGTTTTCTTCCAAATTTTTTCATCTGGGCAAAAACCAAACCATGTGAATCCTTTCAATTACAATGGAGCTGCAAGCCCGGAACGACCCTGCGGAATCCGCGGAAGCGTCTTGGACCCTCCACCGCCGCGGGAGCAACGAACGAAAGGAGCGCACCCCCCCGGCGCCGGCTCCGCGCTCCCAGCGCGCGGGGTGAGGGGAGCACCGCAGCATGCTCCGCGCTCCCGAGGACACCGACCCGCGTGGGCAGAATTCGCCCCCGCCCGGTCCACTTTGGAGACACTCCCTGGCCCCCGCCAGGCGGACCGAGGTGTGACTCCCAGGTGCCCACGCGTGCCCGGCCCGGCTGGTCTAGGGACCCAGGGTCACCCGGTGGGGAGCGGGGATCCAGCCCCTCGAAATTCGTTGCAGGATGGACGGGGACTGTGGTCGCGGGTGGGAACCCGCCCATGGCACGGCAGTTGTGGGGACCTGGGGTATCCGAGCGGCGAGGTGCGGGGGCGGCTCATCTTTGGAGCAAAGAGCGGGATTTCTTTGGGTAACGGGAGCAGCGCGTCCCTCCCGAGGCAGGCCAGCCTGGGCGCTGGACCACTCCCTTACTGCTCCGCTCATGCCCTCGGGGACTGTCGAGGCCGGCGAGGGGCACCGTGGACAGGACAGGACAGGATCTCATGCCCGGTCGTCACCCCCAGCGCCAGCCTCGGCTGTCTCCCCCGGAGGAGACCTGCAGAATCGTTGTCTGCCCGCGAATTCTAAAATTATTAGGTGCAAACTGCTGCACCCCTGGCCAGGCCCCTCTCACTCTCACCCTGTCTTGCGGATGTGGTGAGAGCTCGGATATACACGGTTGGCCAGAACTGAGTGTTCACGTTTGGGTCGGTCACTTTCTAGCTCAGTAGCCTTGAGCAAGTGACTTCCTATCTTTAGGCTTTGGTTTTCTTGTTTGTAAAATGGGCAATGCGTGCATTGCGGGCTCGTCGTAAGCCTTGAATGAGATACTGGGAGAACGCAGGGCTTTGGGCCTGGCACATAGTAGGCACTGAGCGGCTGCGGCAGCCCTCCCACCCCCACCCCCAGTGGGATGGTTGACGTATTATTCCGATGATTTTTGTTTATTTGTTTGCAGTTTTATGTTATTTGCAGAGTCTCACTATCTTGAAGATAAACATATATTTGTTTATCAGTGGGATCAGCCCCAGAGGACACAGAAGGGCAGGAGGCAGCATGTTGGGGGTTATTCCTAATAATCTGCCCCCAGTGACCGAGAGGCCTCAGGATTTGCAATCTTAAGGCCTGCTGTGTGACCTTGGGCAAGTCTATGGCTCTTGCTGAGTGGAGCGGATGAGGCTACTGGAGAGTGAAGGGTGAGGAGGGAGGGTGCCCAGGCCCAGGGTGGGCCCTCCTCTGCCCCCTTGGGGATCCAGGGACCTTCAAAGGGAGCAGACGTCAGTCATTGCTCCCGTGCTGGGGGCTGGAGGGGGGCTGCTTTCTAATTCCGGCTCTGCCACTGGTGGTTTGGGGCTGTTTGGTCTCTCCTTGCCTCTCCTGGAGCCTCGTTTTCCTTATTTGTAAAGCAGGAAGGGTAATAGCTACCCCCAGGGTGGCTGTGAGAAGTAAATGAGATAAGGTCTGTGGACATGCCTGTGAGAAACCGGATTATATAATAATAACTTTAACGACAACAGTAAGGCTGCTGTTAGGTCGAGAACTTAGTGTGTGCCAGGCAGGGGGTTGAGCACTTCCTTACTCCTCACAACAACCCTGTGAGGAAAGGCTGTTATTGATCCCATTTTTTACCTGATGAGGGAACTTTGGGTCAGAGAGTTCATGCAGCTCACAGCCCCCCACCCTCCAGGGCTAGGTAGGCACCTCACTAACTCTACCTCCCTTCTGGCTTCCCAAGCCCTGGGTTTCAGGCCTGCCCTTCCCACTTCCTGGCTTTGTTAAATTGGGATAACAAGGCACACCCCACACAGGTATGTGGGCTTGGGATTAAAGAGAAGTGGGTGGTGTGACCAGCACGGCTCCCAGGGCACGGTGAGTGGTCCAGATTCCGACCTCTGTTTACCAGCTGTGGGCTTGGGAAATCACTCATCCTTTTTGTGCCTCAGTTCCTAGCCTTGTAAAGCAATAGCACCAACGTCATGGGATTAAATGAGCCCGACATGGGGAAAGCACCCAGCAGTGCCAGACATCGATGGGACAGAGCTCGGCCTTACCGCCTGGGTCTCAGCTTTCTGAGAGGCCTGGTTTCACCGTCTTCTGGCAGTAGGCACTGTGGGCCACTGATCCCAAACCCCCTCTTTTGCAGCCCAGACAGAGCGGAGCTGTTAGTCAGCCCAGGAAAGGGAGTAAATGGGGGCAGATAGTCCCTGGGACGGGGGTTCTCAAAGTCTATGCCTGGACCAGCAGCAGCAGCAGCACCTGGGAATTTGTTAGAAATGCAAATTCTTGGACCCTAGCCCAGACTTACTGAATCCGAAACTCCAGGGTAGGGCTAGGCAATCTGCTTTCACAAGCCCTCCAGGTGATTCTGATGATCGCTCACATTTGGCAGCCGGTGCCCAGAACAGTGTCCATTTCATCCAAGTTTTCAAATTCGTTGTTACAACGTTGTGGGAAGATGCTCTCCTAGTTCCAAACTCTCCTGTGAACCTGAGCTATCGTCCTCTGCTCCTTATTCTCAGTGTTACTCAGCTGTGCCTTCTCTTAGCATATTTACCAAAGGGTTTGTCTATTCTATGGGCCTTAAAGAGAAGACTTCTATTTCCTTCTTTTTTATGCCATCTCTTTGAGGAATGTTTTATTTTTATTAATTATTTTCCTCTTCAGTTGTGGAAGTGAAAATTTAGTTAATTTTTATCAAGATTTCTTGTTTTTTTAATAAATATATTTAAAGTCATACATTTACCTCTAAGCACTTTTTGCCCGAATGCATTTGGTGTTGCTGAGAATTGTAATTTTTTGCTGTCCCTTTTGCTGTCCCTTCTTGCCCGCTATAAACTGAACGGTGACAGACACACATGCACATGCATCAGAGGGGGGATCAGAAAGTGACAGTTCTAAGAACCAGCGTCATGGGGGCCAGAGCGATTTCCAGAATGCATTGTCTATTCTTCCCCCATGGAGAAGCTGGGAGGCAGTCAAGAGTGGCTGGAGGCCCTGCTGGGAGGCACAGAGGAGAGAGGGGTGGCTTGGGGTTGGGGGGAGACTGGATGTTGGAATTCCCAACTGCCCGTGTGCGGGAGGCTGGCTTAGTTCAGTCTCACTCTTGTGTGAATTGGACTCAATTCCTTACCTGTGAAATGGGGTAGAGATTGAATCGGGGCTCTTGAACATATTTGGGTCCACAATCCTACTTGAAAGATTGATGTAAATACTGTGGACTAGTTCCATAGAAAAAGATACATAATCCAGATACAGATACATAATCTGGCACACGTACCGTGTCGCAGGCTGCTTACCTCTCCACCTTCCATTCTTGGGTCGCACACCCTAGTTAGACGTCTCTAGGGGCACCTGCAGTTCTCAGGATGGAAGGCTCTGAAGACACCTGCCCAAATGTATTTATTCGTTCAGCCACTTACTCAACACATATGTACTGAGCACTTATGCACATTTCTGGACCACGTCCCAGCTTTGGGCCTCAATTTCCCCATCTGATAGTGGAGTTAACCAGTTTAAGCTCTTCATTGCTGCCTCCCCACCAGGAACCTTCCTGAGGAGGCCCTCAAGGGCCCAAGACTGCCAGCTGGAGGAAGGCAGAGGCCGCCTGGTACTGTGTGCTCTTTGCGGCCCCCAGCACAGGTCATGAGACTCAAAGGACAGTTGGCTTAGGGACGTGAAGTCCCTTGCCCAGGGGCATGCAGCCGGGAAGACTGGAGCTGGGATCTGAACCCAGGACTATCTTGACTCCAGGGCCCATGCTTTTCCCTTTACCCCATACTCCCATTTCTACTCTTTGAGCTGGTAGTAAGGGTCCAAGGCCCAGGACTGAACCTGGGAGGGAAAATCAGTGGGGGAGCTGGGAGAAGGAGCTCGGGAGTAGGGGTGAGGGCTGGCCATGGTGGGGCTCACTTCTGTCCTTCCTCTGCCTCCCCCCCCCCCCCCCCCCCCCGCTGCCCACTGGCTGAGAATTCCTTCAGGACAGAAGAGTGCTGACAGCATTTGATTCCATGTCTTGGGGCTGGGGCCACTGGAGGATCATCGTGAGAGATTGCGGTACTAAACCGAAGAGCACACAGCAAGGTCAGACGAAGGGAGAGGAAAAGGGATCCAAGTGCATCCAGGTCTGTGGGTGGGCGGGTCCGGCACCCTCCAAAAGCAGCCCCTCCCCCCTCACTCTCCATCCCTGTTTATTTTCACATTGCCCCCATCATCTACAGAACCCCTCTATTTATCCTCCTCAGTAGCTCTCTGAAGGCAGAGATTTTGTCTCATTCTTGGCTTTATCTATGGTGGAGAAATGAATGACCTCCAAGATCTTTGTGCCGAGTCCAGCCCGGGGCCCTGGCTTTGAGGAGGGCGCAGCCCGGTGGGGCTGCCAGCAGCCACATGGAGACGCTGGCTGTGGGGCCAGGGTTAGGACAGAGGGGGTGAGAGAGAAGGGAGAGGGGCTGCGGGAGGCTGCAGAGGGGCGTGTGAGCAGACACCGGGTGGAGATGGCTGCGTGTGCAGGGGGCAGGGGCTGGCCAGCGCCCTCAGGTGCAGGGGGCGACATGGCCGGAGGGCGGCCCCATGTGGGGGGCCTTCTGAGGTACCCCCACCCCTGACCTCATGCTCTGCTCTTTCCTTCCACCACCCAGCAGCCATTTTCTCCATTTCGTCTTCTACAACTTTCCTCTGTTCCTGACAGATTTCTCTGCTAAATTTGACTTCGTTTCAACACTTTGGTTGGGCAAATTACATTAAGATGGATGTTGCAGGTACCCTTTATGGTTTATTTATTGTGATACTGTTTGTATCTCACGCTTATAAATAACTTATGTTATAGCTTTTGTTTGTGGAAATGTAACTTACATATTTTATTACGCTTTCTGTAAACCTCAAAAAGAATCTTGTCAAGGAAGCGCTCTTATCAGCAATCCAAACTATGGGACGTAAAAACCGACACTACCATTATTTTTTAATATGCCAAGGAGGCAGGTTACTCTTGCTGTAGTTTGAAAGGTTTGCTGTCATCGTAAACTTGCACCTCAATAAAACATTAAAAAGTCTCAAGAATGATTTTATAAAGTTCGGGGGGGAGGATGAATCGGTGGCAGAACCCATAGACACAGCACTCACGGAGCCCGGGTGTTGGACTGGCCTCGGGGGGGGGGGGGGTGTCACAGAGGCTTCCGGATTCACCTCCCCACCCACTGTCCCTGGAGCCCCGTGGTGAATTACCCAGCTTCAGGGTGGAGAGAGGAAAAGAAACATGAGTTCTGGAGTCCCGCTCACCTGATTCGGAATCAGGTTATGTGGCCTTGGCCTAGTCTTTCAGTCTCAGTGTTCTCATCTCTAAAATGGGGATACTGCTCCTCACTTGACATTCTTTTTGGGAAACATTAAATTTAAATGAGATGGCAATTTGCAATGTTCAGGGGATGCTCAATAAATGATTGTGGCTGTAATTATTTAACTTTCACCTTGAAACTGTTACTTTCTCCGTTTCTACTCACCTTGCTCTCCTCTCCAGGTGCTCTCTCCCTCTTCACTGTAAGGAGCTGAGTTCTCCCAGATATTACCGCCCGGCAACCGCTGGACTGGCCTCCATCTAGACAGGGTTCCCATAGGCCGATTTTTCACTCTCGCCGATTTCTCTCATCCAGACTATCCTATTCTTTGTTCTCATGCTCAACTGTCTGTTGGTGGGTGACTAATTGTCAAGGGTCTCGGTTGGGGGCTATATGCCAGGCCTGTTTTGCTGAAAGAGAGCTCCAGTACCATAACCTAGAAACGCTTCTGGGTTGGCAGGGCCAGTGGAATCCTTCCACTGGGGGCCGAGAGGGCTTTCCTGGGCAGTTGGGATCATCACATAGTGCAGGGACCTCACGCTCCCTCATCTCTCACCCACCCAAAGAGAAGCCTCAATGGAAAGGCTAGAAAAATGGAAACATCTAGAACACAGCAGGATAGAGCTTTCTCAGCTTCAGCGTTGTAAGTCAGTGTGCAGTTGGCTAGATGTAGAGCCTCCCCCAGCCCTGCAGAAATGATGCAGGTTTGCAGAGCAGACTCCTCCGGAGGACGAAGACGAGCTGCCCCAGCCTGGCTCACTCTTCCCGCGCCCCCTCACTCTGGCCCTGCAGAACTCCCCGTGCTGCTTATTTCCTCCTGTTGCTGAATGTGTTATATATACCTGTGATCTCGTTCGAGCATGTTAACAGACCCACCTAGTTCTCTTTTGTGTAGACTCCACAAGTTTGGGTGTCTCTCCAGAGAACTTTCTGCCCAGGAGTCCTTACTATCCTTCCTCCCAGGCTGTGGGTGGGGGCATGGTTCCCAAAAAGCTTTGGTTGGGGGCCGAATGTGCAGTATAATGTGCTCCTGAAACAGCCCAGCTTTCCTATCCCCTTCTTGTCCTTAGGGCACAGAATGGAACTTAGCCCTTCAAAGAAAATCAGGATTCCTTTCCAGGTTTCTAGGGAGAAACTTGTAGCCAAACTCAACCTCTCCAGCAAAGACTGGATAAGAGAGCTGTGGCAGGCATCTTTGAAAATGGCTTCCGAAGAGCCTGTCTCCTAGTATTCACACCCTCGTGTGACACCCCCTCTTGGGTATGGGCTGGTCCCAGTGAGTTACTTTTAACCGAATACAGCAGAAGCGATGGGAGGTCCCCTTTGAGATTAGCTGAGAGGCTGGACTTGCAGACTGCAGCACTGTCACTTCTCTCTTTTGCTTGCTCTGATGAAGCAAGAGGCCATGTTGTGTGCTGTGCTCTGGAGAGGCCCATTTGGCAAGGCACTGGGGCACTCAGGCCACCAGTCCGTGAGGAACTGACTCTGAACTGCAAGTGAGCATGGAAGCAAGTCCTTCTCCAGCTGAGCCCCGGCCAACAGCACGGATGGCAGTCTGTGAGAGACCCTTAAGCAAACGACCCAGCTACAGATTTCTGACCCTCAGAAACTGGGAGATAATCAGTGTTGTTCTAGGCCACTGCGCTTTGTGGTAATCTGTTATGTAGCAATAGGGTTCGGAAAAACCAATGGAAGCAGATGCGAATATTAACTGGTTTCAACCGAGCGTTCTGAAATCCAGGTCTTCCTGGAAGAAACCAGGAATTGCTCTGAGGTGAGAGAGACATGAGTTCAGGTCTCACCTGTGTGGGGGGCAAGCTCTGCACCACCTTTGGACCTTCGTGTCCTCTCCTGAAGGGCAGGAGTAATGCTGTCTCCCTTCACAGGGCTCGTGAGGACCAAGGGAGAAGACACACGTAAGGGGCACGGCAGGCGCTCTGTGAACCCCCACCCCGCCCGGCCCCGCCCCATGGCCACAAGCAGGCTGCTCTCCGCGGTGGGGGCAAGTCCTCTGGAGCAGCTCTCCAAGGCCAAGGTTGACGGAGCCTTCCCTGCTTCCCTGTGAAACCACCAGGGGACCTCTGGCAGCGTGGCAAAGAAAAGCAGGGCGCACTGTTATTTTCTTGAGAGCATTTCAGTGCAGACGGGGTGGTGCTTTTGGAAAGAAGTGTCAGAACGGGGGAGGCCCTCTAGGAAGCATTTTTTGTGGGACCAGGATGCAGTAATAAGCCCCTGAGAAACAAATTCTCGAGTCAGACTTCTTCCAATAGTGGATGTTTTATAAAGTTTAAAGTTTGCCTTCTCAAGGAAAATTACATTTTTCACTGCTAATGAAGTATAGCATAAGCCCAAGGCTTGCTTCTCCATGGAACACCAGAAGCAACCCTCTCTGTAGCACCTGTTTCCCTGATTTCCTGGCCTCACATACAGAAGAGAAACATTTTGAGATCAACTTGGGTGACTTTGCTTTGATGTGACAAGCCCGTTGCTAAACTCAACTATCAAGAAAGGTTTCAAGACACACTAGTCTGGGAAACGTGATTATAACAGGAGCCTGTGGATTTACTTCTTCTTCACCAGGAAGGCCAACCTTTCATGTCTTATTAGCAATAAAGGGCACAATATTTACTACAAGCCTGAACCACGAAGGCAGAGCAGTGAGATACAAAAAGCCAGATGACAGTGGCAATCTCAAATTAATAGCCTAGTTACAGTCTACCACAAACTGGAAGGGCCTCCTTCATGTCCTGGGTTTAGGTTACGTCACAGTCTCCAGGGTAGTTAAGAGTTTTTGCAGAGGGATGGAATCAGCTGTTCTTTGTGCTCTGAAAATCTGAACTTTAGCACCTAGCACTGTTTTGGGTGGCCCAAGGAGGCAGGGCTGCTCCGAATGAAATATTGTAATTGGGCACCTGGAACTTGTCTTAAAAGTGAAATGGAGGTGGAAGGACTGGGTGCTGGCCCCACCTAGCACCTTTAACGGGGGCCACTCGGCGCCCTCGGAAGGAATAGCTCTGCAGGCCGTAATTGTACGGCTTAATTCTTCTAGACTGAACCACATCAGATTTATGCCAGTGAAAAGCAAACGTTGTTTGTAAGTCATTTAATTGTGTTACTGTCTCTTGACTTTATCAGATGCAGCTGAGGCCAAGAGGGCTGTGTGCGGTCCTGTGGGAGGCTCTGGCGTGCTCCCAGGCTCGTTCTAAGTGCCCACAGCTCAGAGACCCCGACGCTGCTTCTTCCAGACTCGTAACAAACTACTAATTTAATGGGTTCAAATGGTGTTTGTCTCAACACAGGATGCATGTTGAAGGGTGCAGCTCCAAGATGTTCACGACCTGGATGACGGAGTACCATTCACTAGTAGGGACTTAGGTTCAAACCTGGTTTATTAAGTTCTTTGGTTAAATATTGTTTCTACACCCTTTTGGAGCATTATAAGAACAAAGATAATGGTATTTTATAGAAAGACTGAAAACCCATCTTTTGCTTTCTCAAAGACTGAATTTACATTGTTTGTGCACTGTTAGAAATTCTTAGAATTAGGCCAGACTTATAAAAAGGGAGGGGTTTTGCTGTTGTTTGTTTTGAAAAATAGATTCTCCTGGGCTAGCCAACATCACTGTCCTGGGACCCAGACGCACACGAGTCTCTCGGTAAAGGCTGCTCGGCACGTGGTCGGGGAGGTGGTCAACTCATCATGTCCAGACTGCATGGCTCGCTGCTGCCGTCACTCCGCAGGACCTCTGCCACGTCTCTTCTGAAGATGGACAGGTTCTGGGTGAACCTGTGGAAAAAGAAAGAAAGGCTGGGGGCAGCGGCAAGGCCGAGGTGGTGTGAGCCGGGGGATGATAAAGCCACTGCAGAGCTCAGGACCTTGGAGAGAGCCCCGGATCCTGGCTGAGCTCCCTCCTCCAGCCTCCACTGGGGCCGTGGCTGTTCCGCCGCCAACACCCCCTTCCTCCTTCCCCGCCCGGAAAACAAGGGTCACCACCAGATGCTCCTGGACCATTTTGAGGGGCACATTTTGTGGGTGCACTATTTAAAAACTCTTTAAAAGTCAAATTACACACAGGTGGTAAGGAATATAAAGAAATGAATCAGTTTCTGTGCCAAGCACTGGGTTGAGTTTACATATAAATCCATTTCAGCATCACAAGTCTTCCCAAAGGTAGGCATTCGTATCCTCATTTTGCAGATGAGAAAACCAGGCTAGATTACCTGGGTTTGAATCCTGACTCCACCACTTCTTAGTGGGGTGATCTTGGATGAACACTTAGCCTCCTGTCTTGGGGCTCAACTGGAGTAGCTACCTCATGGGATTGTGGGAAGTGAGAATTCACTGAATCAATTGAGACAATGCCTGTACTCAACCTAGTGCACGGCACGTGGAAAGCATCTGTACTCTCTTAAACAGGAGGGCTGTCTGGCATCATTTCATAGAGCAGCTCAAGAGGGGATACTCCAATCCCTAAACCTCAAGTGATGCAATCTCTCCCCTTCCGGCATCTCTGGTGTCCCCATTCATTCAGTCTCTTCTGCCTGCCAGAGGATTGTGGCATGGGATGAGCAGACAAGGGTGTGTCTGCAGAGCCTACCCAACTTGGCCTTGTACTGACAGAGCCCAGGCTAGGGATGCCACCACATGTCACTGTGGTTATTGGGATGATTGACGACTCACATTTCAAATGGTGAAGCATCTGAATGTTACCACTTTACAAGAGGATGGTGTAGGCAATCCCTCCCAGCTCCCAAAAACATTTTCTTCCTACGTTGTTCATTATGGTCTGTTTCCTCCATTAGAAGCTCTGTGAGGCAAAAACCTTCAACAATTAGTTCACCAGTGGTATCGTCGATGTTGGCACATAGTCGATGCTCAATAAAATTTTGTGCTCTAAATAAATGAATGGATGAAAGCATACCTGATAAGTGTGGGCTCCTTTCATTTAGATCTCACTGGTAACTGTAAAACCAGCCACTCTTAAAGGTCGTTCAGAGGAGGGAAGTAATGTTTACTACGGCTCCTATGTCCTAGGTACCATGCTTTACTACATTCTGTCATTTCACTATCACGACCAATTTTGTTGGTGAGAAAACTGAGGATAGAGCAGCTGACTGCCTTACTCACTATCACCCAGCCTGGAGAGGGCAGGGATAAAATTTAAATTGGAGTCTGGCTGACCTCAGCCTGTGTTTGCTTGTGTTTGTTCAAATGCCGGGAAGGCTTTCCTTGTCCTTCATAGCAGTTCTGAGCTTTCCCTCTTTTGACCTTTTCAATGAGTTCTTTTTCCCATCTTCTGTTGGATTACAGAGTGCATAAGGGCCTAGGCTGCATATTATTCATCTCTGCTTCCCTATACATTGCCTAGTGTGGTGCTTAAAAAGCAAATAGGGGCACCTGGGTGGCTCAGTTGGTTAAGCATCTGCCTTCAGCTCGGGTCATGATCCTAGGGTCCTGGGATCGAGTCCCACATCAGGCTCTCTGCTCATCGGGGAGCCTGCTTCTCCCCCTCCCTCTGCCTGCCGCTCCCCCTGCTTGTGCTCTCTCGCCCTCTGTCAAATAAATAAATACAATCTTAAAAAAAAAAAAGCAAATACCTAGTAATATTTATCGGGTGGAAATAAGCTGAGTCTAGTGTTACAAGATGTAACAGAAAAGCCACATCAATGTGTGTGCTGTGTTAAGCACGGTCCAGTTATTTTCCATGAGCCAGAGATGCTGAGCCTACTGGGCAGGGCTTACCTGTCTCTGTTCTTGATGGACAGGCTCTGTTCCACTCCTTCCATCAGGTTCCTGAAGCACTGGGCAAGGGCCTCCTGCTTGGGGAGAGGCTGGCTGTTTATCAGGCTTGCCCTCAGTTCACTGAAATACTGTGGAGAGAAAGAACAGCCTCAGGGCCCTGACGCCAGACCTGGGCCCCAAGAGAGCTGTGGGGGAGGGTCTCGACCTGCTCCCTCGGCTCAGCGCGCCTCACTCTCAAAGGAGCTTCGGTCCAGGCCCACTTTGAACTTTAAGCCAAAGCAATAGGTACATTCCGAGGTATAAACTGTATTATCCCTGCTCATAAAGATCTCTTGTGATAATTGTTCTCCCGTCACGTAACAATCTAGGCCTTCTGTGGGGGACTGAGCACGTGAAGGTCTTCCTGACTCTCATCTCCACTCATCACAGAAAGGCTGAAAGAGGAAGGGCCTCCTCCGCTCTGAGGCAGAAGGGAAGAACTTAACAGGGAAGACTTGGGGTGACTGGTGGAAAGGCCCAGGGTTCCCCCTCAGGCTGTGTCATCATCAATGGCTTTAGTGACTCACTCCTCACACAACCCCAGACTTGGTCCCAAGTGTCTGTCCGCTGGCTGAGGCTGGGTCTGCTCCGCCGAGGTGGGGTCCTAGAGGGGCTTGCTTCGTTCTGGGAGGACCTTCCTGCACTAAGGAATGCACTTGTCACACCCAGTCACGAAGAGCCGCACCGCCCTGCCCCTGTGCTGGGGTCTGCGGGTTTCCGCACGCCCAGGCTCTTGGGCGACACATAGCTCCTCATCATTGGAAACAGCTTAATTTCAGCACAAAGACAACATTTTGCCAGTCATGTGTTTACCCTTCCAAGCCCAAACAGCATGATATTTAATTTCCATCATACATTAAAACAGCCCACATCAAAAACACACATAATTAATATGTAGTCAGACTAATACTTAAATACTATATATCAGAGGCATTACACTTAAACCACAATGTCTTCCTGAACAAGATTGGGAATGCACAAAACTACTTATTTTTCCCTTTTATAATGATGCAGTGACTCACACCAAATAGAAAATTATTAGTTTTTCATCCCAAACCATGAAATATTGCCTCCATCAGTAAAGTATAATATTGTGATGTCATAAGCTTTTTCTAAACACTGAATTTGCCCTTATTCCCTCTCAATCATTTTAAAAGAACTGCTCTCTTTTATAGAGCTTGGATTTAAATCACAATAACACCGAGGGAAGATGAATGACAGTGCTATTGAATGTGGCTAAAATTGGATACTTCAGCACAGGTGAATGATGAGACAGCTCTTCTCTTTTTGATATATTTTCTTCTTCTATTAGTTTCCTTCCAAGGCTGGGATTTCAGTTTGAATTTTAATGTATGCGGCTGCCTCTAATCTCACTGTCTTTCTCCCCAGTACTATCTTATTGTATAGACAATTCATTCTCCCGCGCAGTAATGTGCTGTTCCTCCTGACTGCTGGGGAGACGGGGTGGGTTCAGGAGGAAGCTGGAGGGCCTGGGAGGCTGCCAGGGTGGTGGGCGCACTTATGAGGGGGAGACTTGGGCTCTCAGATGGAGGGTGCTGGCTCCGCAGTGAGTCCCTGAAGGGACGACGACCACGTAGGGCAGTGGAGATCCACCAAGCAAGGAGCAAAAAGAGTTGTAGCTCGGAATTCCGCAGGAAACAGGGTAGGGCCATGAGGGGGAGCTGGAAACACTACTGAGCAAACCACCTGCCCAATGTGAGGCGGCTCTGGGTTCCAGAAGAGCTGGTCTTCAGGCCTTCACTTACCTGAAGAAGATCCGAGGCCTTTGGGGACGGGCCTTCTGGGGGAATATGGCCTTGCCCCAGAGTACTCAAGGTCCCAGCTCAAGCTCTGTCGTTCCTTCTCTTCTGGTCACAGCTCGGCCTGGCGTACAGCTTCTCCCTCCCCCCAGGGACCACCTTCTGTGGACCTTCCTGCAATCACACTCACCTTCTCATTGAGCAGGATGAGCCCCAGGAGAGGCCTGGATACTGACCACTGGTTCCGACAGTCTTCAAAGACAATGGTGTTTATGAGGACAGACATCATCTAGAAGACAGAGTCAAATGAAGACCTTGGCTCCGAGATCCCCCCAATCCCAGGTCTGTCATGGGATCACCTTCTACCCCTACATCGTGCCAACAGCCATGAGGGCTCATAATGCTGCATGTAGGAACTCTTGGCCAAGACTCCCAGTGCCCTGAGGAGGAGTTTCTACCACCAAAAGCTTCAGTGGGAACCTTCTGGGTGTGCAGAAGCTTACAGAGCTACGAGGATCAGTCTCTCTCAACTCTGGTATGCTTTCCTCCATGAAAGTTGCCAGGCAGAAGCCCATTGCCTCTCATTTCACCAGAGGTCAAGTTACAGAGGGGCAACATCTCTCAGAGTGAGGGCAAAACATTTCATGTGACCTCAGAAGGTCCTGTTTCCTGCTGGCTCAGGCTCATTTGTTCTTCATTCACTAGTTTACTCCCTCACTTCACTTTTACATGTACATGCAAATGCAACCTCTTAAATTCAAAGTCTCAAGACACCTAAGGGAGGTCAGAGAACAGGCATCTACCACGACTTCTACGCTGACAGAGCTAGAAGCTTCCTGGGGCAGAGCACAGAGCAGAGAGAGAGAGAGCCAGAAATCAGGCTGGCCTAAGGGCAGTGGGTTAGCAGAGGAGGAAAGGATACTTCTGGGTCTTTGAGGAGAAGGCAGGGAAGATTCCATAGAGAAGGTACGTGTTAAGGAGAGCATCATACATGTGTTCTGGGCAGAGAAGGCAGTGCAAAAGGAGGTTGGAGAAAAACTGAGTGTGGCGGGGGAGAAGAGACGGGGGCCAGAGAAGCCAGACCTCAAGGCCAGGCTAGTAGACCATGCTGGGGAGCCTGGACTTCATCATGATGAAGGGGGAGCCTGTGATGGGTTTGTGGCAAAGGAGAGACAGGCTCAGATCTGCACTTAAGCAAGATCCCTCCAGAGACAAGTAGAACGCATGTGGTTGCAGGTGAGATTAAAGGACGAAGGCCAGTGTTGGGGCTCCTACAACAGTCTGGGCAAGTGGCAGGGAAGCAAGCTTCACTCCCCTGCATGCAACTGACGGTACACTTGCCTTTCCATGGACTCTTTACCTCTCTAGTCCTTCCATTTCTGCAGCTCCAGAGCTCCCATGCCCCAAAGAACACAGGGGAGATGGCAGTTATGTGGTAAAGCTACCACCCCCCGTGACCCCTGACTGGGCTCTAGTGACACCTGCTCTCGTCCCCTGCACTTCTGCAATCCAATCTGCCCAGCGATCTCAGGCCAGCCTCTCTCTCTCTCTGTGTCAGTTTCATTAGTTATCAGGAGGGAAATAATAATCTAGCCCCAGAAAGCTCTGAGAATCAAATGAGATGGTGGAAATAAAAAGTGTTGCAGAGAGGAAAAAGTGCCATAAACATTTAAGGTATACGATAACAACAGTAATGAGCATCTCTGTAGTGCAAAACATTCACCGCCCCATACATCGTCCTCATCATCCTGGCAGTTACGCTGGTTGTAGGTGAAATCAGCCAATTCCACGTTTACTGTATATCCAGGCTCTCGGGGGAGAGGCGAGGACTCAAGCCCGGCCCGCCAAACATCACTTGTTCCCACATACAATCTGATAAGCCACCCAAAGTCATAGAGCCACAAATTAAATTGACAAGCAAAACTAACAGATCTATGGAGACAGTCTAAAATATTATGGGCTTCGCAATCTGAAGGCAGAATGGATATTTTAATGGAAAAGATTAAAGTCAGAGGCACCAAACTCCTCCAGTAACTGACAAAGCAATCCTGAAGTGATGTGCCAATTACTTTATACGGTCCCTCCGTGGATTCATTTGTCTGAATGCATGTATTTATGTCTGTAATAAGTAAGGCGATGTTTGAATAAAATACTTTTCTAAAAATAAAGTTGGCTAAAATATCTGATTTAAAAAAAATTTTTTTTTTTACCCTTCTGGAAAAATGGAGATTAGTGAGCAAATCTACTCAAGTGCTACTGACGTGGCAGCTCATTTCCAGAACTTTTTTTTTCTTTCTTATAATGCTAGAGGGTCTGGGGGAAACAGCACAAGCGATGTGGCGGATTCCTCTGGAGAAGCTCCCCCGTTCCCAGTCTGAAAGGATAGTGGGTGAAAGGCCTACGTACAGAATCCTGTTCCAGGTCCTGCAAAAATCTCTGGTAGGAGGCTCTCTGTGCTCAACAACATGGATACATGCAGGCTCAAAGGGGGGCGCCCGTGGTGACTCAGCACTGGCTCACCCCAGCCTGCACGGAGTCACAAAGCACCACAGGATCTAGTCCAAGCAGGTCTGGGAGCAGCACCCCACTCCCAACTTCTGCTCAGCCCCGTACTGTTGTTACAGAATGGCTGGAATGGCCATTTCCGACCTGCCCAACCGAGGCCATGTTTTCCAGGGCCTATGTCTGAAACACACACATTACCCACTGGAAAAATAAGACAAAATAACATTGTGTCATCTGGATCTCCGTTCACCCCCAGCCCCTCTCCTATGCTTCCACCCCAAGATGCTTTGGTCTGGGCACAAGCCCGAAGCACAGTGGACCCTGCAACCCCGATATGCTGGTTGCGTTTTTCTGGCAGCAAGGTGGTGACCACACACTCACGTCAGGCACTTCCTGTTCTGTCTCCTGCTGATGTAGAATAAGCAAAGATGGGGCTTGTGTTGCAGGCTTTGCTGCTCGATGGTGAGTTTGTATTCTAAGGAAGTTGGAGGCTCAGTGGCTCTAGAAGCTGGGTAGAGCAGGATGGTTCGAGTCACATGGCCCCAGGGAGCGCCCGGTGATGACTGGTAGTGAGACTAGTCTGTAAACTCGTGGGCACAGAGACCACAAGGGACTGTTCTCTGTATCCCCAGGGCCTGGCATGGCACCTGGCATACCGCAGAGGCTTGGGAAATAGCGATTGAATGAAAGAATGGATACATGAAGGAA
The DNA here is from genome assembly GCA_002007465.1 of Ailurus styani. Taxonomy (NCBI): domain Eukaryota; kingdom Metazoa; phylum Chordata; class Mammalia; order Carnivora; family Ailuridae; genus Ailurus; species Ailurus styani. The sequence continues at coordinate 4,417,230 of LNAC01000017.1, forward strand.
CGAATGAATGAATGAATACATGAATGAAGGGGAAAGGGTGAATAAACTATCAAGAGCAAAAGTATAACAAGCTAAAGAACATTTGAAAGGGGACTGTTTGAAAAACAGAGTTCTGGCCTGAATCTCTGGCGAAAATCTGAAATGGGTAAATATCTAAATTAATACATTGTTCATTTCCAAGGATCTTGCCTTTGCGTGCAGAGCCTGAGACCTCTCCTAAGCCTCTGGTGTCCCTCCAGCCAGCAGCTCCCCGGGAAAGCCTTCGTGGGGGCTTACCCAGGCTGAAGGCTAAAGCATCGTCATCTCTACCGACCAGCACGTGCACCCAAGAGAGGTTGTGCCCGATGAGTCTTCTCACCGCCCGCGGTACTAACAGTTATTGCTCATGGATGTGCTCCACGCTCTGCTTGGCATGTGCTGCCTCGAACCCTCAGCTCACCTTGAAGCAGGCCTGATCCTCACTGTGTAGACTAAGGACCCGAGGTCCTGAGCCAGGGAGTTACTTGTTCGCGGCGTCAGGCCACAGCTGTCGGGATGTGAGGAGAACTCCGGTAGTGTACGGGTGTGCCCGGGGCCCGAGGACGCGGGTCCGGCTCCTGCCGCAGTGGCCGGAGCCCTGCCGGGGTGGGCGGGGACGCTCGCTTCCGGGCACGCTCACTCTGGCACCTTCTGCGGGCCTCCCAGCTCCCATGCCCACACGCGTCTGCTCTGAGGAGTCGGGCGGCTGCTGGAGTCCGGGGCAGTGCAATTCGTGCAGTTTGCAGACTAACACCTACCTAACACTTCTAGAAATGTGGTTAACAGATCATCAGACTCTCAAGATGAACAACAGTAGACATAATTAATAGACTGTCTCTGGAAAATGGTCCACTGAATGTTTTTCTAAAAATAACCATTTCCCTCCCACCAAAAGCACCATGTACACAGTAATTTAAATTAACATCATTGAAAACATTAGTAAATTAAGCTAATTTCCTTTGAGTTACAAGGCTCCCTACAAGGTGAAAGCTTTTCACTGTCAGTGATCTTAGAGCCTACTGAATAATGCAACTAAAAACCATTCCGGAGTTCTAAGAACTAGAGGAAAAAACGCTAAGCCTCCCTCTTGCTCCCCGGCTGTATCAGAAAGACAAAACCCCGAAGCGGGAGCGATGCCGGGAGCCCTGAAGCTGCAGGGACCCGAGTCCGGATTCAGCGAGGGGACCGCCAGCTCTTCCCGCTCCGCCCCGGCCTCTTCCTTCAGGGTCGCGCGCACTTCGGTTACACCGCGACTTTGCTGCCTGCTGCTCCGGGAGATGGAAAACGGCAGCGGGACGAGGGTAACCGCTCTTGTCCGAGAGGTGGTGGAAAGAGGGCCTGGGAGGGAGGCTGTGGTCTGACAAAGGAAGGACAGCAGGAGAAAAGGTGAGAGGCCCCGGATGAAGCCTCCCGGGGGCCCGCGTCTAAGTGGGGGTGGGGGGAGGAGGACAAAGCCAGGATGGCGGGGCTGTGCCCAGGAGGCCACGTCTGCAGAAGGAGGGGTCTTGCGCGGTTAGGGAAGGAGTCTTAAAGGGACGAGGAACAGAATGCAGAATTCTCTGCACCCCTGGCCAAGCTAGACTGTTCTTGATTTTGATACAATGAGCTGATGTTTTGAGGAACGGCCAATGATACATGGACCCCAAACTGAAGAGCTGGTCCTGAGTCTCACGAATCTCTCGGTGTATGTAACTGGCTCTCAGAAGGTCAGTAAGACAGGAGGCGAAGGCTGGCCCCAGTTAAAAACAATGAAACAAAAACAGGATTGTGGGGTCGGATCTGAAAAAGCAGAGGAACCTTCTACCCATCTCCACAGTAGTTTCTCCAGAGCCCCATGCCCAGGATGGAGATCCAGGATCTAGGAGAATCTGAACGCTGCCGAAGGAGGAAAAGCTTCCAGGTTCTGGGTGCTTGCGAAAGTAAGGGAGTTGCTGTCATTACCCAGTGCTGTTCTTGAGTCCACGTGCACAGCAGATATTGAAATGTGATCCTCCTCAAATTAGATACTAGTCATCTTTAGGGAAAAGGAATCAATTGTTCTCTTCGTCTGCTGTCTACTGATGTGATATTAGCGAAATGTTATGAAAAATGAAAGCAATGGACAGATAAGCATGCATTTTCCTGCCTGGATTGACTAAGCCCCACCATCTATGTTACATTAAATCTTTTAATGTCTGTATATGTTAAGCACTTTCCTAAATTCTTACTGTGCCTTTACAGCTTCATAATACTAGCAAGTATTTAGCACTTTAAATGAAAAAAAAAAAAAACCCCAAATGCAAGATGCGGTGAGCCTCTTATTTTTAAAGAAACAAGATTTCAATCAATTATGGGTGGCCCATTCTCCTTTGGAAAATCATTTGGGAGTCCTGCCTACTTGGCCTTTGCACAATGCTAGCTTTGCTCTCGAAGTAAAAAAAAAAAAAAAAAAAAAAAAAAAAAAAACATTTTTTTACAAAAAAGGGATTAGGAGGNACTGGTTAACTCAGCTGGTTCTGGTCACATACTAGCAGTGCATATTTGCACATCCAAACCAACAGCACTCTCTTCCTCCACCCCCTCCTACACGAAGTTAAAGGATGCTTTTTCTTCAAGTGATAAATCGCCCAGCATATTAAAATAACTCTTCCATCCACTGTAAAATCTAAGGAAATACGCAACCTAGTTTTGCTGTTGTTTCAATTTTCTCCATTACCAACATTACCCCTAGTTCTGAAGACATTCATTTTAATCATAGTTTATTGGGGAAAGAATTACCTGCCAGTCTCCTGGCTTATACGAAAGAAGATAAAGTTGGAACGAAACTTCAGGATTAATTAATTGAGAGTACTGCCTGTAATGTGTCTACTCTGAACGTTACAGCGCACATCACAATGAAAACAGTTTTATTTTCCATGGTTGAAATAAATTATAATAAATAATTCATTTCAATGGCAGAGATGTACTGGAGAGCAAGAGCAACAAAATTGACTACGCTACACTGTGAGCCTCATTCTTGAATCTTCATTATCCATTTGAAACTTTTTACGAGTAGTAAATCATATTTCAAGTGGCTGCAGATCTCATAAAGCAGCTTGCTGCATTCAAATAAAACCAGAAAACCTGGGGCACTGGGAGTCTGCAGGGCTTGCCACTCAGCACTATTTGGGAGACTCTTTCTCAATCTTCTCTTGGCAGCATCAAACAGAACACTTTTCCCACTTGATGTAAAAATTAAGCATCACTTGTCAAAAACGTCATCTGTGTTTCCTCTCGGTGGGAATGTTGGGAAAATCTGTATGTAGAGGAATGGCCTTCACCTCCAAAGCCATTTTCCTCTAATTTTTATTCCCGAAGGAATGACTGCCACGTAGTCAGGTTCTAGAACCTCTAATGGCCTCTACTAGCCTCTAGGGGACCCTCAATTAGCAAATACGTGTACAAGCTCAAGAGAGAGGGGCACGTGTGCTATGATTCTGCGTAAAAAGACCAGCCTATCTTCATAGGATGGGTGATATCTAGCTTGAACCTTAAAGATGTATATAAGCATCACCAGGGAAGAAGGATGTACCCAGAAGAGGAAATAAAATGAGAAAAGACAAAGCAGACAGGGCTTGGAACGTCTGAGGAAGAGTTAGTCCCTTCTTTTGAGTAGAAAGGAGCAGAGCTGAGGGCGGGGAGCTGAAGGCTGGGCTGGGTCCAGGCTCTAAAAGGCCTATGCTGTCAAGCTAAATGCAGAAGCTGGTTTGGGCCAGTGCATAAAGGGTAGCCTTCAGAGGATTTCCGAATAATGCTGAGCTCTGGGATCTAAAACAATGACTGGGGCGCCTGGGTGGCTCACTGGGTTAAAGCCTCTGCCTTTGGCTCAGGTCATGATCTCAGGGTCCTGGGATGGAGGCCTACATCGGGCTCTCTCCTTGGCAGAGAGCCTGTTTCCTCCTCTCTCTCTACCTGCCTCTCTGCCTACTTGTGATCTCTCTCTCTGTCAAATAAATAAATAAATCTAAAAAAAATTAAAAAATAAAAAAATAAAACAATGACTGATGGGAGACCAGAGCAAGGCAACAATGCGTCGGTACCGGAGGCAAGGGAACATGCTTAGATACTACTGCAACAGTCTGGTCGGGAGAAAGGGAGGGCCCCAGCAAGTCTGGTGGCAGAGACAGAGAAGAGCAGTCAGAATCCTTGAGTGCACACCCCATTTTTTCCCCAGGCAATGAAATCTTTCCAAGAAACATAACCCGCCACTAAAACTGTAGATCGAGTCAGAGCTTTAGGCCTCGAATGCAGGACTGAACGTGGAGAGAAGGGACTGGGTGCTAGATGGCCCCTGGAGTGCGAAGGGTGGTGGAGAGGGTCTCGCAGACCAACAGTCCAGCAGTGAACTCAGGAAATCAGGAGCCATGAGATGAACCCCAACCGGCGGACGTACATATGCATGACAGAGAAGACTACAAGCACATGTTTATATGAAATATTCAGTGATAAAGTGAACTCTAACCGCGGCCGATTAGAAGCAGGGAAGGGAGTGGGAAATAGCATGCTAGTTTATTGAACAGTCATCACAACATTTCCCAATGAATATCGTATTTCAAAACAGCGCAACATCAGGCATAATGGCACGAGGGCTTCTCACACAGTCATCCAAGCAGAGTGCAATGAATATTGTATTTCATAATAAATATATCATCCTTACAGGAGGAGGGTCAATGTTTCATTGTCTCTCATCTGTCACTACATTCTCCCTGATCTCCTGAAGGGATTTATTTAGATGGACCTAAAAATCTTCATAACCAACAGAGGAGGGTTATCTTACTTATTATGTCCAAATGATTGTGTGGGGAGAGAAAAGTATTTTTGTGGCACATTCAGAGGGCCCTCGGAAGCATTTTCCATTAAAGATTAGTCTAGAGTTTATGTTTACACCACAGAGGACAGCATGCTGCCTTTCAGATTTGAGGGTTTTTATTTATAGTCGTCTAAATGGCAGAGTGCTGGCCAGGAGGCCAAGGAGATGATTCAAAGAGTTACCGAGATTTGGAAGCTCTCTTGTCCTAATAATTACATAGGAAGCCTGAGGAATGACAGGAATAGACCCCTGTTCCCTGACTTATTCAGACATTCACTGACCACCTACTTTGTGCCAAGCTCTGTGTCACCACCTGGGGACACACAGATGAACAAGGCACAGTCCCAGCCCTCAAAAGAGCTCACGGTCAAGTAGGGAAGGAGACACATAGTTGATAAACCATGACAACCCAACAGAGCAAGTGCCACAAACAGAAGCTTGCACAGGAGGCCTTAAGAGACCAGAGGAGGCTGACAAACTCTGCCTCGGGGTGTGGGGGTCAGGCGAGGAAGGCTTCGCAAGTGACATGCGGAACTGTCGGAGAGAATAAGCCAAGTCCAACATAGGTTGGAAGAAGGGCGAGCAGGTGCAAAGGTTTGGAGAGGTGTTTGGGGAACGGTGAGCGGTTTCGTGGGACTGGAGAGGGTGTGGAGGGGGTGCTGGTGCCCGGGGAGGCTGAGTAGGTGGGCAGGGGCTGGATCTTGGGAAGGGCCTCGTAATGGGTGCTACAAAACATGGGCCTTATCTTGCAGGCAATGGGGTGCCATCCAAGGTGACACAGAAGAAGGACAAACTGCTGGTGGAGACCCTCTCCAGATGGTCTGATCCTTTAGGAGGTCTGGGCCTTCTGACTTTCCATCCGTCTGACAGAGGCAGCTCTGTTCATGTTCTCGGATCGGGAGGCCACAGACACAGGTTACCTGCCTGGCCCGCACCTCAGTTGGGGCGGATCCCGGCTCCCTCTTTGTTGGCTCTGTGGCCAGTACCCTGAGAAATGGCACCACCACTACTTCCCTTGGCCCGCAGCGCATAACTTAATAGTGTCCCCTGTCAGGAATGGTTCTCTTTGTCAGGAAGCTTTTTATTGATGTTCAACCTTCATTTTCCCTTTCTTAATAATATCCCATTATGCCAATACTCCATTGTGCCATGCTAAGTAATTCCCTTTCCTCCTTGGCATTTACATCTTCCAAGTATTTATAGACTTATCAAATGCCCCATTTAGTTGTCACTTAGGCAGGCTATACATATTTAGCTTCTTTAATCTGGCCCCATAAGCCAGCCCTTCCATTCTCCTAAATCACTTGAGTTCCTTTCCTCCAGGTTTCTGTCAATTTGTTTCCAGCCTCTCTGTAATGCAGGGGGCTCAGGAAGGAGAAGAATGCTCCTTCTGTGGGATAGGAGACCAGCATTTGCTGAAGGCAGAACTTCTCCCTTCAAGTGCAGACTCCAGAACAGGCCAGGCCTCTGGGGGGATATGTGCCCCTCTCACTTCATACTAGGTTTCTTTCACCTGCACGTGTTTCCAGTTACTGATATTCCACCGTTGGCTCTCATTCTGTGCCAGGTGCACAGAGGCAACACATAAGTACTAAGTGCTTACTATGTGTCGGGTGCTGTGGGGGGGGGCTTCTCCCTCCTGCTTTTCCTCTCCCTCTTCATTTCTCACACGTATTCAATGCTCACTCACTGAGAGCCTACTATGTGCCAGGCACTGTGGTGAGGAATGGACTGAGATGTGGTCCTCGTGACCTTAAGAAGCTCCGGGAGCCCAAGTATTTATCAATGTCTTATTGCCCACCCATCAAGTTGTCTCCTTCCAATCCTAAAGAGTCTCTGAGAAGTCATCCCTAAATGCACTTAACTCTAATTGACGCTTTTAGTTCCCTGAGTGGAACTTCTTTGTCCTATCTAAAACTAGACGCCACATTAAGTACGGGCATTAACACAGAGCTCTTGCTTAGGATTTTCTTTCTGGTGGGTCTCTCTGGGGCCTGAGAGAGTTCTCTCCCGGCCTTGCACTTCTCATCGCTCCTTCTTGGCAGGTGACTTCACATTCCTTATTCACATGACCTCAACTAAGTATGCACTTCAACGTTTTTCTTTTCCACGGTACCAATGTTCTGAGTTATGGGGTAGGCTGAGGAGTGACAGAATGGGAAAGTGCTAAGGCGAGGGGTCTTCGCTAAAGTCTTGGGGAGTCTGGGCATAAGACCTCAGGAGGGACTAGTTTAACTCCCTGATCTTGGGGGCCACTTCCAATAAGGCTGAGAATTGCCCTGGTGGGGTATCTTTGAAGAGGTAAAGTAACTATCCCAAGGACACAGTTAGAAGTATTCAAAGCCAGGTACATTGACTGCAAAATCTGTTCTGATTGTAGTAAAGCAGAAAATCCTAACAAATACAGAATTTGCAACTCAACAGCTCTGAAAGGAGGACGGACAGCCATCCATCTGAAAGCACTCTCTGTATTTTCCCAAGCACGACACGGGGTGAAGAATTAATATGCAAGAGTTATTCTTGGGTGCAAAGCATACAAAGTAGCAGTAACTCATGACAGGCCAGAGGACTAGGGAACCTTTACCTTGTTCTGTAATTAGTAATCAAAGAAGAAGTTTTGTTGAACATACAAGATGAGTTCATAGCCTCCCCAGTAGTTGCTGCTAGTTAAACTCTCCAAGAATTAAGACCGAAAATAAATATGAAAGTTCGGTTCACAACTCTAACACACACACACTGGTATGCTTTGGGAAAATTTCCCATTGTTTACCCTTCGAGTATGTGGAAAACCAGTGACAACTGTAAAATGAATAAATTAAGCCATCGTTAAGCTCACCCTCACTTTACACAGTGCCATACTTTCAAGAAACTCAAAGACTTCTCATATCATTCACAATGCCACCTGGAGAGATAAAGCGGGGAGAAATGCCAGGAGAGGAGAGTACGTTAAAGCCCCGGGAAGACTTGCTACAGTAAAAAGTATGTGAGATCTCGAAACGCCAAGCCTTACAGTCTCAGTACTGCTACCTACTGGCTCTGTGAATTTGCTTCCCAGCACCCCTGCACGCCTACCCATACAGGTACTGTGGATGTAATGTGGGGATGCACCTACACTCCCAAGTTCAGAAACTAAACCATGAGTGTTGCTGTGAGACTCAGAGGAGACATGAGGTGTGAAGACCCGTCAATGGAAAGAGCCCTAAAGTTTATTCTCACTCTTGCCATCACAAGGTGATGCCTGGAGTGCGTAGGAAGAATAAAGGAGAAGTCAGTTTGGGGCCAAGAATCAAATCCAGATGACACTGTGCCTGCTCCACCCCCCCACCCCCCCAGTCCCCACCAGTGAGGGTTTGTGATCGTGAGAATGCGCATCACACAGAGAACTCTAAGAAAGGCAGAACACACGTGTTGGACTAAGAACACCTAGGTAATCTGGCTGAAGTCATGGCCTTCAAATTTTTTGGAAAGGACAATTTTCACCTTCATATATATGAACAGCAGGGATATGTTCTCCTCCGGGACATAACAAAGTTACTGGTACCTGTGCATTGTTTTTCAAATTGTACATATAATTGTACATTTGTACATATAATACTTTCTCTGTGTTAGGTGAGTCTAGACTCATTGGTCCATTTTGTCCTCACACTTCCCTGAGTCAAGAATCTTTTGGTTGTGAGGACAGTGACTTCCACAGACAAAAGTCAGACCTAAAAGGGGTGACTAGAGGACCCCTGGATTAGGCAGTGCAGCTGGGTCTCATGGTGGCTGGCAAGGCTGCCTGAAAGGCCGGTGGGATCTTTCTCGGTCTCTCTGGGGCTGCTGGTCTCATTCAAGATCTTTCCAGTTGCCCACTTGTTTTTTTCTCTTGCTGTCGACTGGCTACTTCTCTGGGCATGCAGCAGGGGATGGCTACCACATGGCTCATGGTTTTTCAAGTCTTCAAGTCAAGTGAATAGCTTCTAAATGCTGGTTTCTAAGTCTAAGGAAGAGGACTCAGTGAGCCAACCTGGGGCAAGTGCTTACCTCTTGTCTCATTAGTTCTCAAAGGAAGGGCCCTGGCTCAGTCAAGGATTTATAAATGAATGAATGTTGTGTGTCCCACCCTGCCCCCTCCTGCCCTACCAATCCTGTCTCTAGGGCATTTACAAGTAGTATTGCATAGTGGTTAAGAGCATGAAGGTTTTTAACATTAAAAAATGTTAAAAAGGTTCTGCTACTTAGAAGCTGTTATAATAGTGACTGGGTTACCTGACTTCTTGAAGCTGCACTTATAATACTTTGATTATAAAATATAGAAAAGAGTGTCCGTTTCCCAAAGTAGTGAAACTTTATGAGTACAAATATAAACACGAATGATAAATATATATATTTAAGCACTTAGCACAGAGCCTAGCATATGATAATTATTTCCATTTCTTTTTCATCATAATCATGTATCACCACCACTGTCTATGTCTGAAGTTGCTCCTCCATAGTGACCACTTAGGTCTTAGCGACTCTGCAGGAAATAAGGCTTCTATTACAGGACAGAGGAAAAGTCTAGATCTTTAAGAAGGAGGTGTGCAAGTTCTTTCACTTTGGAGTGGTAGGGTGAGGAAACACTTCTAACTCAATCTTTTCTGTCCAGCGAATCAGCTTCTCTGTGACATCCATACAAGTTTAGGATCCTTCTGCTGAGCCCTGGGCTGGCCTGGGTATGACACAGGAAGATGGACGTGGGCGTCATATTCATATGTCACGGAAACACTGGTCAGAGCACGAAGACCGTGCTTGTGCTAAAACACGGGAGTGCTAACCCTGAATGACTTCTGTTTGTGAAATATGGCTAAGTGCTGCTCCCTGCCCATGTCAGCATAAAAAGGCAGATGTCATCTGCAGAACTTCTGAGAGCAGACCAAACCATTCCTTTAGAACACAGACTGTGAGGGTGCCGGGGTGGCTCAGTCGATGAAGCCTCTAAATCTCTCGATTTAGGATCAGGCCACGATTTCAGGGTCCCAAGATTATGCCCCGCATCGGGCACGGAGCCTGGTTAAGATTCTCCCTCTCTCCCTCTTTCTCTGCCCACCCCACCCCCGTGCCCAGAGCACACTCTTTCTCTGAAAAAGAAAAAGAAAAAAAAAAAAGAACATAGATTATAGATAATTCCTCAGAGTTGGTGTCAGTATTTCATCTCTGGAATAGAAATTTTCCTTGCAGAGGTTTTTTAAAAAAGGGTACATTTAGGGAACTTTTAATTTACAATGATAGCCAATTATGCCAATCACTACTAATGAAGAGGCTAAAAACCATGTTGCTTGCCATTTGCCATATTGAGTAAGAGATTTTGTTACCAAGCAGGCCTAATTATCTTGGGTGAAACCTGTGTAAAACTCTGCATTTTTTCCCACATGCCATGTTCTCTGTTTTACAGGAATGTAAAGGAAAAGTTCTGGCTGTTGTTCATCTTTTACAACCCCTTTGCTATTCTGAGAACATTTGCTATGACTACACAGCAAAATTGTGCTAAACTGTAGATAAAAGAACAGTGACAGATTGCAATCACTTTAATTCATAAGGAAAATAGTAGGAGCCCCTGGGAACGCCAAGTTGAGCCACTAGCACCCAGTGACTTCATGCTAAGTCACAAACTACATCATATATTTTAGTTTAAACACAAAGGCTAATGGACATGTGACTTATTTATTTCAAATTCTTCTTTATGAAGAGCTGGCTTTTTCTTCTTTTTTTTTTTTTTTAGCTCTTTGGAAAACATTATACATCCCCTTTTATAAACACACAAATATAATTGTAAAATGACATCATTCTGTTTTCATTTAATTACCCCTGAAATGCTTTCTATTTAATATTCATTACTCAAAAGCTAATTTAAAAGAGAAAGAGATGCGACTTATTAAAAAAGATGTACTGTCATTCACAGCAATAGTTATCTAATATACAGAAGTTAATAAAGCAGATTAATCTACAAGTCCCTTTAAGCCATTCTTGAGTTTTGAACAACTGCCTCTTTGACCTTTCACCTTCATGCTGTGCACCAGTAGCAGGTGCCAGCTGTACAGAAATTATGGCTGCGCATTTGAACGCAGAATCTTTTCTTACTTTGCTTCTGACCAGCAGCTGACCCTGTAGGAGTGATTGTTTCTGGTGCCGGCCTAAAGGCTACATAAACCAGTAGCAGATAAACAAAAGGCTACATATACCAGCTGCCTTGCCTAAGGGTACCGTCCGAGGCTGACACCTCCACTCCCTCTCCAGCGTCCCAAATTGCTCCTTGTTTGTTTCCATACATGCATTTCATCCTTGTTACACTGTGCAAGAGGTGGGCAGAGGAGAAAACCCCCTAAAACAACAAAAAACCCTGTCCCTTCCTTTGCACTTGACTTTTGAGTATTCCATGTCAAACTGTGTTATTATGATGCTAATCTAGGCCTGATTTAGCAACTTTAATAAGAGGCTAAACCCTCTTGTAATTAGATAATAAAATTTTATTATGTATTTTAATATTAAAAGTCTTAAAATCAAACTCTTCAAATCATACACTGCTATGGAACTAAGGTACTTAAATATCACAGCCCCAGAAAATGGGAACTTGAAAAAGCACACTATGGCTAATTTTTCATTCTCAGAAATGTAAACATGGAATTCCTATGTGGTGGCAGGGAAAGCTCCAACACTCTTAATTATGTGCAGGGAAGAATGAATCTATTCAAGTATGAAGCACACTGTACCATTTCCAGCAACAGCGTGAGATGGCTTTGACAGTTATTTCTTGGATACAAATTACACAAGTATAAAAACAATCCCCATAATGATTAAATGCAGTTATGTACATAGGAGAATACCAGTGCAAATGGTAACATATTTAAATGGTTTTTCCTTCATTAAAAAAAATTATATATGATATTAAACCATCAATCACTGCTGAGGCACAGGAGCTTCAATGTATTGTCACTGGTTGAAATAAATGACTTGGAGACTGAATTCTGGCTCATTCAATATGGTGTCTCTGCTGTTGCTTAGTCACCCAACTCTCTGCTGGCTTGGGCTACATCTGGTGGATTCCATCCCTTTCAATTAATAAGGCAAGTTATGCTATCAATGGATTACATCCTTAAACTGTGCTTAGAGGTAGAAAAACACATGTCCTAGTTAAAAAAAAAAAACAACACTTCTTTGTTCTGTTAACCATTTGGAACAATATTCGAAGTGCTTATTTCTTTCCTCACCCATGTTTAGGATGAAATTTTCTTGTGGAATTTCAGCAGGATCGTTATATAGTATATAAAGGTGTAATCTCCTCTTAGCATTCCCATTCCATTTATTATGTAGCAGTCTATGAGCATGCTGGCTTGGAAACCTAAAGTCACTGCCTGCGGACTGTAATTCTGCAAATTAATTCTGCGGGGTTTGTTCTGCAGACACTCATTGACCAACACAAGGTGTCAGGCTCTGCTAGATGCTGAGACAAGTATCAAGCCCAAAGTGATCTTTGGGGAAGAAAAGGTACTCTGTTAAAGACAGATATTACAGTTCTGATGATAATTTGATGATTCGTAATCAAGAATAGGTTTTTATTTCAACCAACTTTCCTGTTTTAAAATATCATTTCTTTTGGTTATACTTGAATTAGTCATTCAACAAATATTTCCATCACGGGGGACCTGGGTGGCTCAGTCCTTAAGTGTCTGCCTTCAGCTCAGGTCATGATCCCAGGGTCCTGGGATCAAGTCCCACATCAGACTCCCTGCTCAGTGGGAGGCCTGCTTCTCCCTCTCCCACTTCCCCTGCTTGTGTTCCCTCTCTCACTGTCTGTCAAACAAATAAATAATAAAAAACAAACAAACAAAAAACCCCAAACATTTCCATTACAAAAATACAACCTAAATGGCAAAGACAGGGTATATAACAAAAAATTTGGGCTAGAATCATCCTTCTATAGATGGATCAATGATCTTATAATATCACAGATAAGATGCCATTTTAGTAAAAAAAAAACCAAACAAACCCAAAACCTAGTTTTTCTAGTTTTAAAATTATATACTTTAACTTTCTAAACTGATCTTTAGGGGTGGTGGTCACAAATTCATAATTCAAGTTTTATTCCTACCTGGACTTTTTTTTTTTTTAAAGATTTTATTTATTCATTTCACACAGAGAGAGAGATTACAAGTAGGCAGAGAGGCAGGCAGAGAGAGAGGAGAGAGGAGGAAGCAGGCTCCCTGCTGAGCAGAGAGCCAGATGTGGGCCTCAATCCCAGGACCCTGGGATCATGATCTGAGCCGAAGGCAGCGGCTTTAACCCACTGAGCCACCCAGGTGCCCCCTACCTGGACTTTTATTATGTGGTTGTTACCTAGATACTTTGTCCAACCCTGGTCCTCTCATATATTCTGATTTGATCCTTAATAATTAGACTGTGTACACACACACACACACACACACACACACACACACACAACCAAACTGAACTTTAATTTTTGCCTCAGACAAATACGGTTATTTTGAAGATTAAAAAAAAGATGTTCGGGAGGTGTTAACTGAGTTTCACTGACTGTTGACTGCATCCATTCTGGATGCAAAGACATGACCCAAATATAAATAAATGCCCTCTTTAAATTTTAGTAGACACCTATGTATAGAATCAAATGTAAGAGCAAAATAACACCAGCCTTTTAAAGCAAGCAATGAAAAAAGTGTGCCTCAAAAATTATTATAACATCAGCAGTAGCACATGGGATGGCTGTGGGAAATACCAGGGATCATGCTTTGGGAGATCTTAGTTCTGAAATGCTCTAGGATTACATAATACACTGGTGGAAAACTGGTAACCAGACATACAGTGCTGGCCTGCAGAGTGGTCTTTTTTTGTTTCATTTTAAATTTTCAATCAGTGGCCAACATTGAAAACCCTAGATTTCTGGTTCTCTTTGTGGGGGGTAGGCGAGGGGAGGTAATCTCAGTATAGCCGGCAACATTGGGTCCTACCTTCTTACAGGGCAAGGATGAGCCGGCCCTGTGTGGAGGCTGCCCCAGTAGGACCGGGATGTATACTCAACTTGGGCTTCTTTCCTAAGCTCCAAATTTTCTGCTTGGCTCTGAAGGCATCTTAATTTGTAATACTTTGTAGAATGGAAAGGATAGGGAGAGGGATGCTCTACGCTATCACTTTGCGTTGTCAATGTGAGAAGCCCTTAAGAGCTAACGGTACAGGGGCGCCTGGGTGGCTCAGTGGGTTAAGCCTCTGCCTTCAGCTCAGGTCATGATCTCAGGGTCCTGGGATCGAGGCCCGCATCGGACTCCCTGCTCAGCGGGGAGCCTGCTTCCTCCTCTCTCTCTGCCTGCCTCTCAGCCTACTTGTGATCTCTCTCTCTCTGTCAAATAAATAAATAAAATCTTAAAAAAAAAAAAAAAAGAGCTAACGGTACACAGTAGTAGAAGCAGCTTCCCTTAGAGGAGAAGCTGTCTGCAACCAGAAAGAGGTGACAACTGGCATTCTATACTGATGAGTCAGTGGTGAAGGTCAGGATGAACCTTAGAGACGCACTGGGTACAGGGGATAGACAGAGAGCACCTGTTGCTTTCCCACCTTCATTTCACAGCTGTGTTGCCTCTATCTGAGAAAAACCAGGCTGGAACAAACCTCAAGAGCTACCTCAAAGGCATTAAAGGAAAGGAACACAGGAACATCATGAGACAGTGATGCTATTAGACTCTGGTGGCCTTCTCGAGGATACACGTCCCACTCTGTTTTACACTCTCAGTGTCTGGCTATAGAATTAATGATTGGGTGTGGGTGCAGGGGAAGGGTGAGGAAGGTCTGTTCACTCTGCCTCAGTGATGGTGGGAAGCACAAGGCTCTCTGGAAGCACAAGGCTCTCTGTACCAGCTGGCAAAGCAACCTCCCTCCCTCTCCCTTGCCCACCGCCTCTCTGGGTCACTGCCCATCTGTTTCATCCCGGCTGCAGCACGAAGTTGGGGTATAGGATAACTGCTCTAAATCATTCTACCTTAAGGATGGCCCCGGTGGGACTTACTGGAAGCTCAGCTTGCTTCAGCGTGAGTGCTGAGAACATACAAACCACCTCAGATTGGTAGCTGCCAACAAACTATAGCTTTGTGGTTAAGCATGTGAACTCTGGAGTTCAACAGGCCAGAAGTGCAATTTTGCCACTTACTGACTATGTGTGACCCTGGCCAAGTTACTTAATCTTTTTGTGCCTCAGTTTCTGTATTTACCCAAGGGGCCATCATAACACCACTGCTTCACAGACATGCTGTGATGATTAAATCGGATTACGTGTATATGTAAAATGCATAAGCTAGTGCCTGCACAGAGTAAGTGCTCATGTTTTGCCAATATCATTTTTTCCTAGAAATAAATACAGAGTCCACACACAGTGTGCTGTGAAGAAGACCAAGAATGTGGCAGCACGTGCAAAAACCAGTTCCGTCCTGAAACATGAGCTCCTGCCTTCTCCTGTTGGTGTCTACTGACCTATCCCCGCCTTCCTTTGAACCCTCTATACCCATGTTGTCCTCTGATCTAGTTGTGAATGTTCCTTCAGCGTGTGCTTCTGGTACCGATCTACTGCCATATTTTTGACAATACAGTGGGAAATCTACCAGATGGAGCTAATGTGTCACACGGAGGGCACACTTTCCATTTAGGGGCCACTAGAAACGCCTTTAATAACATTAGAAAATCTGGCTAATTATTTTTTAAGAGGATAAGAGATACGAATATACTTCATCTGCTTATGTGCTTTCCACCGTGAGAGTGTTGCTAAGGTTCTAGAGGCCAAAGTCTCAACATCGGTTAAATATGCGACTGCACTTTCTCCTACTTAGTATTATAGGGAATGGAATCTTAAGTATGAAAGATGTCTTGTATAGGATGTCAAAATGTTGAGCAGTATCATTTCAATCTAAACACAAAAATGAAAAAAGAGCAGATGATTTCCCTTTTGCTGTAATTCACTTGGGGATGCATGTCATGAAGAGCACTATACAAAAGCAATTTTCATTGATTGACTGACTGATTGAGGAAAAGGGTGAATGTTCTTTCAGCACACATCCCTACTGAAGTATGATTCTTATAGCTCCTGACAGCTCTTCACAATTTGTAGTTAAATGCCAGGTTGGGGGTGAGGGAAGGGGGGATGGGAGGGAAGAGGGAAGGGAGGGAGGGAGTGAAAGAGAGAGATAATCATAATTAGCACTTCTTGGGGGGTTTTATTATAGCTGACCTATAACAAACAGTTAAATAGATGAGGGTGAGATTAAATCAAACCTAAATGTTCTATGCGTCCCTACAATGTATTTAGATTTTAGAGAATATAATTGCTAAAAATACCTTGTTAATAAGTTAACCGCATCATCTAATCAGTAATACTGATGACCACAGAGTTCTTGTTCTACTTCTGTGGAAGGTGCTCCTCTCTCCAGAGCAATTATTTAGAGCTGCAATTCTGATCTGGAGAAGCATTCGGCATCAGTGACCTATTCTTATCATCTGAAAAAGAATCAGTCACATCTCCGAACTGCCCCTCTAATTCTATAAAACACACCCCTCCATTTACCTAATTTGGGCAAATCTTTCATTCTGTGATATAACTAAATGAATGTTGATCTATGGCTTATTAGAGGCAAACACTTAACATGACCAGAGATAAAACTGAAAAAAATTCACACAGAAATTTAATTTTCCAAATTACTGTAGCAGATCTGTGCTACATTACTATTACTATTGGCTTGTTCTTAAGACTTTAGTTTATCTTTCTAATGGCATAAAAACATATGGGGAATGTTCATTCTTAATATATGTAAACTGGGTTTTCCTCAACTGCTAAGTCCAAGGAATGCTGGTGAGACAATAATTCTTATTTGTAAGATTCACTTAATTACAGTGAATCTTCAAATTGACTAAATTTAATGCTAGCAAAGTTAGATTTGTTTGCAGATTCTGGAAGATGGCTTATTTGGAGAATATTTTTGAAAACACTAAGAACCCCAAGCCACATAACAGATCATAATAAGCACATTTCCAGGTGAGAGGCGCTGAAAATGTGCTTCCCAGGCTGTTGCACACCAGTCAAAGGGCCTACGAGGACGCTGGAAAACCTTTTATGTGGGTGCAAGCTTCGTTTGCTGTGGAAGCTTGAGGACATAAACTTTTGCAATTTGGAACTGACACTCCTCATGCAATTATGCTTCCAGCAATATCTATCCAGGTTCGGGGGAAAACAGTTCAAACTAGTAAATAATTGCAGTATCATTGCATCAGTTTAGTTTAAAGAGCTGACAAACCCTCTCTAAACTCCAAGCACAATTAGTCATTAGGGTCTAGTTTTTCAGCACTGTTAAGCAATTTGTAACCCATTCCTTTTAATAGGGTTAGGCATTACTTAACCGACACAGATGCCTTGAAAACTGAAACCTCAAGTTATAAAGCAGCCACCTTGTTCATTACCTTCAGTGATAGGCAAATCATCTATAAAAACAGCATTTAATGGGCAACCAATGAATAATCAATGGCTTACTTTTCATCTGAGTGTGAAAATGAGAATAATCTAATACAAAGTCCCTCTGGTAAGATGCTGAATCTCGAATCTCGAGTTCTGCTGCTCTTCAGGGCTGATTTATAAGGTCTTGGAAAGCTGATGTAAACAGATGATCAATGGGACCCATCCTTGCTCATAATAACCCCCAACTGGCCCACTCCCTCTTTTCCAAGTCCATCCCTTCAGGCTATTAGCTCTGTCCAGCTAATTCTTCCCACTACTCCTGCCTGCTGCTTTTACTCCGGCCATCCGTTCAGTCCAGCCGACTCAGAAGTAATTTTATACGCAGCAGAGAGCGGGTAGAATTGATTTTTCACTCAGCGCTCAGTTCCCATCTGAATAATTATCAATTTTACTGCCTCATAAAGGGAAGAGTCAAAATTTCAAATCAATTCAAAAGAGCTTTTGAGACGACTGAAACTGTGCATAAGAATAGAGGTCAAAGTTGTCAGTGACCTAAGGAGATGATGTCAGATATTACTATACCCGATGGTTGACATCAGAGGCACTCAAGATGATATAACCTAGTGCTAATGCAAATCATATTTATGCTGACTACCAGAGACCAGTCATTAATATTTAAAATGCTATCTGAAAGCCTACATTCCAAATAAATAGAATGTATTCCACTGTTAATAAAGATATATCACTACTTAGTCATATGCTATAAGGCAAAGGATTACCAAGTATTATTAACACACAGAAATTACTTAAACCAACAAATGCATGGTAATTCCGAGTAAAGACAAACTCGACTGTCTCTTTAACCACGTCACTTGCTCTGTACCGTCTGATGGTATTTGTCTAGGATCACAGCCTACTGATTTTGGTAAACTCTTCTACTGACTCAAAAGTTTCTGCCAAAGTTTATGGGACAATATTGTGATCAGGGTGAGGGCCGGCAGGGGGGATTTGGCGGTGGACTTGTCATTTGCCATGGCGGGGTGGGGGCTGGGTCTGATTCCTGGCCAGTCCATGGGTATTTATTTTCTCCACTGGATACATGCTCTAAGTCTGTGGTTTTCAACCTTGTCCTTGCAGAACACCTGGGGGCTATGACACACTCCTAACAGTACCAGAGGCTACTGCAGTTGGGCAGGTGGCCGAAGGGGAAGGAGGGGTGCACCAGATCCTGCTAGAATGTACAGTCTGAAATGGCATTCCTGGTCAATCTGAGATCTTATCCCTACCAACTAGGCCCTTGAGAATCAACAATGTAAGTGGTAAGGACTTGGGCTTTTGAGGCAAACAAATCTTGGTTCACATCCCACTTCCCAGTTGCTCTGTGTCTCAATTTATTCATTGGTAAAATGGGGATGATGATACCTACATTTCAGGGTTGTTGTGGGGGCTGTAAATGACAAGAGTTCTCTGAAGTCCTCTCCTCGTGTGTCAATCTCTGTCACTGCTATATTCATCAAATTAGCATATAAGTGGTTAGTTACATAATAACTATCTCTGTCCCACCTGACAGCAACATTTTAAGGAGAGAAACTATGTCTCATGAGTCTCAGTGGCTCTTGCACTTGTGCACAGAAGGTCCTCAGTCCACATGCTACCTTTCTCTTCTTTTCACTTTATCACTGACGTGTCATAATACCTCCAGGGTCATACCAAGCACAGGCCAACAGCACCTTGTCTAGTTATACAGAATCTTAATTATGCATCTCCTTGCGAGGAAAACAACAAGCTAACTAAGACATCAGCCAAATTAAGTTTATATAATTTAATTTGAATATTTGTAAAAAATGATAGCCAGGAAGAAAGCCTCGCCCATGGCTGGCTCAATCTATGTTCATCATTTCTTTGCTCAGAGTGATAGTTTCTGCTGGTGGCAGGCATCTTGTTTGTTGGCTAATAACCTTGTTAAAGTGTTTACATTTGTAAACCACAAACTATTTTGAAGATAATGTGGCAAAATAAAACAACTAGAAGCAGTATAAAGTTTCCAAAGTTAGTGGTACTAGAAAATATCATAGTGATGGTATCTCCACAGAAAAATGGTATTATTCTCTTTGAAATATTTCTGGCATGTGTTATTTTTATGCACGCTGTTACTGTGATTTGCAGAAGTGAGTTTTTAAAAGTACGGTATTAAATTCGGACCTACCTCATATTAGCCAGTCAGAAAATACATCTGAAAATAAAGAAGTTGTGGCTTCATTATGTATTACTTAAATGCCCTGGGGAATATGACCTATCTGAACCCTGACTTCTTGTCTTAAATGGGAAGAATACCAATTGTGGTACGATGAATGGAAAGTTCCCAGCAAGCTGTCTGGCTCCGACCAGGAGCTCAGTAAATGGCAGTTTCCTGTGTACTCACAAAGCAAACTTCAGAAGACATTATTAGAGGCTCCAGGAAAGAAACCCAGAGCCTGACCATTTCTAGTTCTGACTCTACCTTTTATTTTTCTCAGACCTCTGGAAGAGCTATCCTTTCTTTGAATTCTAGCTTCACTAGAGTAAGATGAACAACTGAGAGATTTCTTGAGGGTGAGTAGTCCTGGAGCTAGAGTGCTACCCTATCTTCTGGGAAAATACTCCTAGAGAATAATTGGTAAAGAGTCTTGACCAGACCATTTGCTCTAAGAGGTATTCAGGGCCTAGGCTGGCTTTTGGGAAACTCTGTTTCTTAAGCCAGGTGACCGACCACCAGTTACCTGCTGTAGGACATCTGGATTTTGCTGCATAAAATGTAATAGTCTCTGACCGGCCTGGGTGGCCTCTCTGCATCGATGTGGCTTCTTGCCCTCTTTTGCTATGTGCTTGAAGAGGTAGGTGACGATGTAGTCTAAACTGGTACAGCAGCTGGAGGAGACAACTGTATCTGTACGAACAATAAATGAGAATTCCTTCGTATTACTGAAGTGTTTTTTCACCTGATTAATTATAATGCCTCCAATTAAAAAAAATCACTTCCTGGTTTCAAAGCACTTTTATCAAACTATAAATTCCTTGATGGCAGGGATTTTGCCTTGCTTATCTCTTTAAACCCGGTGTCTACTACAGGACCTGCTATAAAGACTTGTTAGTAAGTAAACGATTCCTGGATTGAACTGGACGGAATTTTCCATTTGTGACCTTAACGACCCTCTGTTTAACTCAAGTGACTTTATTAAATATCTATTTGGTGCAAAGTGCTATGCTTCAGACAAAACAGGGTATAGACTTGGGGCAAAGTGCTCTATTTCAGGGGCAACCCCGACCCTGGTGTCCAAGATCTCATGATGTAGCACATAAGTCACTGGGGCACAATGCTGGGTACAAATGAGTGACACACTGCTGTGAGGATTTTGAGGAAGACATCACATTTGGATGGGGGATCAAAGAGACTTTTTGAAGGAGACAGAACCTGAAACAGGCCTGGGAAAATTGTTTTAGTTAGATATAAGCAAGGACATGTTTCAGGTGGAGAGATTAGCACAATGTACGTAGGGTAGCGGGAAGGCAGGAATTCTGGAGTCGGACAGCTCTGGTTTCAGATCTCATCTTTCCAATTACTTGCTATGTTGTTACTTTGAAAGAGCCACTTAACCTTTCTCATCATCTGTAAAATATCTTGCAGGCTTGAATGAGAAGAAAACAACTAGAAGGTCTCATAATAAAAACAACGGATATGTAATGAGAACTTACTGCATTAGTTACATGAATTATTATTTTGCATCCTCACAATAAGCCATATCATTATCCTCACTGTAATAGTTACTATTATTATTATTTCCATTCACAGGCAAGAACAGTGAAGGATTAAATGACGTGTCCAGTGCCACATGGCTAGATGATTGTGGAGCCACTGTATGAAAATAAACAAGGAGCTGGATTCTAGATTTATGTTCCACTAAAATCAAGTAGATAGTAAACAAAATTAGGTATTAAGCAAAAATAAATGCAAGCATCAAACACTTTCTTAAAACACAGGGGCTCAAAAGATAAATAGGTATTACTCCTGGTAATGCCTTCCTGGTAATGTTACTCCTGGTTTGCCCTCATGATGGAAAGAGGAGAGTGTATTTGGGAGGAGGACTTTTGGCTTGAGAGAAGGAATGTATAGGGAGTCATAAGAGAGAAGGTGACAAAGTAGGTTGGGGTCTTCCTCAAGGGCATCCAATAGTGGGCTGAGACATTACATTTAATTTGAAAGACAACAGAGGTGTTTTAAAGGCTTCTTTTAAAGCAAGTGAGTGACATGATACAGCAGACATTCACTAACTACTTTGCACACTAAAATTATTATTCACTTACTTCTAACGACCACTTTGTATATAGTAGGTGTTATTATTTGGATTTTTCAAATGAGAAAAATGAAGCTGAGAGGTAAGTAACTTATCCAAAGTTCATGGTTTGGATTCATGACACGACACCATACAGATTTTTTGGCTAAAGGTAAACCCGAGGAGTTTATGTTTAATAACAGAAATGACATGAGAAACAATTAAAAACACTAAAAAATGGTGAAAATGTAGATGCAGCCGATGAGGAAAGTGGACTGGGAGCGTAGGGCTGGGAACCAGCACATTAGACACTCCCTAAGGCAGACATTCATCTTATTCTTACTAATCTCTAAGCTTCTGAGACACATGTGCCTTTCCTAGATCAAAGGTGTCTTCTTAGTTGAATTAAAGAATGGATAGGCAAAGCTAATCTGAGGAAGGTTTATACCGGTATTGAGTTGTGTGTTCAGTCATAATACTTAGAATTGATGTAACACTGTAGCTTAGAAACTCTTTCAAATACATTGTTTTGGAGAGAACTGGCATAATAAATAGAAAGAGGTGGGTCGGGGGAAAGTTCTGAAATACAGACGGATGAGTGCATTTAAACTTGAGGATGATGGTAGCTGATGCAGGATCGGGAGGGGTTGTCTGAAGGTCTACAAGATGGCCATGGACAATAGTTTGGGGACCTGTGGAGCTATGAAAGTTACATATGCAAGTAAACCATACTGTTATATTTTCCTCTGAAGAAAGGAGCTCTTTTTCTCCTCAAACTATGGTGTTGGATTGATTGACTGATTGATTATCTCCACCCCAACCCCAACTGGGTTACTTTGCAGGAAAGGGGGCTTTAGTTTTATAATTCCAGGAGGTAATAGAATGCAGTGGAAAACATCTAGGCCTAAGAGTCAGGCACAGACTTGTTGAGCTTCATTGCTTTTCTCTTTTCCTTCATTTTTCTACCTCTGAAGTCCCAATCACGAAAGTAAATAGATTCAGTAACTTAATATCTACAAAAGGAAGCAAGCAGGAAATAGGTACCGTTTCCCTCACCAGTGAAGAGCAATATGCTATCAATCACACGAAAATTATAAAGACTTCACATAGATTTGGTGACCACATGCCATGCAGGTTGCATTAAAAGGTTCCAATCTACTGAGTCAGCTATGAAAAAGCCAGGTAAACACTTTAGATATGAAGGTTGGAGCATATATCCTTGCAGTAAAAGCAAGCAAGAAGAGCTTCCATTACGGCTGATTTATGGTTGGGGACTTTGAAACGGATAAACGTTAGTTTAGGGTAGATTGAAAGGTGTGGAATCATAAGGATCAAGGGCCATTTGATCAAAACCAGAATGAATAGTGCTGAGGACTGTGTATTATTATTGGTTTTCTTTATTCGCAGCTCAAGCTATTATTTGAGATTCAAATAATGAAACTCTCCTGACATAAAAGGATGGGCAGAAGTCATGAATTTTCATATTTTGTCCTAGTTCTTGGTATTCAGAATCTTTTAAGAAGGATTCATCTGTGATTTAGACGATTGTAGATATAATTTTTTAGCCTAATAGGCACTTTGTCCTCTCCAGCAACTTGCTGTTTGGCACTAAAAACAACCAAATGCTCCTTTTCTCCTGCAACCAGTCTCCAACAGGAAGCACGTGCATCATTAATAGCCCTCCTCTTCACTAAGACCCATCACAGAAAGCTGTTCGGAAAAGTTAACTGTGTAGGAAAGAGTTGCTTAACTGAGTCAGGAGAATGATAATGGGGCTGAGCCGAAATCTGGCTTTGGCTCAAAACTTCTCACCACGGCAGAAGAGAGGATGGAACTCTTGTAAAAATATGGAGTGGAAGGCAATTTCAGAAACAAAAGGCCTGTATGGGTGGTACAGTAGTTTTAGAAATAGGTGGGTCTAGGTTTGAATCTTTGTGTTCTAGAAGTTTGACTTTACGGAGCTTCAATGTGCACCTCTGTAAAATGTGCTTAATGCCACCTACTTCACAAGGCCTTGTGAGAAATCAATAAGGTCAAGTGTGTAAAGACTACGATAGTGCCCAGCACACAGTACTGTCCCCTTTTCAATTTCCATGTGTTTTCCTGGCTATTTCAATCCCTGAAACACCAAGCCCATCACTTTGGCTAATTCATAGTTTTCTTCTTTTTTTTTTTAAGATTTTATTTATTTATTTGACAGAGAGAAACAGCGACAGAGGGAACATCAGCAGGGGGAGTGGGAGAGGGAGAAGCAGGCTTTCCCCCAGAGCAGGGAGCCCAATGCGGGGCTCGATCCCAGGACCCTGGGATCATGACCTAAGCTGAAGGCAGATGCTTAACGACTGAGCCACCCAGGTGCCCTGCTTTCTTCTATGTTAGCATGTTTTTCGTGGGAGAAACTAATGTACAGGGTCTCTAAGTTTCTAAATGTTTCCTGAATGTTTTGTTCTGATGTTATATTCAAACCACTTTCTCCAATTCAAGAATGTGTTCAAAATAACAACATACTCTATTAATAATGAACATTTTATTAGTAGTGGACTTGATGAGGAAAGGTCTGGTGGTTTCTAGTTGGTTCAACTTTTCATTTGCCTTCACCATTTCCTATTGTTGACTTCTGTGCCATCCTTCACTTCTTCTTGGAATGCATCCCCATCCCTGTCCTGGCTAAACTGCAGAGGCCTTTTCTGATCACTTCTTCTAGAGAAGCCATATTTAATCATTCTTCAGTCATTATAACATTTGAAATCTTTGTTTAGCACTTGTCATGACTTGACTTTTTCTTGTGTGTGCATGTTCATTTACTTATTGTTTATCTTCTCTCTCTAGAATCGAAGGTTCACTAAGTAGGGACCTTATCTGTCTTGTTCTCTTTAATATGGTCAAGTACCTAGTGTGTGCACAATTGATACTTACTGAATGAATGACTTGAGAGTCATTATTAAGAGCAGCTTTCTGGAAGTCCTGCACTTGGTCTTTGTATGTAAGAGTATGGTGGGGGGGCTGGTGATGGTGGCTGGGTAATTAAAAAGACAGAAAATACAATCTATTTTCTCATTTACCTTTCTCTTTCCCCACATTATCACTGTCCTGAAACTAAATATGCTGATGGATGATGATTACCAAATTCTTTTAGTATCATGTTAAGCATATTAGGTGAGTTACCACTCTATCACCGATTGAAATTTTTTGAGCTTTCCTCTCATTTTTTTTTCCTAGAGGCTAAAGCAGAACAGAGACCTGCTTGCAACCCAAACAGTAACTGAAAATGCCTCTTGACAGATCTATTATTGTTGGAAGAGGAGAAATCCAAGTGGTTACTTTCAATACTCTGTTTTCTTGAAGACACAGGGCAAGATTCACCTGCCAAAGTATGACCTGTATTAGATAGACAGATACCCTGGCAGGGTAGTGAGGTGAAGAGGAATGGGTTTTAGAGTTAGAAAGACTCCTAGATCAGGGTCTTATTAGTTGTGTGACCTTGTGCAAGTTGTTTTGCCTCTCTGAGCCACAGCTTATTCATCTGTATAATGAAAATAATAATACCCAATTAATTGAATCAATAAGTATTTACTGAGCACTTACTGTATGCTTGATATTGGGAATAAAGTGGTACCTCACGACACTGTTCCTATCCTTTGGAAGCTTGCAATCAAATAGAAAATCAGGACAAATAGCACTATTACGGTATGTAACCCAGTTTTGGTATGCACAGTGGTTCTGAGAATGACAACGGCGAAGTACACATCTTGAAAACACCTATGACAGCATCAGGCACAGAATACTTGTCCACAGTCATACACTTAACAAGTGGTAGCACTGGGACTTATTCAATATTCCCTCCATAATGCCACCCCATCAAGTGAAAATGCAGATTCCAGGCCTAAGACCACACTTTGAGAACAACATAGCCACCTGCAACTAATTCAAAATCTTTAAGTATTACTATGACGTGAGATAAAAGAATGTCAAGCCAAACTGTAATAAGAAAAGACAAGGCTTCAGTTTCTGTCCATGAAGGATTAACTGCTATTAGTATTTTTCTTTCTGCCATAAACAACTAGAAAACAGACAAAACTATGAAACATTTTTCAATTATTGCACAACAAGCAATATAGGGCTATTAAACCAGAGAGGACAGAAACAAATGAGGTTACACCTACAAAGTCACTGGAGCTTATTGCCCCAAGAAGTTTCGAGGCTACAAGCCTGGAAGGGGGAACCCAAACAAAGTCAAGCAGTCTCACTGAATTGAAGAGAAACAGTTTGAACTTGGGGAGGCTGAGGCAGCTAGAACCCATGGGATAGAGTTTCAGGGAGTGGGAGACATACAAAGAGAGAATTCTGGAGATCTGTAAAGGAGTCCTTTCTATTCAGTGTTTGTATAATAACAGAGATATATAATACATGTGTAGCTGGAGTTCCAGAAGGAATGGAGATAGAGGGGAAAAAGGTAGACTGTTATTATCTGAAGGCAAACTGTGATGATATTATTTGAAGGTGTAGAATATAAACCCTAGAGTACCACTAAAAATAAAGAGTCTGGCTAATGAACTCATAGAGGATATAAAATGGATTCATAAGAAACATTTAATTAATCCAAACCAAAGAAGGCAGGAAAAAAGAAACAAAGTTCAGTCAAATAAAAAGAAAACAAAAAGCAATATTATAGATTTAAACTCAAATACACTTATAGTTACATTAAATGTAAATGGCTGAAACACTAATGAGAAGGCAGAGATAGTGAGATTTGATATATTTGCTAGGCAAATATATTCTCTGCCCATGTGCTAATTCCCAGAATTAATATGTTAGATTACATGGCAAAGAATAAATAAGATTGCAGGTGGATTAAAACTGCTAATTAGTTTAGTGAAAAATAGGGAGATTATCCTGGATTATTTGGGTAGGCCCAATGTAATCCCAAGGGTCCTTAAAAGTGAAAGAGAGAAGCAGAAGACATCAGAATCAGAGGGAGATGTATCTATGGAAGAAAGCTGATCTATGCAATCTTGCTGGGGGCCATGAGCTAAGGAATTTAGGTAGTATCTAAAAACTGGAAAAGGCAAGGAAATGGAATTTCCCCTAGAAAGGAACACGTTCTGCTGACACCTCACTTTAGCCCAGTAAAACCTATGTCAGATTTATGACCTAAAGAACTATAAGATGGGGTGCCTGGGTGACTCAGTTGGTTGGGTGTCCCACTCTTGATTTTGGCTCAGGTCATGATCTCAGGGTTGTGAGATCGAGCCCTGGCATCAGCTCTATGCCTCCCTCTGCCCCTCGGTCTCTCAAACAAACAAACAAATAAATAAATAAAATCTGAAAAAACCCCAAATAGCTATAAGATAATAAATTTACATTGGTTTAAGCCACCAAGATTATAAAAATTGTTATAGTATCGATAGAAAATACCTGCTATCTACAAGAAACCAAGTTTAAATACAAAGACACAGGAAGATTAGAAATGAAATGATGGAAAAAAGAGAAAATACTAATCAAAAGAAAGCTAGAGAAGTTAGTAATATTAGACAAAGTACATTTCAGAAAAAAGAATATTACCAGAGATAAAGAGGGTCTTTCCATAATAAAGGGGAAAATTCATCAAAGGGACAGAACAATCCTAAATATTACATACCTAATAACAGAACTTTAAGATACTTTATATCAAAACTGACAGAACTGAAAGGAGAAATGGAAAAATCTATGATTATAGTTAGACTTCAGCACTTCTCTCCTGGTAATTCATAGACTAAGTAGAAAACAAACAAACAACTAATAAGAATGCAGAAAATCTGAACATTATCAGACCACTAATTCTTCCTGTTAACAATGGAAAGCACATTCATTTCAAGTGCCCATGGAACATTCACTGTATTTTGAACCATAAAAAGGATACAATAAATATAAAGATGACAATCATTGAGTATATCCTATGACCATAATGGAATTAAACTAGAATCAATAACAGGTATCAGGAACACCTCTGGATATACAGAAATTAAACACTGTGCCTCTCAGTAACAATCCACTGATAAAAGGAGAAATCAGCAGGACAATTAGAAAATATTTTTAAAGTGAACAGAAAAAAAAAACCCAAATACATAAAAATTTTGTGAGGAATAACTATAGCAGTGCTTAGATGAAAGCATTAAATGTGTGTATTGGCAAAGAGGAAAGGTCTAAAGTTGGTGATCTAAGTTTCTACCTGAAAAATTAAAAAAGGAAAAGCAAAGGAAAATGAGGGAAGGAAATAATAAAGGCCATACATGCAATCAGTGAAATAAAAGACAGAAAAATAACAGAAAAGTCAATGAAAACTGAAAGGTGGTTCTCTGCAATAAAACTGGTAAATCTAGAGCCAGAATGATCAAGGAAAAAAAAAAGAGAGAGAGAGAGAGAAGACACAAACTGCCAATTTCAGGGATGAAAGAGGGAACATCACCATAGATCTTAAAGAAATCATATTGTAGAACAATGGGATAATATGCATAATTTTATGTCAATGTCAGAGGGAGTAGAGAAATTCCTTTAAAGACCCTAACTACCAAATGCTACCCCAGATCTAATAAATAACTGGAATAGCCCTATATCCATTAGAAATGTTTAATTTGTAGGTACAAATCTACAAAAAAAAAAAAATCTAGACCTAATGGCTTCACTGGAGAGTTCTATCAAACATTTAAGAACTAATAACAATTCTACACAAAATTTTTAAGAAAATAGGAGAGTAGAGAACAATTCCCAAGTCACTTTATGAGGGCATTAGATGGACACTAAAACAAGGCAAAGATACAGAAGAATAGACAAAGAATAAAAGATATGGAAGAAGAACTATAGAAGAACTACAGAACACATCAATATCTGCCATGAACATAGATATAAAAATCTGTATCAAAATTTTAGAAAGCCAAATTCAGTTATACATAAGAAGAAGAATTGTAACCTAGTTGTAACCTGTTGTAACCTAGTGTGGAATGCAACATTGGTTTAACATTCAAATATCCATCAATGTGATGATCAACATTATGTGATGTATAAACAGAACTAAAAAGAAAAAACACATGATCATCTCAGTAGATGCAGAAAATAATTTGATAAAATTTAATATTCATCCCTGATAATACCCTATGAAAACCACAATGGAAGGGAATTTTCTCAACAAGATAAAGAGCATCTATGTAAAAACCTACAGCTAACATTACGCTGAATGGTGAAAGAATGAATGGAGACATTTCCTTGGAGACAAGAAAAAAATGTTTGCTATCATTACTTCTATTCAACATTGTACTACATGTAGGTGCTAGCCAGTGTGATAAGGCAAGAAAAAAATAAAAGCCATACAGATTGGAAAGGAAGAGATAAACTGTCTTTATTTGTAGACACGTCTATGTAGAAAATCTTAAGACCAGAAACCACCAGAATTAATAAATGAGTTTAGTAAGGCTGCAGGATACAAGGTCAACATACAAAAAAATCAACTGCAATTCTACCTGGTAGCCAAGAACAAAAGGAAATTAAAATTCAGTACCATGTACAATAGCATAAAAATAAAAAATTCTGAGTTATAAATATAACAAAATATGTTGCAAGAGTCGGCCATACATTCAAAGCTACAAAAACGCTGTTGAGAAAAATTAAGGAAGATCTAAATAAATGGACAGATATGCCATTTTCAGGAATTGAACACTCAATATTGCTATTATGTCAATTCTCCCCAAACTGGGCTAGAGATTCAATGCAATCCCCACCAAAATTTCCTTATTCATTTTTTTTCTCCCACATGAGAAACTGCCAACTTGACTCTAAAATTTATATAAAAAGACAAAGGATCCAGAATAGTCAAGACAATTTTACAAGAAGAAAACAAAATTAGAGGGCTATGTTATCTCATTTTAAGATTTACCATAAAGTTAGGACAAAAATTAAAAATAAGAAAGATACAAAATTGGCACAAAGTAATTCAATAGCAAAAAGATATTCTTCAACAAAAGGTGCTCGAACAATTGAATAACCTTATGTTAAAAAACAGCTGTATCTCATACATAATACTATATGCAAAAAGTTTAACTGAAATGGATGATGGACTAAGCATAAGAATAAAAAACTATAAAACTTATGGAAGAAAACAAAGGAACAACCTTTTTGGCCTTGGGTTAAGCAAAGATTTCTTAGGATAAGACCCAAAAGACATGAACTATAAGAGAGAAAAAAATAAATTAGATTTCCTCAAAATTAAAAACTTTGCTCTTCTAACAAGGTCATACTGCTAAGAAAATACAAAGACAAGACAAGCCTGAAAAAATATTTGCAAAACACATTTGATAAAAGATTTGTACCCAGATATGCAACAAATACTTCCAAGATAAACAATCCAGTTTAAAAAAATGGGTAAAAGATATGAACAAATACTTCTCGAAAAAGATACACGAATGGCACACAAGCTTGAAAAGATGTTCAAATCATTATTCAGTAGTGAAATAAATATTAAAACTACAATGAGATTCTTCTTCACACCCACTAAGATGGCTAAGATTTAAAAAGACTGATAATAGCAAGTGTTAGGAGAGTACAGGGAAACTGGAGCCCTTATACACTGCCGGGGAGAGCAAAATAGTACAGTCACTTTGGAAAACAGTGTCGTAGTTTTTTTAATATAATATTAAAAATACACTTAGCATACAACTCAGAAATCCCACTCCTAGATAGTTACCCAAGAGAAATAGTATTTGTCCACAGAAAGACATGTATGTTCACAGTAGCATTGTACAAAATAACCAAATAATGGAAACAACCCAAACAGCCATCAGTTAGTGACTGTATAAATAAATTGTGATACAATGGAATAATACTCAGCAACAGAAAGGAGTAAACTGATTCCCAAAACAACATGAATGAATCTCAAAGGCATTATGCTAAATCAAAGAAGCCAGACACAAAGGTCTATATATCCTGTGTTTCTACTTCGACAAAATTCTGGAAAAGGCAACCTATAGTAAAAGAAAGTAGACGGTGGTTCTTTGGGGCTGGGGCCAGGGGGAAGGGACTGATCAGAAGGGCACGAGGGAGCTTTTTGTGGTGAAGAAAATGTTCCATATCTTGGTTGTTATGACTTGTCCCATATCTTGGTAGTTTATGACTGTGTACACACATCTGTCAGTAGTTATTGAACTGCTCACTTAAAATCAATGAGTTTTATTGTGTGTAAGTTATACCTTAATTAAGCTGATTAAGAAATAAGCTGTACATCAAAATATGAAAAAAGGGCATTCTCTCACTTGCAAGTAATAATTATAATCTTTCCATTTGGGTACACAATCTTCCCCGTTGTAGGATGACCATCTCACCAAGCATATACATTAAGAGACCACAATCGAGTTTTTCCTCTGGAAATTATGTTCTCTGTGATACTTACCAAAAGTAGTGAGTCCCTCTGAGATAGATGTGAGAACATACAGGAGTACAGGAGGCTCCAAGTTAGTGATGAAGCTCATGTGGTCCTGGGTGAGACACTCCAGGAGTGGATAGTAAGACTGGCTCAGTTTCCGATATTGCTACAACACAGAGATAACTAAGTGTCAAGCCACAGGAAGGCAAAAGACATGTTAGGTTCTAGTGGAAACTGCCGTTTATAATATTGGAAATTGTAAACTTACGTAAACGCAAATATATAAAATAAATACATGGAACAAATGACATCATGATTCACAATTCAGTATCTATATGTGCTCTAAAAAGAATCTCTTGATCTCTAGAAATCCTAATTTGAAGCTATACCACAGTAAGTAATCTCAATTTCACCTTATATGGCTAACACTTAAATGCCAATAAAATCTCTGTAGTACAGAATTTACAAGACTGAATTATTTTTCTGGGTGGAAATATTGTAACACTGAACAGTATTTAATAGTGGCTAGGCAGCCTTTTTTTTTTTTAATACAAAGGTATTTGCTGTTACAATAGGATTTGACATCACAGTCTGTTTTACTTACAAATGCCAACCCACCTAACTAAATCATGATTTGGTCAATGGCTTAATATTTGCCATATACTACAGGCAAAAGGTAAGTGCATGAGAAAGATACCTGGAAAACTTTAAAGGGAACTCAAGCCAATATCAAAGAAGCATAACACTCATAAGAGAAATAAGCCAGAGCAGTATTTACTAAAGTGGGATTAAGACCACTTCCATATGATCACATGGGATGCTTATTAAAAGTGCAGTTTCCTGATCCTGACTCCAGACTCACTACAGGAAATGCTCTGGAATGAGGTCTTGAGACATGCATTTTAAATACGCACGCTAAGGGAGTCCTATGCACCCTTAATTTTGAGAATTATTGAGTTAGAGATTTGCTTGCCTGTTAGAAAAAAAGATTAGAGCAATTCCTGAAGCCACAATCATTTCTGGTGGACCTCAACTGTAGCAAAGAGTCCTGTCGATGAGAACCCACGCCTGATCTGAGTCAAGTTTCTACTTTGCAATTTCTGTCATACGGGTAGCCTTCAATGAGCATCCCATTCACTACTGAGGCTAGACCACTCTGGCTTGAGATGTGGTTCTATTAAGACTAGCTTAGAACAGTGGAAGAGGGTGCTGCTAGTCCCTTCGTCCATTCCTGTCAAGGAGCATTTCTCACATGGGCTGACCTACAAGGCCCCCTAGATCTTACTTATAACCTTGGCAGGGAGCAAGCAGAAAAGCCTGAACTAAGCCTGAGCATGAATTTGGCTGTTACTGAACTAATTACTGCAACCACATTGGGCATATATTAGCTTTTGTGTAACCAGGCAGGGATGTTTAAAAAAAAGTCTGATAATGACACAGCTCAGTGGAGGAGCCTGGAAATTTAAATTTCCAACAAGCACCCCAGGTGATTCTGATGGGCCTCAAAGTTTGAAAACCACTGACATAAATCATAGAAACTAGATGGTAGAGTTGAAAAGGGACCTAGAGATCACTTTGTTTAATTTACTAATTTTAAAGGTGAGGAAATTAAAGCCTGGAGAAATGGAGAAGGTGATTTATTCAAGGTAAATGACTAGTGAGTGGCAGAGTAGAGACTATGCGCCCGTATGCTCAACTCTGAGTTCAGCACTCTTTCTGCCACACCAGGATTTTCACAGAAAGGAAGGCCAAAGAGTGGGGGAAGCAGATGGAGTAGGAGGAGGAAGGAAGAAGGAAGGAGAAGATTCTGCAGCCAACCCTACATTTCTGCTCCAGGAAACAGACCTTCTTTGAGTCATTAGCAGAGTTGTAAGCAATTAGTTGAAATTGCTCATTACATTTTCTCTGGCTGTTGAACCTGAGCTCTCTTGATGACCAATCTGTCAGAGGTGGTAGCTGCAGTTCTCAAAAACTGTACGTTTAATTATATACATATAGCCACTACAGTTGTTCAAATTCTGTACCTTAAATCAAGAGGCTGTCCTAAAACATAAAATGTTCTGGTGCTATTCTAACTCCCCGGGCCTCATTATAACCATTCCAAGCCTGTGGTGGTGTTACTTCACATTTCGCACAAAGACTCCCATGACGCATGATTGCTTACTAGCAAGTCGCTGTGGGACACTGACAGCAGCATTTTGACAAAGGCCTGGAGTACATTGTCAAAATGGTTGTCCCCATACAACTTGAAGACGCCAAAGCTGACATAATTTCCACACAAGGCAGATTTGAGAGCTGAATAGCAGATGGAGATGCCTTTGAGTTTCATTGGATAAATCTGATCTTTTGAGAGGCTCCCAAGGGACAGGATCTGATTACCTGTTTTAGGGTAAAAGCAGAAAGAGAAAGTGATATAAGGAGATGTAATTCAAAACAGTTATGAGGCACATTATTTAACATTTTCATTTTACTGCTAAGGTTCACTTCCTCCTATCATTGATCCAAGAATTACACTATCCATGTGGTGAAAAATATAAATAATAAGGCAGTTTACCTGAGAAGTACAAATGTCCTAAGGAAAACCAATCAAGGGTATTGGAAAAGTTTTGTATTTTTATCTGGATGGTGATTATATGAATATATAGATATGTAAAAATTCATTGAGTTGCACTCTTAAGATAAGCTCATTTTACATACTTTAATATGTATGTTATCTCTTCTTCAATAAGATGTTAAAAAACAGGAGTTAATACCCAACTAAATCATGAGAAAAAGATAGCTTAGACTGAGATATAAGTTACTCTAAATTCTGGGATGAATTTTCAACAATTTTACATGAATCTGATCTTGAGTTACTTCACTTTTAGGAGGCTCACAGGATCGGTATGTGAGTTAGATGAAATACATAAGTTCTTGGCACAGTGCGCAACAAATGTTACTTCCTTTTTTCCTTAGATCATTTTTCGGAAGCTCTCAAGAGATGATTGTTTAAAAACTGTACGTAAATTCTATGTTGACCATCAGAAGACAAAGAAATGCTTATATAATTATCTTAAGATTTTTTATAGCAGTTAGCATTTATAACCAACAATTTCTGTTTCTGAAATGTGTGCTATGTAAAGCATGTTTCTAGGTAATACCCAAGAATGTCTTTCTTTCTTTTTTTTTTTTTTAAGGTTTTATTTATTTATTTGACAGAAAGAGAGACAGCGAGAGAAGAAACACAAGCAGGGGGAGTGAGAGATGGAGAAGCAGGCTTCCTGTGGAGCAGGGAGCCCAATGTGGGGCTCGATCTCAGGACCCTGGGATCTGAGCTGAAGGCAGAGGCTTAAGCTTAACAACTGAGCCACCCAGGCGCCCCCAAAAATGTCTTTCAAAGAACTATAAAGTCATACATGTTTCTTACCTCTGTTTTTTCCTATTTATGTGAGCACTGCTTCTAAAATTGTAACTAAATCCAACTTACAAAATTTAGAGGTATATTGTGGTTTTGTGCTGTATCAGTCTGGCTATGTAAGAATTATGTCTCCCAGAACCCATTTCCTTCTATGGTTGTGGGCTACAACTGGGCAAAGGAGGAATTTATGAGATTTGTAAGGTCCCAGTGATGTAGTAGCCATGTTTTTTGAAGGTCACTGTAATAGTGAGACAAAATGGTAGAAATGCCACTGGGTTTCACTTTGTCCTTGTCCTTTCCTCCTGTGACTAGAACTACCAGCCTAGCTGATGAATGATTCCAAGACCACTGCCAACCACTCTGCAGCAAACTTCCAGAATGGCAGCTATGCAGAGACAACAGTCTTCCATTGACTTCTATGCTACACCAGTTCCCCTCTACCCCACATCCTTTCATGGTCCCACATCAGCAGCTTCTAGATTTCCCTGTGAGCTCCAACCTGTCCATCCATGTCATTGTTTCAGGAGGGCTGGTGAGTGACTTTTCTCCTGAACTTTCAATTCTCCCTTTTGACCTATTTTCCCATATTCCCCCAAGATCGTACAACATCTAATTCATAAATTAAATTCCCTATTCTGTAAATGTCATAGTGCTTGTTTTTCCCTGTTTGGGTCCTGATTGATGTGTGTATTATGGAAACCACATGGGTACTGAGTGGTTAAGAAGGACCAATACTTCTGGTGGAACATGGAACACAGGTCCGCCTCATGGCAAAGGTCTCCTCCCCTTGATCTGTCTTGCTGAAACATCTCCATGGGCAGGTTTTCTTCTGTGCATCTCTACAAGCCCACAAGTCTTGGCTTATAACTTACACATCTAAATGACAATACCTGACCAACACCTTCGGACTAAGAAGGCTGAGACGGATCCTGGAATTTAGTCCATACAAATTCTGTACCCTCTCTCATGATCTCATCCTAACTTACCTTAGAGATCTATAGTAAGTTCCATCAAGATTCAACTCAATATGACCGCATTTAACAGCTACTACATGTGAGGTGCTATGAAATAAAATCTCTGCTCTGAAAAAATTCAGTCTGGTGAGGGAAAAGAGACTTATAAATCAATGATCCCATACAATGTGAAAAACACAGAGAGGTGTGTTAAAATGTTAGGGGGACAGAAGAAGAGACTGACTGGGCAGGAGGGCAGTGGGGAAAGGCTTCACATCACAGGTTATTTCTCAAGGATCAAACACAGTTTTCTAGAACACTTGGATGGGGAGGAGTGTGTACCAGGCAGATTAAACACAGAAGCATGAGGTTCTGAGAAAGCAAGGTACTGCAGAAGAAAGTTCTCAACCACTGCTTTTCTACCTTTGCCTCAAATTCAGTATAAACCAAGGTAGACATTCCCCATCTTCTCTTTCCCAGAAAAAGAAAAGCACCACTTACGTGTGATGAAAACAGCCAGGGTAGTTTGAGGGTATGTATGGTCTACACATTTTGGTTAATTGTAAAGGCCAGGGTCAAAGGGAGAAAACTGGGTCATCTTTAGGGGCCTTTTTATGGGATGTCCTTATGGGAGAACTAAAGGTCTTATATTCTGCAGCAAAAGACGGAAGAGGCAGACCAAGAACCGTGACAGGGGCAAAATTTTGATCTTAAAGTGCTGGATAACCTTCATTAAGAAGAATTACTTATTTAGAATCACAACTTTTATCTCTGTGTTAAAGTTGCAACTTCATATACATAGCTTGCCTTTTGGGCTGTTTCAGACCCATCTGTGCTAATTTATTTTAATTAAATAAATTAATTAGTGTGATGGTATACCATCATGACCTTGGAAAAGTAGAATGAGGAATACTTTTGAAAGAGGAAACTGCATCTCACCATGCTCTGGGGCCTCGGCATTCTGTGGTGGCAATAAAAGATCACGGAAGAGAAGGCTCGGCCAAGTCACTTATTCGCTACAATTCAGCTCTACTCAATATGTGTTATGATTCAATAATACTTTACTGAACTTGGAGGCCCTGCCCTCAAATAGCTTAAAATCTCGCAGTCCGACTCACATTACTGTAAACAAAAGTAACAGGGCCGAAGTTTGTCTCTGAAGTTCCTTTAGAGGTGTGACAACCCTCCTTGCTTCCCCGTTGCCCCCCATGCCTGGCAAGTCCCACCTCCTTCCTTCCGTCGGGATGGAAGTTCCGGGAAGGGAGATCTCCGTGACACTGATGGACGGCTGGCAGTGAAGGCACGGTCCGCCTGGCCACCACCGAAGCCAGTGACAGTTGACACTTTGGTACCACTGTCACAGCACAAAAGAAAATGATCCTTTCCTTAATGAAATAAAGACTTCCAAAGTTTAGAATCAAAAGGAAAATCTCTAATTGTTTCCCACTGACTACAAGGCCATGACTGCAGGCAGGGCAATCTCGTACTGTTACATTCTTACCATTAGGCGTGGGGTTGGGGGGGGGAGTGGGTACAGAGGCTGCCCTGGGGCTCGGGGAAAGAACACTGTGAAGTGAATGGATGATCTGGCCGAAGGCCATCCTGGGCAAGAATCCGGGGGGCGAGGGGGGGGCACCACACGTGCCATGGAATTGCTGTTCTAACTCTGTACATGTGTGGCAGGAAAAGAAATCTCATTAAATAATGAGGAAAAAACGGAAGCACAGAGGACTCCCAATACACAGAATTCAGCTTATTAGAAATATTTTCCTCATTATTAGCTTAAATTGCTTGGGTTCTTCTTTTTTTATATTCTCTGTTCTTTTTTGAGAAACCATTTTTGTTTTTGCTTTGGTTTTTTGGGGCTAGCTTCCAGCATTCACAAGTACCCTTTTAGACAAGTCTCAAGATCTCGATTCAGAGGATATACATTAAAAAATGCAAAATCTCTTTTTCTACACCTTCACCTTCTCAATGAGGCTTACCTCAGCACTTCACTTAATTTACTGTAACATGTTTTCCAAAACCCGGTACTTCTAATGTTCTTTCCCCTGACTTTCTTTCTTTCTTTTTTTGCACTTATTACCTTCTAACATACTAAACGATGTCTTTTTCCATTTTGCTCACAGACGTATCCGAAGAGTTAGGAACAGTGCCTGCTGCTCCCAATGTACATCTGCTGAATGAATTAAGCTCAGAGAGCTAAAGGTACAAAGCTGCTTACTGACACAAAGTGTCAGAGAGTGAAAAATTACGTGTTTATTAAAAATTACATTTATCGAAAGGTGAATAAATTATAGTTTGACCATAAAATGTAATATTTCTCAGCTACTTAAGAAGATACGGTAAGGACACCTGGCTGGTTCAGTCAGGGCAGTGTACGACTCTTAATCTCGGGGTTGTGAGTTTGAGCCCCACACTGGGTGTAGAGATTACTTAAATAAATAAACTTAAAAAATAGTTATGGTAGATTTATGTATACTAACATGGAGCAATGGCTATGATATAAGTAAAGTAAGGCAAATTACATATCACCAAGTATATTATAATATCACTTGTGGAAAAATATATCTATATATACACACATAAAAAAGTATGGAAAAGAACACACTAAACCGTTAATGATGGTTACCTCTGAATGATGCGATAATCAGAATTTTCACTTTCTATTCTCTATAGCAATTCTGAAATTCTGCAGTTTGCTACTACCATGCTAATGTTTTATACTCATAGAATTTTCTAAAAGATACTGTCTGCTTGAAATAGCATCTTCAAACTTCTGGGCCTTATTCTATTCCTTCAAGAGGTACTTCCTTGTTTGACTCCTCAGTCTGAGTTAGAAACTTCTTCTGGGCTACTATTGCACTCTGTACGCTTCTCGAGCACAAACAGGAGTACATCCAAAGTCTTCATTTACTTGACTGAATACCCTGCTGGACTCAAGTTCCTCAGGAGAAGAATCAGTAAGATTCTTCTTCTGTGTGTCTTACTTCTTTTCCTATCCCTTGTACCTCTCACAGCATCAGACACATAGTAAATGCTCAACGAATGCTAGCTGCCTGGATGAAAGACTCCACTAAACAGTACACACATGTCTGGTGATCACCCTCACTTATCTAACAGCTTATTCAGTATTTCCTGCTTGTGTGCAAAGGGGAGCCACGTCCAACATGTGTGGATCTGCTGTGGAACGTGTTCCTCAAGGTCTTGCTTTTTGTTGGCCACCTGATCCTGCTGCTGGCATCCTCAAGGGGTTGATCATTCCCCTGCCTTCAGAAGACTTTTGTGAGCTTTACTGTACTACTCTGTCACTCTATGTCCCCAACCAAGTTTCAGATAAGATCTAAGGCCACGTACGTGGTTCCCGGACAGTTTGTTTTCCAGAACTGTTATTTCCTAGTGACATTTATGAAGTCTCCAGTTATTTCAAGACCAATGCATTCTTTAACCGTCTTTTTGTAATCATTTAAACATAAATATACAATCACAGTCTTTTATTCTTACAACGCTTCTAGTAGTACATGCCAGTAATTTTCAAGCTCTTTAAAAAAAAAACTTTTCAAAAGGTGATCCTTTTTACAACAAACCTAGTGCAACTACACAGCTGGGTGGTTCTGGTCGAGGTGGCAAGAGGGTGCCTTCCTCCCCGCTATTTGGAGAGCCTCGATGGCACTTTCACAGATGTCTTGGGCTCTGCAAAACCCAGCTGGAAATTCATGGTCTAGTTTCTAGGTCACAATAAATAACAGTGGCTTGTACATTGCTTTTCAAATCCAATTTAAGCATATGATTAAGTCATATCTTAAATGCACCTGGAGCATATATACTGCTTTAAAGAACCCTGATGTAAATTCTTATATGTAGTGAGTAATCATAACTGTTTCATCCATTTTTAAAGTTTAGATTTTCACACACTGAGCTTTCTTAAATCAGGTATCTAAGGAAGGAATAAAAGCAGTTCCATTTTGGCTAGTCTTATGAGAATAATCACTATTTCTCCCTTCTGTGCACTCTTCAACCAATAGATGTCACTAAAGATACCAGTACCCAGAGGCTAAGGGAAGAAAAGATTAGACAAATGGAAATTGAGCATAGAAAACATCCAGTTCTTAAAACTGAGAAGTAGGTTTCCAAAGTAATAACATTTATTACACTGCATGCAACATTTTAACCAAAAATTTAAGAAAGAAATTTCTTTTATTAAGTTGCTCGGGCTGAATGGATCACAGCACTAAGTTTTGAAATACATGTTCTTGAAGCAATTTAAAACTCATTAGAAATAATAGGCTTGGGCTAGTAGAAAACGTGGTAAAATTTAATCCTCATCCAAATGTTACCTGGGCTGTACAAACAGGAAATTGTTTTGTGCTACTGTGGCTAACCTCATTGCTGACCCTGAGCTGTAACGGCGAGAACAGCTGAGAGCTGAAGCAAAATTAAAAACTTACATCAAAGTATATCATGACAGAATGCAGATAAATAAAACAGCATATCAAAAGTATTATTTTTCTGCCAGTCTCACTGAGCAGGAAAGGTACAGGTGTTCCACAAAATATGCAACAAATCAGGTGCTTATGAAAAAGAGTCCTCATGCTCTGCACCGCCCCGATCACTGACTGCCCAAACACTGCCCATGAGATGTGAGCAGAGAAGAAACCCAGCGAAGATGGGGACAGAAGGGATCACAGAATGTTCTGGCCTCTTTCCTCCATGGGTTTCCCCTCCCTTCCACTTGGCTTACCAAAGAAATAAATAAAGCTGCTCTTCTGTGTTCTCCCAGTCACGCTCTCTCCCTCATCTTCTAGCCTCCTGGATGGCGACCACATGATCTTCCTCCATGAGCATATTACAGTCTCCGGAGGTAAAATCATGGATAATAAAGCATTACAGGGGGGTGAAGATAGATCAGATGAGCTTGGCTGATGGGGGTCAACATGGGAATCAATGAAGGGCAAAAGACATTTTTCCACTAAGTCTTTGGTTTCCCTTAAGTTTTAGGATAAAAATCACCATCCTTTAAAGAACTGTGCTTCCTCATAAATACCCACGGCACACTCTTGCTGTGGCAACTCCCAAGTGGCAATAAGGACTATGGAGTTCTACAGGGCTATCATTTGAAGTTACACAGACTTTGAATGAAATCTGAATTCAAATACTTGTTAGCTGAGCAGTCTTCGGCAAGTTTCTTAATATCTGTGGAGTTTCAATTTCTTCATCACAGTCATCACAGAAGCTAACTGGTCTAAGAGCTTGCCATGTACTATTTTTTTTTTTAAAGATTTTATTTATTTGACAGAGACAGATACAGCAAGAGAGGGAACACAAGCTGGGGGAGTGGGAGAGGGAGAAGCAGGCTTCCCGTGGAGCAGGGAGCCGGATGTGGAGCTCGATCCTAGGACCCTGGGATCATGACCTGAGCTGAAGGCAGACACTTAACTGAGCCACCCAGGCGCCCCTCGCCATGTACCACTGAACTGAATCCTCATAACCACCACATAAAGTAGGTATTCTTTTCTCCATCTAACAGGAGACTGAAGCAAAAAAGGCTAAGCAACTTAGTCAAGGCCAAATGAGTACTGAGTGGCAGAAAATAATACCCACCTTGAGGACTCAATAGGCTAATGAGTGATAAATGGTCTAGTGTAGGAGCAGGCATGTAAGAGCTGATTAAAAAATAAAAGCTACCATTATTATTAGTCTAAGACAAAGTGCAGAGCCTTGCTTCAATCCCCTAGTTTTTCTTTAGGGTAAGAAAATATACTGGCTGTCCTTCTCAAGAATGCTTTGAAGGTTTTTTCTCTTTTCTGCTTCACCTTCTTTCCCTTCTTCCCACTCTTCCTCACTCTCCTTCTGTCTGCTCCTCTTCTTCCTCCAATGTAATCCTCACAAAGTTAAGTTTCTCAACTTTTGCTGCAATGCCTTTGCCTATGTTGGACAACGTGACAGAGGACTGGGTAGCTTTTGAAGCCTACAGATTTGGCATTGCTCTGAGACGGTTTCTGGTGTCACTGGTGGAGATACCTTCTGTCCTAGAGGTCCAGTAACACTGGACGAGAAAGTCACTGCTCTTATCAGTCCTACTGCAACAGTGAGTAAGCCCCAAAGGAAAAATTACACTTAATGAAAGAAACTGGATCGAGAAAAAGAAGAAGGAAAGATACAGCTGTGATTAGTAACAGAAACCTGACATTTCTATAGTTAGAGCTCTATCAGGTACTAAGCAATTCTAAAACATAGTGTTCTAATAAGAAATATTATTTCCTTTTTAAAAGCAAGGAAATAGAAGCTAAGCACTTATTATAGGCAGAAGGAAGCAGGACAGTGTGGTCCCAGCAGGAGCAGAACGAAAAAGTGATGTGGTCAGTGAACCCCTGTCCAAAGAAGGCTGGTTCTGTGAATGCAAGAGAATGGCTTTGGGTCAAGGAGATGCAGGTTCGCCAAATGCTATTCCATGTCACCTGGTGCCAAGCCCTTTACCCGGAATAGCTCACTTAAGCACCTTTTCTAAGTAGATGGGTAGGTCAGTAGGTAGTCATTATTCCTAATTTTGTGTATGAGAAAACTAGGCACAAAGAAGTATGGTGTCTTGGCTGGGGTCATGGAGTTGGTAAGGGTCGGTACTACGATTGGTACTCAGAGCTTTTAATCTCCCAAAACTGTGCTTTTTCTTTTTCTTTTTTTAGTAGTCTCCATACCCAGCGTGGAGCCCAATGCAGGGCTTGAATTCACAACTCTGAGATTAAGACCTGAGCTGATATCAAGAATTGGATGCTTAACTAACTAAGCCACCCAGGTGTCCCCAAAACTACGCTTTTTCTAAGATACCATTTTGGAAAATGTCCGGACATGTATCTTTGTACAGTAAAACAACGAAAGGAATTAGATATACAAGTATAGAAAACTGCATTAAGAATATTTGAGAAGGGGTCCATTTTTACCTTTAGAAGGCAAAGCATTTCTATTTTATATGATTCTAAAGTGTCTATTTTCAACAGATAAAAAAAATTGTGACAATGTAGTTGCTGGTACAGATGAATATAGGAGAGTGAAAATTTACTGCCTTAAATAAGGTGCTCTCTGTAGTTTTCCTACACTTACAGTCTCAAACTCTAAAAATCAAATGCACAATTAAGACAAAGCATTTTTAGGGGTGCCTGGGTGGCTCAGTGGGTTAAAGCTTCTGCTTTCAGCTCAGGTCATGATCTCAGGGTCCTGCATTGGGCTCTCTGCTCAGCAGGAAGCCTGCTTCCTCCTCTCTCTCTCTCTCTGCCTCTCTGCCTACTTGTGATCTCTCTCTGTGTCAAGTAAATAAATAAAATCTTTAAAAAAAAAAAATAAGACAA
This sequence comes from Ailurus styani, assembly GCA_002007465.1. Taxonomy (NCBI): domain Eukaryota; kingdom Metazoa; phylum Chordata; class Mammalia; order Carnivora; family Ailuridae; genus Ailurus; species Ailurus styani. Next base: position 4,459,930 of record LNAC01000017.1, read on the forward strand.
AGCATTTTTAACAGAGGCCTATAATGCATAGAGATTAACATCCAGAATGGGTTTTGAATTGAAGCGAAAACAATTTTTTGTTTTTCTGCTTTTAAAAAAACCAAAAAACAAAAAAAACCTAGACTTTTACTTTTAAAAAGGTGATACAGTTTTAGTGGTTGTTCCTATACATATGTGTGCACACACTCACACACACACACTTAAAGAGGCTTTACAAAATTTTGTAAAATCTGTTTCAAGGTGTTCAAAAAGAAATATGAGAATTAAGGGTAATTTTTGAGATCAGTGTATTATTCAGAGTTAGCTACTGATCTGGAAAAGTAAGAACCAAGAGCCAAAATAGAACCCAGAGAATAAGAGGAGAGGACACAGGGAACCATCTCTCAAGAAGAGCACCACATAGAGCCCAGCCTTTAGGCAACATTCAGCCAGCGCGGGGCAAACTAGAACAGTGAGTTCTTATCCATCCTCCCCCCATTCCCAGGCTCCAAAATGGTCTCAGAGAGTTGAGGATTTCATTGATGATGGTGTCAGAATTGGCAAGAATTAGGGTTTATGGTAGTTCTAAGGTTCAATTCTAACTGCTAACTGAGTTTTTTTGGACAATAACTGAATAGGACTAGCTTTACTGTAGAACTCTGATTCTAAGGGTGCCATGCCCCAAAATTCCCTGTAATAAAATATTTACTGCTCTTCAGCAGGATATTTTTCCAAAATTCAGTGCTGGTGACATAGTGGTCTAAGCATTCCTTGATTCACAATAGCAAATGCCCTGATGGAACTTTTGGCAATTTTGAATATGCTATAACTTTTCAATACTCTATCTAGTGTATTCCCTTTGCTTACTGACATTGCAATTTTATCCAAAAGAGATTCATCGAGTTGGTCAGGCATGATTTGTAGTCAAAGGCGTGCTGCTTACTTACTTTTGATGCCAATATGATAGCTATACCTGGCTTTCTGCACTCCCATTACCCACTTCACAAATTTATACAGATAGGAAGGTTCAAAAGAACAAAATAACTAACATCTTTCTTTTCTCCAAAGAGATAAAGTTGTATTGCTGAGACAAATATGGAAAAAGATACTCACCATAAGTGCAAATCATTTTACTAGCTTCTCTGAAGAGAAGGATTCCATTAGGAGATGATACATCAAAATTCAAACGCTGGGATCTAAGAAATACAGCAAAAAATCAGACTCTATATGTAGATAAAGAAACCAGATGTAGATTGAGAGTACTTAGCATGTTCATTTATTAGAAGTAGCAGCAGTACAATTATCCCCTTTTTAAAACGATTTATTTTTTTGAGAGAGAGAGAGTGAGTGTGCCTGCACATAAGAGCGTGAGTGGGGGGAGGGGCAGAGGGCGAGAATCTCAAGCAGACTCCACTGAGCACAGAGCCCGCAGCGGGGCTGCATCTCACAACCCATGAGATCATGATGTGAGCAGAAACCAAGAGTCAGATACTTACTCCACTAAGCCATCCAGGCGCCCCTACAATTATCCTTTTTTAAAAATGCCATTCCATTAAACAACTGTTGATAAAATATGTATGCTGATTTCTCACTATAAAGACATTAGGACAATTAAGAAGAGTTAATTTCATTCATTTGCTGATTCAAAGAATTCACTTTTATCTATCAAAACAATTACCTTGACATCCTGTATGGCAGACCTCTTACTCTCTTCTCTTTTCATGCAGAGTGGTTGATAGAGAGTAATAAAAAAAATCCAGGTGTGTATATATAGTTTATATAAATACCTGGATAGAGGTTTGCATTTGTAATCTCCTGTACTGCACCATCCATATCTTTAAAACAAATTCTAAAGTGACAGAGAGAAGGTCTAGTACTTTTAATACCACTCATACGCATAATGAATCATCTGATACTTCAAGCGTATTTCAAATACATTAAATCCCCTTCAGACTATAGTTTCCATGGCACATAGCTCAAACAAAGAGAAGTCCTAGAAGTTCTAAATGAGAACAATTCTACTTCCCTGGTTTCTGACAGGTACAGGAACAATATGAACAGGATAAAGGACAGATATGCCGTCCTGACATAATATTTGCTTTTTTAACATCAGTTTGGCTTTAGTTGGCTCTGATATGCCTGGTCTCTGTGCCTTCAAGAAATAATGGTATATATTTTTAAAGGAGTAGCAAAAAATATGAAAGCAGGTCCTAGCAAAGAAATGCCAAAAAAGCAAAGATACTTGCTAAAGTCCTTTTGCCAGGAATGATGAATTGTTGCTTCTCCATCCTTTTTCAAAATGCTTTAGAGTAAGGTACAATGATAACTTATTAGAAATATTGTGAACTTTTGATTGCTGGCATATAATTAGTGAGTAAAGAAAAGAAATGTACATACATAATTCACATTAGATTCTGGAGAAATATAGACAAGATAAATATTTCCTGAGATTATAGATTTTCATTAGGAACTTCTTATATGACAGTTGTGCTAGACAGACATGAATCATTTGCTTATGGCAGGTATAAAATATAATATATAATGCAATTTTTTCATTTAGTATTAAATGTTACATCAGCAATATATAATATCAATTATCTGGTTGAAAACACCATAATTAAAAACAAATTTCTAATATGAAATATATAGCTACCCTTCCTTTAGTATTTAAGATACATGAGAATATGAGAATAGTTTTTAAAAAACAAACAGCCTTAGAAAGAATTATACTCACATTTCTTTACTTGCCAGGTCTTTCTCACCTCTTGTTTAATAGATTTTAAATTATTACTGTGAAAAACCGAGCATGAGAGCTAAATTACAGCTGCAGTCCACACTCCTTCCCTGTCTGGATATCTACCTTCCAACACGCAGTTTACAAAGAGGAACTGATGAAACAGGATGGCTAAATGACAAGTAATTTGGTGCAAAGCCATATTCACAATGACATATTTTAAAGAGGTAAAACCAATTAGCTTTTTGCAGTTTTTCTCTTTTAGCTACACCTTCATTAATATTTACAATCAGAGTATTTGAATCTCTGCTCCTCTGTGCTATTGTAAGGTCAGCTAGGCAATTTTTTTAAATTTTTAAGTTTTTAGGCAAGTTTTAAGAAGTGTTGTAGTTGCAAAAAAAAAAAAAAGAGAAGTGTTGTAGTTGCTATTTGTTTCACTCTTAAAATTTTTCATTGAATTGTAATTAACATATAGTGTCATATTAGTTTCAGAACCACCATGAGACTACACCTTACACCTGTTACAATGGCTAGAGTCAAAAAGACAAGAAATAACAAGCGGTGGTGAGAATGTGGAGAAAAAGCAGCCCCTGAGCACTGTTGGTGGAATGCATAACGGTGTAGCCACTGTGAAAAGTGGTATGGAGGGTGCTCAAGAACTACCAGCTGACCCAGTAGTTCCCACTACTGGGTATTTACCTCCCCACTCTCAAATGAAAACACTAATTCGAAAAGATATATGCACCCTTGTTGACTGTCATCGCTACTCATATGAAAATGTTGAGCACATAAATCATCCACATACGTGCATACTGGCAAAGAGGAAGAAGGATAACTTAGGAGTCAAAGCAGGGACAATCCGGGGGCTCCTGAGACAGACGGAGACCATGCACTGCTCTGGGTCTCAGTTCCCTTCTTCATAAAGGAAGCAGCTCAACTCAGAGGCCTCTAAACTTCTTTTCTGCTTTAAAACTCTATGGAATTGCAGTTAAGCAGTGAAAGAGTTAAAATAGCTGCCCTTCCTCCATTTGTACCTTTGAATATTTTAAATAACGGTGGCAGGAGTCTGGCATCTCATACAATCTCATACACCTACGTGTACTATGTTTTTTCTCCCAAGAGGTCTCAACCTTGGGCCTCTAATTCTATGGCTTTCACCAGTTATTTTAAAACTTCTGGTTCCTGAGTTCTTGCTAAGCCTTGAATATACACGTACCAGGCAGAAAAATCTGATCTCTGGAGATGCTGTCAAATAGCAACTTATGTTTTCTCCCCCAGTGCACTTCTTACCTATTTTGCATCAGTTCTGCCATAAGTTTTAAGATGGGGGTGGTACATGCTGGCTCTCCGTACCAGCGCTCGATCGTCCTCTGAAGAATGGGAAGGTATGTGGGGTACCTTTTATAAAGCCTGTCAAAGAACTTAAGGGTCAAAAGAAATATTGTTCCCGAAAATTAGCAGTATGTAAAAAGCAATAAAGGAATCCACATTTGCTCTATGTTTAGTATACAATGGCAATTTTACAAATTGCTCTCCCTAACCTGCACAGCTGTACATTTTTTGGGGGGCTAGAAGAAGAGTGAAATGATTCACTCTTCTTTGTAACATATCCCACACATTATGTCGCTTCATTCTTGCCACACACTATAAATAAAAGACATACTCTGAAAGTATCATATAAGAAACACATTTAAAGGGCGCCTGGGTGGCTCAGTGGGTTAAAGCCTCTGCCTTTGGTTCAGGTCATGATCTCAGGGTCCTGGGATCGAGGCCCGCATCGGGCTCCCTGCTCAGCGGGGAGCCTGCTTCCTCCTCTCTCTCTGCCTGCCTCTCTGCCTACTTGTGATCTCTCTCTGTCAAATAAATAAATAAAATCTTAAAAAAAAAACAACAAAAGAAACAAAAAAACACATTTAAAGAATCGTGCTTAATACTGTAGGAAAGGAAAAGAAATTTAATGAGGATAAAAACATATTTGAATTGTTGATACTAGTTTCTTGGGTATTAAACTACCTAAGAAAAAATGTTTATTGCAAAATTTTGAAAATACATAAAAGTTGAGGGAAATAATAATAATAAGCCCCATACATCTATCTTTCAGCACAGAAACTACCTATACTCTTTTTGTTTTTTTAAGTTTGTTGACTTGCTCTGCTTGGTCCCACTGTAGCAGCTCCAAGGAACACTGGAGATGTTTGCTTGAAGAAAAGCTCCGTAACTTTTAATGTACTCAGCGTCAGCTAAAAGGTAGTCCCACGTACACCCAAGGAGAAACTCTCAAACACCCTCAGCAATAGTAAGAAGTATATGCCTCTGCTAAGTCAATGGCTGAGACCAGCAGAACCTGGAACACTCTCACTCACCTCCCCTGGCCCTTTAAACTGTCAAGCCCCCTCCTTGACAAATGGACACATAAATATAAAATTAAGGCTTAAAATTGCAGCTGAAAACAAAATAAAACTCTTGCTATGCCACTCCTTCATTTCCTTTTTCTTTTCCTATCCTCTAGGTCTCTCTCTTTCTGATGTTTTCCAGTGTACTTGTCTCTTTGTTTCAACGAAAGTGCTAAACTGAATCACTTAATGGCGTTCCTTCCCTGTGTGGTATGGGTAGAGATCTCCGTGGTGAAAAAGATAACTTTTCTTCCCTGCTCTTCGAATACATTTCAAATTCCTTAGGATAGCATTCAAGGCCCTTTAAGATCCAGTCCCTGCATACCTTCAGACTCATCTCTTATTACTCCTGCCTTATCCATGGTTCAGCCATTCTTAATTCTCTGCAAATCCACAGATGCCAACTCTCTCTCTCTTTTTTAAAGATTTTATTTATTTATTTATTTATTTATTTATTTATTTATTTATTTGACACAGAGACACAGCAATAGAGGGAACACAAGCAGGGGGAGTGGGAGAAGGAGAAGCAGGCTTCCCGCCCTATGCGGGCTCTGGCTCCATGATCCCAGGATTGTAACCTGAGCCTCCTGAAGGCAGATGCCTAATGACTGAGCCACCCAGGGGCCCCAGATGCCAATTCTCTTGTCTCTCCATTTCTCTACTTGCAGCTTCTTCAGCTTTAACCCATTCCTGTCTTTCAACACCTAGCTCAAGTTCACTTCCCCTGGGATGGTGAAAATTTCTTTTTGGTCAAAAGACGTCAATCTTTCTCATCTATGTTCAGTGAGCACTCTAACCCTATCTCTCTCTCTCTCTTTCTCTCTCTCTTTTAAATTATGTTAGTCACCAAACAGTACACCACTAGTTTTTGATGTAGTGTGCTCAACATCACTAGCCGTAAGAGAAAAACAAATCAAAACCACAATGAGATACCACCTCGCACCAGTTAGAATGGCAAAAATTAACAAAACAGGAAACAACAAATGTTGGCGAGGATGTGGAGAAAGGGGAACCCTCTTACACTGTTGGAGGGAATGTAAGCTGGAACAGCCACTCTGGAAAAACAGTATGGAGGTTCCTCAAGATGTTAAGAATAGAGCTACCCTACGACCCAGCAAATGCATTACTAGATATTTACCCCAAAGATACAGATGTAGTGAAAAGAAGGGGCACATGCACCCTAATGCTCATATCAGCAATGTGCACAATAGCCAAAATGTGGAAGGAGCCGAGATACCCTTCAACAGATGAATGGATAAAGAACACGTGGTCCATATATACAATGGACTATTACTCAGTCTTCAGAAAGGATAATGACCCCATATCTCTTACAACAGACTCTACTAGGGTTGCTTGCTTGTGTTATCGGCCTGCCCCATTACATAGTGAGTTTCTAAAGGGCAAAGACTGCTCTTCCCTACCTTGCCCCCGCTATCGCTGTTTGTCCTTCAGAAGCCTCCCTGGCCTCCCCTGCCCCCAAGACTTGGTTGGTATGTTTCCTGTGTGTGGCTGTGGTGCCCTGTGCTAGTGCTTTCATATCTCTTTATCTCTCCTATTATATTATATGTTTCTTGAGGGCAGGACGTAGGCACTTGTTTGTATACATGGACCTGGTACAAAATGGGTTTCAATAAATATTTGTTGCTGTAAACCTGTCAACCTAAAAATGAGGTACAGCATATTTGATTAGAAGTATCTATTTCTTTTTAACTGTGCATTTCACTTTGAAGCTTCAGGAAATAATTCATATAACTTCCAAAAAAATAAGCCTTCTAATCCCTTAAGAGTGGCAAGCTCCCCCAAATTGCAAAAAGCAATACTTTTTTCTCCCCAAATATACAATGTTAAGGCTCTGTATTTGTATGTATTGTATTTGTATATGTTGAAAGAATTCACTTAACAAGTATTTACTAAAGGCCTATTCTATAACTGTGTAATCATTGTTTTATACTCTCTGGAAACACCAGTGAACCAAACATTGAAAAATTCCTGCCCTCATGGAATTTATATTCCAATAAGAAAAGACAGAAAATAAATAAGACATATATAACATGTTAGAAAGCACTACAAAGGAAAATGAGGTGGAGAAGGGAGATAAGTGTTTCAGTTGGGTAAAAATGAAAAAAAAATGAAATCAATGAACTTAATTATTAATTCTATTTTGGCTATTGTCAGATACCTTACTGTTCTTTCCATGCAGTAGAAAATATGCTCTTTTTGATAGATCACAGATACTATGTGCTATTTCCTGCACCAGGGGCAAGGGATCCAGAGATAAGTAAGACATGGTTTTTATTCTTGGGGAATTCATCCTCAAGTCTGGGCGGCTGACATACAACAGAGATGCTCTCGAGTACCCTAATTCGGAAGCAGTGCCAGAGGAGCACAGGTGACAGGAGATTCCACTGAGAGATCTCCTGAGCACAAACTCAGTGATCATTAGTGGGAAAGCATCAGAAAGGCTCGTCAGGAAAGGGATTGCAAAGACCCCAATCTCGGAATTTAAGAGTACCGTAGGCACATGCAAGCTCCTTTGCCAGGCATTCTAAAGGCACCCGGACCATCCTATTTTTCAGAGCACGCTGCATTCACTTTGGGAGAAAGCCAGGGGATACGAGGGGATGCTCCCTTTTCTGTGTGGAATGAGAGTGGGGCCAATTCTAATATGCTTCTGACAGAGGTGACTGCCACAGAGAAAATGAGTGATTACTGGAAAGCAGAGTAGAGGTCTACCAAGCAGGGAGGTGAAAAGGGCTTCAGAGTGAGAGTGCCAGACTCAGATTACAGGGTGAGAAGCAGACTCTGCTCTTGGAGTCTAATTTTCCAGGGCCTATGAGAACCATGTATATACGGAAAGCAGGAAGACAGTGGGAGCCCTTCGTTAGAAGAGGCACAGACCTAACTGCTTTCACCTAAGTCTTCTTGATGAATTCCTAACGTCTACATCAGATAAATGAAGGATCAAAAGCATTGATGATAGTTGTTTTTTTTTTTAAGATTTTATTTATTCATTTGACACAGAGAGAGAGATTACAAGTAGGCAGAGAGGCAGGCAGAGAGAGGAGAGAGGAGGAAGCAGGCTCCCTGCTGAAGCAGAGAGCCCGATGCGGGCCTCGATCCCAGGACCCTGGGATCATGACCTGAGCCGAAGGCAGCGGCTTTAACCCACTGAGCCACCCAGGCGCCCAAAAGCATTGATGATAGTATACTGCCTTAATCAGATGCCAAATATGACAAAACGAGAAGTATGGAGTTTCCTTCTTGACAACAACCACCCATCCCTCCACCCACCGTGTAGTCAGGATAACCATGTGCTGGGCCCCAAGAAAACAGAAATGAGTAAAAATGTAATTCCTGCCCTCCGGGATCTCGTAGTAGGGAAAGCATGGTAATATCCTAGAAGGCAATAAAGGAGATTTTCTTCAAACTGTTAGGAGATAGGGGTGTGAGGATGTGAGTCCGGAAGAGAAACAGCCTGCTGGTTCAGAGCTTATTTTAAAGGTACTCCGTGAATGCAAAACAGGTGTACCTTGTCCACGAAGGCAAATGCTGCTGGAAGTCTTTCCTTTCTCTCCTGTCTAGCAAACGCCTATTCGCCTTTCAACATCTTGCCCAACTTTCACTTCCCTGAACAGCCTACTTTTTTTTTCTTTGCCAAAAATGCCAGTCTCTTCCTCTTCCGTGTTCATATGGTCCTTTGCATACATCTTGGTGACAACACACTGACTGTTCGTTAGTATGTTATACCAGTGAATATTAGTATGTATATCCACTAGATTGTGAGCTTCTAAAGAGACACCTATTTTATTCATTCCGGTAAAAAGCAGTCCTTTAATTCAATCCTCAGGCCTGACACACAGTACTTAAAACAATGCCTGCTGAAGGGTTTTTTCAGGTTTACTTTTTTCCTTATTTCAGTCTGTCCAACACAGTGCCAATTACTTTCTTCTTGAAATACAATTCTAATTTTATTAGTCAGATGGAAACAACTGCCTTATACTATCTATGGGATAAGGGTCTAAATTCCTTAGCTTGATAGTCAAGGGTCCCAGGCAACCTGCATTTCCAACCATGAAATCAGTGGTACCTACAACAAGACATCTTCTCCTCTACTCCCCTTCCAAAACCTGTGCCAAGGCCAACCGAAAACCTCTTACTTCATAGTTCCACTACTCTAATCCTACTTGTTTGGTAAGATCCAGGGAAACAGCCACACTTTGACAGAGCCCTTCCTGATTCCCCAGCTAAATGCAATCACTCTATTTGTATCTGTTGTTATGGCACTCATCACCTTCTATATTTTATTACAGTCATTTATGTAGGTATCTAACAGTCTCTATTTAATTATAAGCTCATTTTGGGGTAGGATTTGAGTCTAAGTAATCCGCATCCCTCATGAAACCTAGCACAGTCCTTAGCCAAATTTGCTGAGTAAGTGAGCAAATGGGATTCCTTTGTCTCATTCCACATTAGGGAGAGGAACGGAACTAGTAACAGTGGTGGAGTATTTACTTTGTGCCAGACATTATAGTGGGCCCTTTATAGATGTCAGTTCGCTCACTTCTTACCCTATACCTGTGAGACAGGCATGATTAGCCTGTTCTGTGGAAGAGAAAACTGATTCTGAGACAGTATGGAAGTTCCCCAAGGCCCCAAGGTTAAGTGGTGAAGCCAGGACTGGACTCCAAGACTGTTTTATTCTGAGGTTTGTGCCCTTCTACATACCTACACAGGGTCTAGACTTGGTCTTTGTATGATATGTTTATGCATACTAATAAGCTGCACCGATGACCTGACTGAAAACCAGTGGACTCAGGGATCAGGTTATGACGAAAATACACGTTTCTTATTTCTTTTTCTTCCAACTTTCGTTTGGATCTTTGACACTTAGCAGTCTAAGTATGATCTGGGAAAAGTCTAAACAAGGTGACTAAATGCACTACAAGGTAAGGTGCTTTTATACTGTCATGTTCTCACTATAGGGGCAAAGAAGTGTATCAATGATTCCTCAATTCTCCAGTAGCGGAACAATTTATCAACATGTTTGCTATGTAGTTTCAGGCAATTTAGTTTTGGAAGGACAGTGATAAGCAAGGCAGTTCGTGTAGCAGTTAATGCAGTCAGTGTTTACAGAAATGTTTTGAATTAAATAGCTAACCACTAAAATAGCATTTTATCAAATAATCGCCATAAATAAAATGCATTTTGACTTTAAGATGACATGTGCTCTTATAGGACATTTCTTCTGCATGCTAAGGACTGTATAACAAATTAAAGAACACACATTTACATGGATAAAAGGCAAAAATAAACTTTCCCCAGCAGTAACGTGGGAATCATCACTGACGGTTTGACATATCAATATTTCAGGAAGAATAAATGACTTTCATATCCATGTTTTTTTAACCATATATTTATTCATTTTTACATTACTAGAATACTTTGAAAAGAATCTATACTTTATCACCTGAAACTGCTTAAAGTATTTCAAAATATTTTAATAAAGCTTTTTGAATTATCAAATAATGTAACTTTTAAACAAATTTTACTATTATTATAAATATTTGCTCTTCATCCCTTGCCCAAAGGAAAACTATAAATCTTGTCTCAACTGAATGAACACCATTTATCATATTCATTTTGTTGTCAATACAATTATGAAAAGCCTTTGGCCTTTTCCCAAGGAAGCTGATTTGCTACTGAAACTCAATTATTATAAGCAAAGCCGGTACCAAGCCGTCCTGTTTGGCAATCTAACACAGCTTCCTGCATAACTGACATTTCGCCCTCCGCCACTGACCCTAATAACATCAACCTCTATGGTCACATGGAGGAGACAATAGTTTCCAGTTCAAAACAAAACATTAAGTCCCAAGGCCTTCCATTTGCTATTGTCTGCCATCTGCTGGACAAAAGTTTCATTACAGCTAGGTGCCAAAGAGACGAAGCTTACGGAGGAAATGGAAAACAGACTTAATTAAAAACTTAAATGACAGCATGTTCTATGAGTTTTAGGCAGTATCAATTATGGCAGATATTTACATGCTTTGACACTGAGGGGAAAGGTTCTGGACCTGACTCTTGGTTGGGACTGCCGAGGAGGGAAACACGAAACATTAATTGCTGGACATCCTAGAGTTGCAGTTTGGTTTCAAGATCGCTATCAATTTTAAAGTGCCCAAACTAGGTTTTTATGATTTTTCAAGCAAATGAAAGTTTTTACTTTGTGAGCTTCTATTTAGGTTTAGATAAATAAAAGGTCATATGTAATTCCAGTTTATTCTTCATAGTTAAAAGAATTTTAGGACTTTCCATGTTAAAAGCTATGGTCTCTGTACATGTACTTCGTACGCTGATATGAAGACGTGGAAATGTTCAATGACATAGAAAATCCTTATCTCTAACCCTTCTATGGACACATATAACTGATGAAGGAGGTTTTAATAGTTAACTAAAAATGTAAGTTCGTATTCAAATTAATGTTAAAAAAATTTTTTTAATGTGTAGAATTCTCCTTAAAACATGCCCAGATCCCTTGTTAGCTAAGCTTTTGGCCTAACTGTGGCATCCATATGAAAAACTGCCTTTAAGAAGATTCTTCTGCAGTTTAATTTATGAGGGAAGTTTGGATAGGAAGGACTTGAAAAGAGCGACTGAGAAACAGCGTAACTTAAAAAATAAAATAGCTTTAAGGCTATCGAATTATTCTTAGGTGCTCTAATAACGCTAATGGTTTTACATATGAAGACATGAAAACATATTACACCTATACAACTTGTATAATTGGTCACTTCCTGTTAGGATCAAGGAGGATTCATACAATATTATTAAAACAATATTAACAGCAACCATTTATGAGTCCCAAATATGTTCCAGACATTATATAAAGTGTGTTACCAATTTTAATGGTCACAGTGAGCCATGATACTGGATTTCATTTTTAGATAAGAAAACCAAGACTCAGAGAGGTGAAATAACTTGCCAAGGTTTACACGGCAAGTGGAGAGCTGGATTTCAAGCCTGGTCTGACACCAAAGTCCACACTTGTCTCACTCTTATGTGAAGAGGTATTTCTGTGGGGGACGTTTGTTTCTTTGTTTATTTATGTTGTTCTCTATACCAAGCCTTGGCAAAGGAAAATTCAGATTTTTATACCAAATGAAAAATCCTGACCATTTATTTCCCCTTTTTCATGTCCATTAATATTTTCATGATGGTGAAAAACTGTAGCATGACGAATTAAGCCTCTGAGAGATAAAGTAACCTACTCAGCCCTGCTAATTGAGATGGAATAGAAATTCAAAGCTCCTCGAAAATGCCAAATGGTAAGATTCATTGATCCTGAGTTAAAGATGTTAGCCTGATTATCCCTGCAATCCCTACATAAACAATCATTTGGGGATGTGATTTTTAAGTTGTCAATATTTAATGGCACCAAAAAGTGACCTCTCTGAGCTGGGTCTCCAAATGCTGTGCTCAGTTATCTGCACTGCTGCCACTGTGCTGTAATTTTTAGCTGATTACACATTAGTTCATTTAGCTTTGTTTCCTCTTCCCTACTGTGCCATACTATTAAACGAAAGCGAGGGGCCTGGCATCCCTCTGTGCACAGAGCTGGTATTGTCACAGTGTAATAAGGATACATCCAGTCAAACAGCATGGTGTAGCTGGTCTTTGTGTTCAGTGCAAAGGCAATCCCTCGAAGATCTCTTGCCAGCCCGATCAACATACGCTGTCAGTGGGAAAGAGACACAGTAATTGATTTTCACGTTAGCACAGAGCAGATGGAGTAATAATCAGGCAATAATGACCACATATCTGATTTTGATTCATTAGCTAAAATGTCTCGCTCAGATCCCTTTCTATAGAAAACCGTAGACCCTTTTAAACAAACAGACCATCAAATCTGCTGACCAACTCGACTTCGCTTCTTCTAAATTGAGCTAAGTCATAATTCCAGTAGTTTAGGAACATTTGGATTCTTAATACACTTTGTTTCTGAATAATGCCAGTTAGAAAAAAAGGGGGGGGGAATGAGGATTGATAATTCCACAGAAAAGAGACGCATGGGGTCTAGACATTATTTAATAATAGCAGATCTTAACCACACCGGCTTGCATGCGATCAGTCCCACTACGCAACCTAGAGTCTACCCTGGAAGCACACTGGCATTTAAAGATCCCAAAAGAATATCTCTAGTCACTGAGGACGAAATAAAACTGGCCAGGTGACTTATTGCTACCATGACATTCGGAGAAGGGCATTTGCATTCTCCAAGCAAGGAAAAGGAAAAGGTGTAAGGAAAAGAGATCTGTACTGGTTATTAGAAGACTTGAATTTGAGTCTGGACTCTGCTGCTTGACGGTAAGACTTAAGGCAAGGCAACAACTTACAGTCTCAGTTTTCTCATCTATAAAAGGGGCTACTACTGCCTCTTTCACAGAGGCATTGTGAGGAATAAATTTAATAAATGTATGTAAAAATGCCTAACAAGAGCCTGACATGTACTAAATGTTCTATAAATATTTAGTTTTAGAGGGACAGAAAAAAACGACTTGACTCTTAAATAAAAGAGAACTGACTTGCACTCTGGACTCTTAATTAAGCTGTCCTGAGGATGATGCTTGGGAAGAGAAAAAGAAAACCCATGAACAGATGCTAGAATGTCAGAACAAAGAGCACAAATAAACAGAATTGCAAAACAAGGGGGTGGGATAATTAAGATACGCAACTGTGATTTCTGAAGATACTGTTTCAGTAGAAAGAGGCTGCCAGGAAATGGGGTCTGAACTTTTCTTTTTATCAGATTTTCTTTTTCTTTTTCCTCACACATTGCTAAGAAATGAAACCTCTTTATAGGAAGGCCTTTAAATGACATCAAGGACTTGGAAGTGAATCTTAAGCCTCATCTTAATGGCTAAATAACATCTCGAAGTAAAATAACATTTTATCTGTCAGAAGTACCTGCAATTTCTGATCATCTCCCAACCCTGTACCTAAAAGGTGACTCGGTATAACCAGAAGGCATCATTTATAAAATATTTAGTTTCTAACCGCCTGAGCGTTTCTGAATTTGAGTCTGTAAACCCTGAATTTCTGTTTCTGCTTCTTTAAATGACTCATTCTTTTTCCTCTCATAATTTCGCTAGTCCTTGTTAGTCTAGAATCGGCTCGCCTCCTTACAGTTCTCTCATGTGACTTGTTTTTTTTTTTTTTAAAAGCCATTTTGCCTTTTATGTAACCTATTTTCACCACCTGGAACCTCTTCCCCTCTTCTGCAGCTTTCCATGTTTCTCACAGCCTCCAGAACAAAATACGTCTTCCAAGAAGCCTTCTTGGAACGATCCTATTCTGAGTACTTAGCTCTGCAGTCTTTCTATGACAGTGGGCATTTTGGTCTATTTTTATTATGTACACTTACAGGTTACAGCAAGTTTTCACATATACAGAAGGCACCCACATTCAGCTCTAAACTGGTCAATAGGAACCAGGGGTTTTACTCTTTTAGTGCCTAGCGCAAAGGGCTCTTAAAATATCTTTAGAGCATCTTCATTACACAAAAAGCTTTAACACTTATCACAAATTTTTCTTCTTTAAAAGATACCAACATAATAAAATCTAAGTGACTTGAATCTATGAAATTATATCATCGTTTAATTTTAGAAAATGTCACTACAGAGCAGAAGCATATAACAATCTAAGAACTAATTGTACATTTCCAATAGATTCAACTGGACAGGGAAATGCAGTGTTCACCTTCGTAAGAAACAGATTTCTTAGGCTCAAACAGTATCTTGTATCTTACGGCAGCAAGAGTACTATACTAGTCTATACAGATACTCCAACAACACTAAGGGAGTACTTTCTTGGTAGCCAAAACATACCCAGCTCTGCTCTGAGACAGGACCACTGTCACCTAGAGGTCAAGTGGCCTACTAAGCACTCTGAGAGAGCAAGAGGCGGTCTGACTGAAATTCAGGGAAGGAGGAGCCACAGTTTACCATCTCATTTAAAAGAGTACAGAGGGGTTTATTCCAAAAGTTGCCCTTCTCCTACAGTTGGTCCACACTTGATTGATCCTATTTGTTCAGTGAGGCCGATTTGGGGAGCCGGGTGGGTCTGGGGTATCTAATCTTAAGGATTCCTTCTGGATAGTTAGAGGAGAAACCGCTCAGTGCTTCAGTACGCCGCCCGGTGAACAGTTGTCTGTGTGCCAAGTGTGAGACGAATGGGCCAGGAAACACCGGAAATGCGGCTCCTTCCACCCTGACCCCCAAAACAGGGTTTCTAATGGAAAGTCTGACAGACCCTTTACTGTAGTGGCACTACTGGGGGCGGCTATAATATTATCCTCATAATTCTACTATATAATAACAACAAAGAAAAAGAAGGTGAAGGGTCATTGTGCTTTGTCTTTAGAATTAAGATGGCTGTCTTCATCCTTACAGCATACTCTTAATTCTGGAGACACATCTTAATAACCTCTAAATAGTTCCAACAAAAGAGCCGTGTCAGAGGAATGAGCAGGCCCCAAGGTGTTTCAACTGGAGTGTTTTCATCTGCCTTTATTGCTCTATCCCTCTCCAGAATTAAGGCAATAACCTGTGATAAATTATTCAGGAACTGCTACAGGGATCAAAGCAAAATCATTCTGTTAAAGTGCTGTTTGCAACATTTGGCACTTAGTGCGAAAACTTTTAATGTGTGCATGCTGAAAATCAAGGATTTTAAATAATTTAACATTGTGGAGTTTTTACGAAGGGACTAAAGATAGCGGGTTCCTATTTAACTGCTCCTCTTCCTCCGAGAAGTTTTCATTCATTTTCCTTAAACTCAATGACGTCATGGCCAAATCAAAAATGATGCATGAGTCGAGGGAGTAGTGGACTGTATTTTACTATGGATACAATTATAGGGGGAACACATACATTTTGAACTAATGCTTTGGAGCCAGCGTTTGTCACGGCATTTTCTTTCTTTTTCCCTTTACTATGAAGGGAAAAACCCAAGACAAAAATTCAATGTTCTCTTCAATTTTATTAGGACTAAGTAAGAAAACACAGCTATAAATTTAAGAGTTTTGCAGCATTTCCTCCCCTCGCAACCATATTTCAATTTGGCAACATAGGTCCTTGCTGCTTATGTTCTTCCTGAAATCCGCATTTGAAAAATATCTATAAATAGGGAGTTAGAAAATGCTGGTAAGGGTTGCAAATTAAATGAATTTGGCAGTCCTGCGGCATTTTCATAGAGATATTTTAACAGCATCACCTCCTGTGGATTGGAATACTAAATACTTTATTGAAGAACAAAACAGAACTGTTTTTATCTCTAGTACTCACAAAATGAAGTACCTGAAAGCACTTCTGCATGTATTATTTATTCATCATGATAGAAAAATAGCCTTAACCTAATAAATTACATTTAAAAGCATTTAGTGCAAAAGTTTTGTTTATGATAAAGCAACAGATTTAGTTCTTTATCGGTAGCTTAAAGCACCAAGTTTTCTTTATACAAATTAGACAGATGGTGCTTACAGTAGAATTTACTAAAGGTCTGTCACAACAAATGCAGCCAAGCTGCATATTTAATCACTGCAGAATCTTGTCTACCTGCAGCTGCCAACTGCTAATCCAATTTCCCTGATAAATGTGGCAAGAGACACGATCAGCAATAAAGAGCATCTAACTCCATTTTCCTGCAGGGCGTCTTTTGATGAACATTTAGGACGGAAGCACGGAGTGCACTGTGTGGCCTTGGTTCGTGGCAGCTGCATGCATTCTGAGGCACAGTTCTCAGGTTACTCACTTAATTCTGCCACTATCATTACGTTGCTATTGATCTCAGTAGCTGTTGCCTACACAGCATTACTCTAGATGAAGCTGAATCAGGCAGTTATCATGCATCAAACTTGCTCAAAAGCCTGGAGATTTCCCCTTAATTACTTGTGATTTTATTTGCAAATACCGTTAAAGTGTAATCAAGCAGTCACTTTCCAGGGTCGTTAAGAACTTGCTGGTTTAGGGATATATCACTGGAACTCCATTAAAAATGACTCTAGGAAGATGGTTTCTATCAAATGAGATGGGATTACATCAAAATGGGCTTGGAGTATAATGAAATCTTCAAATGAGACAAATGTAATTTTTATAAAGATGGTGTTTTTCAACCTCACTGCTTCTTCCTGATATAAAGGGCACCGAAAGCCACCTTGAAGCTGCAAAGTTTTTGTGGGTCCTTCAAAATATCTGGAAGACATCTAAAAAATACAGCTAACCTGAGGAGAAACTCTGGTGAAGAGCTTTCACGAGACGAGGAACACAATGAAAATCTCTAAGATCCTTTTTTGGTTTTAAAATTCTGAGTTTTAATATTCATTTCAAAACTCTATTTCAAAAGGTATCGCATTAGGCTAATTATTTTCTGGTAGAAGAATTACACTAAAGTAATCATCAGAGGCCATTGTTTTACTATCTGGCTTCTTACTGCTATTATATATATACATTATATATATATTTTTAGGGAGAGGAGAGGCCATGCAAAATGATGCTTAATGTTTTTGACTTATTCCAAATAACAATAAAATGGGACTCGAGCATCACTAACAAAGGTGCCTGCATCCTCTAGAGTACATTAATTAGCCTTTTAAAAATAATAATCAGTGTCAATCTATTCAATATAGCCCAGATACATTATGATTTCAGAAGATGCTGTTCCTATTTTGCAGGTCTTGTGTGCCCCACCCCCCCACATTAAAATATGGGACTATTTTGTCACAAACAGCTTGCTACACTTAAGGATTTTACTAATAAAACATAATGTTGTCTTAGATATTATGACTGTTGCCACAGCTGAACTGACTTGTCAAATCAATCCTAATACGGCTCCCACAGGCACATAAAAACCTTATTTAGCTATCAGTTATCCTAATCACTTTGTTCAGTTTAAGAATGCAATACTTCAAGACCAGCTCCTATTTATACATATATGCCTAGCCATTTAATAAAGTCTTGATTTATATAAATTCTTGTTTAAAAAAATATTTAGAGATGTAGTGTTTTAGCATGTGTATGTGTGTGCATTCCTCCATATAAATATGTTGAGGCATACAGTGCAGGGTAGATGAGGGAACAGGGATGCTTAAAGTGGTGTACCCATGAGAAGTGTTCTTTTAAAGATACTAACTGCCACAAGAGATAAATCATCTAATCACAAACTGTCCAAAATCACGGGCTGACCTCAAAGTCAATTTGTACAAGAAACTAAAGAAGTACTTACATGAAAAGTACAACTCAAAGACACATACAATTGAGGAAGCAAGACTGACAAGGTACAGAGCACATAGAAGAAATATGCAGAAACCTTTCTGTGGATCTAGATATCCCAGAATGAGCAAAATCAGCTTTCGTCATGTTTAGGAACAAACCCACCTTTACATCTTCTTGTTTAAAGTTGTTGTTGAATATTTGTAATACTGTTTCAAAGGAGACTGTAAGAGGCAGCATGAAATTCTCAAATTCGTCTTCATCTTCGCCTATCAGAAAAACAAAAGGGTCACCATGGTTTCAAATGCATGCTATTGTACATGAGCCTAGGCAGTGAGTGCTTCATTCAGGCTTAGAAATGTTCCCGGGAAGGGGTCAGACTGCATTCACACCCATGCTGCATTTTGTACTTTGTTTGGCTCATTAAATATTCTGGTGTTTTGCCTTCTCCTTTGCACCAAATGAAATAGCAAAATTACTTACCAGCCTTTTTTTTTTTTTCTGGCTCTTTATTGGATCAAACAGACTCATGCCCCAGGCATCTCAGCCCTTCAGTTCTTACTGCCCCCAGAGCTTCCCCAATGCCTCAAGGAAAGCCACTTTCAAAGCCTCAGAGACAGGGATCCTTTTTTCCCCTTCTCTTTAGGTGCCAAGGCCCTAAAGGGCTCACAGAATCAGGTGCCCAGATAGCTCTAAGTTATTATTCCCCTTTATTTATGTTCTTTTTTTTGTTTATTAATTTGTTAAATAGATAGCAGGGGAAACTTTTATCTGCTAAATAAGATGGGGTCCCTCATGGGTCATTTGGATTTTAAGTACATTCTCCATGGGTACACTTCCTCTTGCACTCAGCTTCCCTTTCTTTATAGAAACAAGTAATTTTTATTGTTTTTTCCCTTGAAAGGTAGACTACAGTCTCCTCAAGGAGTCTATCAAAGCAGAATCTTCACTTCAAACATGGATATGCACAAATTGCAATTTATTTTTTATTAAAAAATTTATATTTGAGTATAGTTGACAACGTTACATTAGTTTCAGGTATACAACATAATGATTCAACTTTATGTTATGCTCTGCTCACCCCAAGTGTAGCTACAATCTGTCACCACACAATGCTATTACAGTATCATTGACTACATTCCCTAAGCCATGCCTTTTATTCCTGTGACTTATTCATTCCATAACCGGAAGCCTGTATCTCGCATTCCCCTTCAACCGTTTTTGTCCATTCCCTCACCTCCCTTCTCTCTGGCAACCATCAGTTTGTTCTTGGTATTTATAGTCTGATTCTGCTGTTCGTTTATTCATTTTTTTTACATTCCACCTGAATAAAATTATATGGTATTTGTCTTCGTCTGACTTATTTTACTTAGCATAATACCCTCTGAGTCCATTCATGTTGTCATAAATGGCAAGCTCTCATCCTTTTTTATGGCTATGTAATATTTCAGTGTGTGTGTGTGGGGGGTGTGGGTGCATGCGCGCGCACACGTGCATACATCACATATTCCTTATCCATTCAGACTGCTTCCGTATCTTAGCTACACAACTGACAATTTATATAGTATTCTTTTCATAAGGAGTTACTTTTTTTTTTCAGATTTTATTTATTTATTTATTTAGAGAGTGAGCAGGAGGAAGGGCAGAAGGAGAGGGAGAGAATCTCAAGCTGACCCCATGTTGAGCTTGTGGAGCCCAATGTGGCGCCCCATCTCATGACTCCAAGATCATGAGCTGAGCCGAAATCAAGAGTTGGACACTCAACCAACTGAGCTACCCAGGCATCCCAAGGGATTTCTTTTTTCTTTACTTTAAAAAAGAGATTTTATTTATTTATTTGAGAGAGAGAGCGCACGCATATGTGCGTGAGTGGGGGGGGGCAGAGGCAGAGGGAGAAGCAGACTCCCCGCTGAGCAGGAAGCCTGACGTAGGGTTCCATCCCAGGACCTGGAGATCATGACTCGAGCCAAAGGCAGACATTTTAACGGACTGAGCCACCCAGGCGCCCCAAGGGGTTCCTTTTAAATGAGAGAGTTGATTCTCTCCTTCATCCTATGCCACATGAATTGTGAGCCCCCCAGTTTACTGATGAAGAAACAGGCAGAGAAAGGTTAAGTGACTTGCTCAAGGTAGCACACTTAGGAAATGACACTATATGGTCCAGACCTCCTGATTTCGATGCTATTACTTTTTAAATAGAGCATTAGAGAGGGAACAAGACCTCAGAGAAGAGATCAGTGATTCTGAAGTTTGGTCCTTGACATAGCAGCTTCAGCATCACTTGGGAACTTATCACTTGTAAATTCCTGGCTTCCATCCCAGAGCTACTGAATCAGAGATCCTGGGGGTGGGGGTCTAGAAATTTGTTTTAAGAAGCCCTCCAGGGGACCCAAATGCATGCAAATATTTGAGAAACACTGGTCTGTACATCATTCTAACGACAAGGAAACTGTACATCATTCTACAGATAACACAGAAGGTCAATGGCACAATCGTGATCTTTAGACTCTTAAGGAGTGTCTGATCTGGCTGACCCTGATCTTTTGTTACTTCTCTTTCCCCTTTAACCTTATGCACTTTGTTTCCAGGGTCCAAAAGAATCAAGGACTTAGCTTTGTTCACAAAGAGATATCAAAAGGCCAATGAGTCTGGTATGCTGTTGTAAACAAGGGTCAGATCTCTAGGTGAAGGGTAAAGCAGACCAGATTATAATCCCTGCCCTGCCAATTGGCTATGCGACCAAGCTCTTCCTCTTAGCTACATCCTCTGTCCACTGGTGATAACCTTAGAGACCTTTACAGAAGGTCTTACTTTTCCAAGCCCAGGTGAACCAGCAACTCTCCCAATCTGAGCTAAGCTCGCCTGCAAGTACTCTCTAAGGCGCCACCACAAGCAACCCCCCTTCTCCCTGTGGGTTGCCACAGCATTTCATCTACTCTTGACAGTAAGAATGTTGATCAGTCCGCCTCAAATTTGCAGATATTTAGGCATATAGCTAATAACACTAATAATAATGCCTAACATCATTCTCCCACTACCACCATTTGATGTGGGTTACTTGTGGGGATTAAATAACATAAAATTTATAATGTGTGTACATAAATTATTTGATCTGTCAACCTACACTGATGGTATCTTTGGCTTTGCTTCTGGAGAGCTGAGACTGTGCATCTTTGCATTTCTCGGTGAAGGAGAATGATGTCGGCAGGTAAGGCTCAGCAATAAACAGAACCTGTGCCTGGCTCCACCACTTACTGTTTAACTTCGGATATTCACTAATTACCCTGAGTCTCAGTTTTCTCATCCACAACGTAAGGATAAAAATGCCTATCTTTGTGAATATTTAATGTTTTAACACATGAAAAATAGAAGATGGTCAATAAATAATAGTTGTGCTAGCATTATAGCATTAGCTCCTAGGACAGTGCCTGGCATGTATTACGCAAATAACTGTATTTGAATGAAAATAAAGGTGCATTTTATTTTATTTTATTTTTTTAAAGATTTTATTTATTTATTTCACAGAGGGAGAGAGATCACAAGGAGGCAGAGAGGCAGGCAGAGAGAGAGAGGGGGAAGCAGGCTCCNGCCCGATGCGGGCCTCGATCCCAGGACCCTGAGATCATGACCTGAGCCGAAAGCAGAGGCTTTAACCCACTGAGCCACCCAGGCGCCCAAAGGTGCATTTTAAAAATTCTTTGTTTTGGGCGCCTGGGTGGCTCAGTGGGTTAAAGCCGCTGCCTTCGGCTCAGGTCATGATCCCAGGGTCCTGGGATCGAGGCCCACATCGGGCTCTCTGCTCAGCAGGGAGCCTGCTTCCTCCTCTCTCCTCTCTCTCTGCCT
>LNAC01000017.1:4483568-4547859 GCA_002007465.1 Ailurus styani
GGCGCCTGGGTGGCTCAGTGGGTTAAAGCCTCTGCTTTCGGCTCAGGTCATGATCTCAGGGTCCTGGGATCGAGGCCTGCATCGGGCTCTCTGCTCAGCAGGGAGCCTGCTTCCTCCTCTCTCTCTGCCTGCCTCTCTGCCTACTTGTGATCTCTCTCTCTGTATCAAATAATAAAATCTTTTTTAAAAATCTCTTATTTTCTCAATACCTGATATGAATAATACAATAGCTAACTGAAGTAGACACTATCAAATCCTTAAATATATAATATATATGTACATTATATTTAAACGATGTAACTTTACTCTCCTAAGATAAAGTATCTTCTAGACATGGAATTACTAATGAGAACAGTGGTAACAATCACTGCAGGCAGATAAGGGTATAGGAAAGAGTGGATGCTTTGAAGTTTCTAAGCTCAAATCCTGGCTCTGCTACTTGTTAGCATTCTGGTTTTGGATAAATGATAGCCATTAACATTTCTGTTGTTTTGAGCTTTATATGGACTGAGAGAGGTGATTACAGTGATCAAATAAAGTGTGACCACCAGGTTTTCCCCCAATACCCTTACTTTGGGAGCAAAGCTTTCCCAAGGTAAGGATATTCAATCAGAAAAAAGACAAATTCAGGACTTTACCATTCAACCCTTCACTTAATGCCCAGAGCTATGGATCAAAAAACTTCCTGACTCATCTCTTTCCTCAGTCAAAGTTTGAGGTATAGGGTAATCAAGGCACAGAAAACAAGCCACCAAAATGTGCAGGGAGAAGTCAAAGAGCACATGCTAAAGACAGGAATGTGAACAGCAGCTCTACTTCAATGTCATATCCTCAGAGAGGCCTTCCCTGACCTCTCTACCTAAAACATTATTGCAACACTCGCCCCTGACCCCTACCCACTTTCCACTCCCATGACCTACTTTATTTTTCTTATGGGACTTACTGTGACTGGGCTGTATATTCACATATGTACTCGTGGTCTTCCCTAATAGAATGTAAGCTCCCTGGTGAAGGAACTTTGCCTGGTTTGATCATGACTACATCCTCAGTGCCTAGAACAGGGTCTGGCATTCAAGAAATAGTTGCGTAGTGATGGAATAACAACAGCTATTTCCTGAGGGCTTATTACGTGAATTTAATACTTGATTTACTAGGTTTCAAGCACTGTTGCAAATCATTAATGGTCCCAACAATCCTATGGAGTTGCATGATGATTTCCTTCACTTTACATGCAGAGAGGCTCACTTAACCAGTGGGTTAAGTGGTTTGCCCAACAACCTTGGGCTGGTAAATGTCAGTTGACTCAGATCCCCAGTTCCATTGGCTTTACTTCCAGCTCATGTTCTTCCCTGTCTCCGTAGGAGTGGAAGGTATCAGAGGTAGGCATTGAAGTCAGGGTTAAAAAATCTTGAGTTTAGAGCTGCATGAAGTTAGAAGAGAGTGAAGAACAATCAGATTGGTTCTGGTAGGGAGAAAGGGATTTGTCGGCCATCACTTGAGTTTAAGATAGGCAAATATGATACACTGGGGCATTATTTCTACAAAAATGTTTATGTTTCAGTTAGCACTGTTCCTCTCTTACTGCAAGGTGACACGCTGTATTATCTAAGCCGGAAAACTGGTCATTTTTGTTTATGTCATGCAAACAAACTCTATATAACATTTATTAGGGATTTTTTTCCTGATTTGTATTACTCTTAGAGGTATCAATTACTGCTTCTGATAGGAAAGGAGAAAACACGAGTTCACTTTTTCACAACTTCATATTCAAGTATGCAGTCATATATTTAGAATGTCAAATGTATATGTGACCATTTTATGAATAATAATTGAAGACTGCTCATTTCTTTTTTCTTTTTTTTTTTTTAAAGATTTTATTTATTTATTTCACAGCGGGAGAGAGATTACAAGGAGGCTGAGAGGCAGGCAGAGAGAGAGAGGGGGAAGCAGGCTCCCTGCTGAGCAGAGAGCCCGATGCAGGCCTCGATCCCAGGACCCTGAGATCATGACCTGAGCCGAAAGCAGAGGCTTTAACCCACTGAGCCACCCAGGCGCCCTCATTTTTTTTTCTGACCAGGGCCCAGAAACCAGTATGATTTGAAGGTGAAGTGCCAATTTACAAACTAATATTTTCACTGGCATCAGGAAAAGTAAATATTTAACATAACATTGTTGCAGTTCTCAGTAATGCATAATAAAAATGATAAATTCTTCAGCTTTTCAGTAAAACCCAAATCTAATCCCCTCTACTGGATTTCTGAGAATCTGATTCAACAGAAAGTTATTCATTTTAGGAGTTCCAATTTATTTTCCTTCAGAGAAGTCACATTAAAATACTAATAGTAACCTTTTTAGCATATTGGCTCTCAGATATATTATTTTTTAAGACACTTCATTTGTTATGTTATATAATTTAAGACCTTGACTGGTGGGAATGTAAAATGGTGCAGCCAATATCATATGATGCAGCCACTGTAGAAAACAGTTTGGCAGTTAATCAAAAAGTTAAACACAGAATTGCCATTTGATTCACCAATTTACTCCTAGGTATACACCTGAGAGAATTCAAAGGGCAAGTCCACACAAAAACTTACATATAGATGTTCATACCAGCATTATCATAACAACCAAAAGGTGAAAACCCAACTGTTCAAACAAAATGTGGTATAGCCATACAGTGGAGTATTAGCCAAAGTACTGAGACATGCTAAACTATGAATAAGCCTTGAAAACATTATGCTACGTGAAAGAAGACAGACACAAGGGCCACAAATTACATGAGACCATTTATATGAAACTTCTAGAATGGGCAAATTCATAGAGACAGAAAGTAGATTAGTGGTTACCAGGGGCGGGAGGTGGGTAGAGGAAGTAAGAAATAACTACTTTAAGATACAGGATTTTTTTCTGGAGTGATGACAATATTCTGGAATTCGATAATGGTGATGATTGTACAGCCTTGTGAATATTCTGAATGTACTAAATACCACTGAACTTATACTCTAACAGTGTGAATTTTATGGCATGTGAATCTCAAAAAAAAACCCCAACCAAACAAAAAAAACCCATCCAACCCAAAACAACAAAAACCACCATCAACAGAATTCTCTCCACCTTTAAAAGTATGCAGAACTATGAAACTTCTCATTTCCTCAAATTCAAATGCAAATAGAGGTTGGATTACTGGGGATCTGGGAGAGTAGTTAAGGAGAAGTTAATAGTATACATAATTATGATAATAATAAATGATGACAGCCAACAGGTACTGAGGATTTATTATATGATAACCATTGTGTGAAATACTTTGGTACTAGTGATAGGTTAGTATGGTAGGCAGAAGGAATAATGGCCCCCCAAAGATGCCCATGTCCTAATCCTTGGAATCTGTGAATATGTTAGGTTATAAACAAAGGGGAACTGAGGTTGTTAACCATCTTTAAAATAGATTATCTTGCGTTATCCAGATGGGTCCAAGGTAATCACAAAGGTCCTTGAAAGTGTTAGAGAAAAGTAGATGGGGAAAACCAGAGAGATTGACTGAGCATAAGGACTTGACCTGATGTTGCCGGAGAAAGGGGGCCATGAACCAAGGAAAGCAGGTGGCATATAAGCTCCAAAAAGCAAGGGAACAGATTCTTCCGCAGGGTCCCAGAGAGGAACGCTGCCCTGCTGACACCTTGATTTTAGCCCACCGAGACCCATTTTGGACTTCTGGCCTCCAGAATTGTAAAATAATAAATCTGTAACCATTAAATTTGCAGTAATTTGTAATGGGAGTAATAGGAAACTAATATAATTAGTAAAGGTCAGATCTAATGTTATGAAGCTCTCTGTTCCAAACTACAGAGAATTAAGAGGGGAGACGAACAAGGAGATAGAGAGGCAGATGAGTAAGGAAAACAGTCTATTTAAAACCACACACCAGTGGGTTCCAGCAAAAGAGCCAGTGACTTTTACAGACCTAGGCCTGCATCATCTGCTATTTCTAGTGCTCCATTAGGATAGCACTTCTCCAGTTCTATTAGAATAAGTCTTGAGAAAGGTGCTTAGCTAGAGCTAACTTGGGCCAAAATTTAGTTTTGCTTTCAGTTTTCCCCTACACAGCCTGGAGATGCAGCTGGCTGTGACAGGACCCAGGCTTCAGGGAGGGCAGGCTGTTGTAGGACCTGTCAGAAAGTGTCAGCGGCTTCCGCTCCTGTAGGAAATAGCTCAAGGGTTGAAGGCAGAGTAGCTGTACTGAAGATAGTGAACTTGCCTCATTTTGAGGTCCTGATGTCAGTCCATGCCCCTGATTGTACATCCAATAAATATTTCTGTCTTAATTAATTAATATATACTGAGTACTTGTTTTGTGATAGGAACTGTTCCAGGTCTTTTCACACCTCTTTATCTTATTTAAAGCACATAACAATTCTTTAAGACAGATATCTCCATTTCATAGATGAGAAAACGGAGGTTCCCTTTAATTCCTCTCCCTAGGGAACCAGAATGTTTAGTTTAGTTCTCAGAAGAAAAATACACTGCGCACTGCAGACCCTTGTTCTCCTCTTCTGGAAACCTACCCCTAAAAGTTTCATCCCTGAAGCATCTCGTTCCCTGGGGTGCTCTGGACTCTACCCTCAAAACCAGGTAAGTTATTAAAATTGGATCTGGACTTAATGGGCTGCTTTCTGCCTACAGGGCCAGCTAATTAGTCTTAATTATCTCATTATAGATTCTAAGTATTTCCAGCTGCTTCTTTACCCCTTATTGCCCAGTCCCCCCGTCCCCCCCATCTATTTTCCAGATAGTCTCTGCCAAGTCATGGACACAGGTGATATACTGATGTATTCTTCCTATCTATCAGAACATTAGTTATTTCTGATCAAGACTCTCACTTACTAAACCCTTCTGGGACATCTAGCTCTGTGTTCTTTTTATCCATGAGAATAAATACACTTTGGCCAATTATTAGGACATGAGGACAAATTTTAAAAACTACATTTGACTTTCATTGACCAGAGACCATAATATACTTATATAGGGCAAATAATAAACATGAATCTATCTGGTTATCTGATAGAAGCTTGGAAAGTAATCCCTTCTCCCTACTCACTGCCCTCAAGCCTCAAATCAATCATTCAGTCCAAACAGTTCAAATAAAAATAAAAAAGAAAAAGTTAACTTTCCTAATCGATTGAGCCTAGGAAAGGTGAAGTGACAGTGTAGTACAAGTGAATGAGAATGTGTGGTCACAGGGCTAGAGGTTCTATGACTGACCTTGGGCAAGTCATTTAGTCTCTCTGAACCTCACCTTTCTAAGAGATAAGCAATGCAATAAAACCTATTTCACATGTGCTGTTGTCAGGATCAAACAGCATAATGTATGTGAGAGTGGTCTGCAGACTATACATTTATAAACAAATGTTAGTTATTATTAATAAAGAAAAGGCAAGTTTCCTTCCTCTGTATATTTTTACTTCTATCATTAGTAGCTATTTCTAGAATACTCTTCCCTTTTTATTCAAGTCATTTACTTTTTACTTAAAATTCCTCAAATTTAAGCTAAGGATATCTTCAGGTGCCAATTATCTATTAAAAGCCACAAAGGTAGGCGAATATTATAGCACACTCCTCCCTAAAGAGAAAATATCTCTTAATGTCTATAAATAACATTTTAAAATTAACATTCCCTTGATCATTACAAGATATGATTTTTTTCTTAGAGTTTGAGTATCTGAGGAAAGCACGGCTCACCCAGATCCTATCAACATGCTTCTCATCGGAGTAGTTCAAGATAAGGTGCAGTCATTAAAAGGCCAAGAAAAGCAACTGTTAGTGACACCAAGGAAAAACAATTTTAGTGACACTGAGTAATTCTAAGTTTGTGGCTGGTAAAAACTTAATTTGCAATGAATAATATTTAGTTCTCCACAAAACAAACAGCGTTGTTGTAGTTCTTTTCCACACTTCCCTTCTCCAATATTTGTCAACTGAATTCACCTCTATTCAAATTAAACAAAATAGAAGGTTTTATTTATTCAAGTATTTTATACTGAACAGCTCTCTGGAGGGTCTCCATTTACTGGCTTGGGTAATATTATCTTTCCTTTAGTTTATTAGATTGACAAAGTTAATTTAAAAATAACCTAGGGAACTTTAAGTGATTCTTGGAAGGGCTAACATGCATGCACATATGGACGGCCACCCATTTTCTTCTATGTATGTCATCTTGCAAAGAGAGTTTTTGCATTAATTTTTGTAATTTCTTAGAATACAGAAATACATTGCCAACATTAAATACCATCTTTCTGATGATGAAATGCTTTCAATTCTGTTCTTTATACAAGTGAACACTTCATCTAGTGTAGCCAAGGAGCAATTTGATAAAATGGTACAACTGTTTATTGCCAAAAAAACCCCCATTTTCATCTGAAATACAACCTGGGGCACATAGCATCTAATTAAAATCATACAAAGTACAAATAATTGACTAGAAACCAAAATGCATTTCAAAGTAAACACCAATTAATGTGACACCCAATTTCTTTCCCCTTTTCTAATCACTCCAATGTGCATGTATGGCTCATACACAGCGTACTCAGTTTAGTTTGTTGGATTAAATTAGAATATGCTTTGTATTTCAGTCCAAGACTTACATCCTATGTTTTGCAAGCAGGTTGCTGAGGGGTTTTTCTATTTAATTTTTACAAAAAAAAAAATCAGTGATATAAAAGTTCTTCCTTAATTTTTCTTTAATTCGAGAAGAATTCTCACTACCTAATATTTTTACTTCTTTCATTTAATACATGGATCTGTGCTTCTTTTGACAACAGCACCATCTCTTTTTTCTTTGTTTCCATGACAGTGAATACACAATAGAAAACTATAAAGCCCCACATACAAGAACTCTGGCAGCAACGTTCCAGTCAACCTAGTTTGTGAGACAAGGCTTCAAATAATAAAACTGTGTTCAGCAACACTCAACAAATGATCATCTATAAAGTAATAACACTTTGAACAGAGAGCAACAAGCAATTAATCGAGGACAAGAGTGGCCATGTGTAGCTGATCACTTGTGAAAGCAGTCCGCCACTTGATTTGTTTTGTCTTGGAGAGGCCAATGATCAAAGCTACTCCCAGAAAGAACCTGGCGGGAATTGCTGATTCCAGGAACCATGATGATGGCATCTTGGTTGCAATATACTTATGTGTCATTCATTCACTAAATATTTCCCGAGCACCTACAAGGTAGCAATACGAGATTGGTGCTAGGAAACATGAAAAAGGCAGAGTCCCTGCCATGAAGGAGCTCAATGTATTTTGGGAAGAAGAGCAACTCTGGCTCTTCACCAGAAATAGAAGCTCTGGTAACATATACCACAAATCGTCCCTTGATGCTTATAGTATATACATTTAGTTATTTCAAAAAGTGAAAACCACTAATAAATAAAGACTTCTTTTCAAATACTGTAAAAGTTCCATGACTGTAGTTGTCATCATTTTTAACTTTATCCATACCCAGACTCAGTTTCCTTGTACTGAGCGCCTACCATGTACCAGGCACTTCCACACAGTCAGTTTCCATCTCTCCTAAGCTATCCAAGATGTGTTTGCAACATAACGGAGATTTACCTTTTCTAAAAATGCTGTGAACTAAAAAAATATCAATTTATACTTTATATTGTTATGAGTTAAGTAATTCAAAGGAATCTAACCCTGAGAAACCTAATAAAATCCTTTTTCAGTTATTCAGGTTTATATATTTTACGTCGGCTTCTCATGCCTCATAGTTTACATTAAGTGATACTAAATAAAAGTAGTCTTCAAAGTGGCAGCACACAATGCAGGGTCTTCCTGGGTACCATCACGACGCTCGGTTATCATCACAATGGTAAGTGTGGGCGTGCTGTGAATACTTGTAGTACTGTCCTGTTGTTTAGGATTTATGGAAGGTCCTTTTGTCTATGATGACTATATGAGAAAGGATCTTGACCCACTCCATTTCCAGGTCCTGAGACCGTGTGTGACATGAACTTAATCCTAGGAAATCTCCTCCATCTTGTTCTCTTTAACTTTGGCCTTCCCACTTCTTTCACCGTCTGACGGGGTCATTAAAGGAGCACTTTTTAAGGCTTTAGGAAATAAATTCAGCCTAGACAAGGGTCTAGACACAATCTTCTTTAATGCTTGGACAACTGGGAGGAAAGCGAAAGGGCAAGCTCCTTGCGGGCAGGGGCCTGTATGCCTGGCTGGTTTGTCCTGCCCTCAGAGCTCACAGCACAGTGTGTTCTCTCAACGATTACTGAGGACAATGACAAAGAGCCTGGCTGCTCCTCTTCTCTCCAATGCAGCCGCCGAGGGGTAATACAGGCCAGGGTGCAGTATGCAAAGCTGTCACTCAGATCTCCCACTTGCCTAAGGTAGCAGATGATTGGGTTTTGCATGCCTGGTTTACACTCTTCAAATATTTATAGACAGTTCTCTTTGCCTCAAGCCCTAGTTGTCACTTAGCCAAGTTATACATACATGCTTCTTTTAATCTTTCTTTAGAAATCAATCCCACCAAGCTCCTTAATCATTCTAGATGCATTTCTCTCAACTTTTGGCTGTTTGTCTTCCTCGTAATTTATTCTGTTGAAATGCATGAAAATAATATAGATGTGGAACACAGGGCAGTTTAGTCACCTTTCTACTACAAGGAGCAATGTCTTTTATATGCAAAAGAAAATTATTTATCCTTTTTCCTTTTGTATGATCGTGTTTTTAAAAAATTCATATCTAAGTTGATGGATCAATCAATACATTACAAAAGAAAGGATAAAAAAGTATCATCGGTATTATATTCTCTAAGGATGATACATTGTCATTGATTGAACTCTTTCTTGTGTCTATAAATTGATTAATTTAACCTGCAGTATTCAAACATGGGGGGGAAATGGGAACCCAGAGTAATATGGTCACCACAAGAGGCTTAAGAGCCCATCCTCAGGTACTGTCTACCTGTGGATATGTCTAGCTAAGCTTTTCAATGGAAAAAATTTTTAAAGAAGTTGTATTTTTTCCTATTATAAAAGTTAACACCTTAAAAATTTTTTTTAATAATCAAAAATGAGAAAAAGTCACCTATAGTTCACTACCACAAAACAACATTTAACATTTTTAAAGAATTTCATTTAAGTCTTTTTTGGATGCATTCTCTACCCACACCCCAGGCACACTCACATCATTTGCACAGTTTAACAGCTAGCTTTTTCACTTAATATTATAAAATGTCATGTATTGTGCTATCTTCAAATCCCAGTTTTAATGAGGACAGACTGCTCCATCAAGTAAGTAGATATGCTATAATTTTACAATTCCCTGTTGCTGGATATTTACATCATTTCCATATTTTCTCCAGATTAAATATCATTAGAAAGAAAATCTACGTGTGTAAAGCTTTTCAGTATTTAAGACTACTCCTACATTCATAGCAGTAAAATTAATGATCAAAGGATACCCAGATAACAAATCCTGAGGTAAAGAATTAATGCAGGTTCTATTAGAAGTGAAAAATACCACTTTAAATAAAAAGATTTGTCTTTTGGCTCTGATGCCTAGATCATAGAGAGTTGTAGAAAACTGTCAAAGATGGCAAATTCTAGAAACTTAAATATGGTACTCACTCGTAGTCTGCTCCTTTAACTGCACAAGTATATTGCTGAGCCCTTATTAATCAAGTTAAGAGTCAATTCTTCACCTTACCTAGATCTACCATCAGAAGGCGAGTGAGGGCGGTGTAGAAGGTGGTCCGGCACCTGAAGTCACTGAGACTGTAGCTGTCACTGATCCCAAGGAAGGGAAAGTGTTCACTCTAATGAAAGCAAAAGAGCATCCAAAGTTACCAACGCTACCTAAACTACCCAGAAAATTCTAGTCACGAATGGAAGGAAATAAGACTCACTGTGTGGTTTTTTAGCATGAATTTCACGGCATCTATCTTCACAAGTTTTTTTAAAAGGATATAGGTAATAGAAGTTAAGGAATCTGGGGAAATATAATTGTCTTATCAATAGATAATATATCACAAAATAACACTGAACTATAATGGCATCAGTTTCTATTTATGAAGAATCAATATTATTTCTAAAGAGTATTGCTACAGAAATGTCTTTCATTCTGTTAAGAATGATAATCCATTATTAACCAGTGCAATTACTTTTCCTATCTTATACATATTCTAGTTATGGAAAGGAAAAATGAATTTTATAATTAAGACAAAAACTTCTTTACTATTAAAGCCTTGATAGTAGAAAATTAAAACTGACCCCTTTTACATTTTGGATATAACTTGAGAACTTCTTTTCACTTAATATTATTTCATAAAAAATAATTATAAAAGACTCATAATAGACCATTAGAAAAAGAAAATTATTCAATTCTAAGAAACAGTGAGCCCAGTTAGTAGAAATCTGAGGATTTTCTGCTTTAGATGAAGATCAGAATACGATTAGAAAGATGTAGCTGACTGCATGTCATCAAGTGTTGAAGGACAGGTTTAAATGACCTAATGACCTAATATTTCTCAAGAACTTACCAGGTATAAGACGTTTATATTTGTTCATTCACCTAATCTTCACAATTACCCTGTTCAACATTATTTCTTATTTCTAACCCATAGATAAGAAAACCAAAGTTCAAAGAAATTAAGTTACTTGCCCAGGACACAGCTATGGACTACAGTGTTGAGGCCTGAACTGAGGTTTGACTACAGAGGCCATGTTCTTTCTACTGTAAAATCACCACCTGAACAGTTCAACTCAGAATGAGAATAAAGTTGAGAAATCATAAACATGAGCACCATGCTTAAATAATTTCTGGTTAATGCTGCCATCAAAGAAGGGCTGATGTGTTTCGAAGACCATCTATTGAGTATACAAACACCCTCTTCTCTTACGCAGGTGTCAGTATAAAAGAGCAGAAAAACACTGAATGCGAGTCAGGAAAGCTGGGCTTTTGGCTTGACTACACCATTCAATCAGCTGGATGAGTCTGAGTACTATACTCAGCTACTCTGGGCCTTAGTTTCCCTCTCCAAGAAATGAGGGTGATACCCAAGCTATCTTACAGGATTGTTGTGAGGCTCAGAGAGAAGGCAAACGTCTTTGCCAATTATAAGTCAGGGAGGAAGACACAGAGATGCAGAGAACTAACTCGTACAGAATGTTTGCTACTTGTAGGGTTAATTCTCACAAGCCCATGGGATAGGTAGTATCACTTCCGTTTTTCTGACGAGGAAACAAATTCAAAAAAATTAAATAAAACTTTCCGAAAGACAAAGAGTATAATTCAGATTCAAGTCCCTCTGACTCTAAAGCAACCACTCCAGTTGCATGTTAAGCATGTATATTTGGCTCAGGTCCATATGAAGGCTGCAAGCTTTCTACAGGCAGGGGCCACACCTACGCATTTTCCTCAGCGCAATGCTCTCGGGGGTGCTCAGTGCGCTGTGTTTTTCTGGCAGGCTGAAGGGGAACAAGACAAGGGGATGAGATCTGATGATTTGTTCCCAGTATAAATCACTGAGCAGAAGAACTGCCACTCAAACTTCACTCAGTTAAACAGGGGCGGGGATCAATAAACTAAGAAATATCTTAAGTAATTACCAAATACAATTCTCCTGGAATTGCAAAGTTAAAAGTGACAGGGTCTATGGGTAATAAGAATGCTGCCATTAATAGGAATCTTCCTGTCAGTGCTACTAATAAACAGCAAGTCATGTTTTGACAATAGAATATTTATGGTAGCAATAAACAGAACATTCACAGGAAGAATCTCATCTGCCAAAGACACATTTTCTGTAGAATTGCATCTGTGCACTTTGTATCAAGGCCAGCCTCACTGCCTTTTAATTACATTCTAAAGCAAAAAAAAAAAAATGATTAAGAATAAATTTTTACTTTTTTCAATAAAGAAAAAAATGAGGATTCATCCGATTATTTATATTCCCTTATAGGAATTCAACTCAAAGCTATTACAGTCCTTAAGAGAGTCTGTAATGTTTTTTTCTTTTTTCTTTTTTTTTTTTTTTTTTTTTTTAAAGATTTTTTTTTTTCATTTGACAGAGAGAGAGAGAGAGGCAGGCAGAGAGAAGGAAGCAGGCTCCCCGCTGAGCAGAGAGCCCAATGTGGCCCTCGACTGCAGGACCCTGAGATCATGACCTGAGCCGAAGGCAGAGGCTTTAACCCACTGAGCCACCCAGGTGCCCTAAAATTTCTGAAATTTTTAAAAATAGAGAAAATTTGAAGAAAAAGTAACAAATTATTAAATATAAGCCTATATTTAACTTTAAATCAATATGTAAGTCAATAGTTAACAATTAGAAATAATTATATTTAAAATTTACATTGATATTCAATGAATATAAATAAATTTTTATATATTTATATTTACATATAATGCTNGTTTTTTTCAAAAGGCAAATGGATACATCATCTTTATGATCTTTTTACTTTCATCTTGTTCTTCTCTAAGAGACTCAGATTCTCAGAAGATGCACCACTTTCGTTGGGTGGGAGCATTTTAGTTGCGTGGCAGGACTAGGTCAGATTTCGGAGGCTTGTCTGGAACACCTCCTCACAGGGAGCATAGTAATGGTGACTAACGTAACAGCACCAGTAGCAGGAGTCTACAGTAGTGAGAGAATTGAGTAAAGGTCATGCATGGAACATGTAAATGGTAGGGCTAAGATTCAAATCCAGGTCTGTCAGACTCTACACCAAAATCTCTTTTCACTAGGTTACATCATAACCATTTGATTTTAAAGAGGCCAATGATTTTTACAGAGATGACTAGTTTTTTGAGACACAACAGAAACTGGAAATGGGTCCCAGAAAAAATAAGGAAACTGTTCTTTTAGGAGGCACCATCATTAATGAGCCTTCATCGCATCCAGGACAGAGCACACTCCATAGCTGGGTTGATATTAACACACTAAACAAAATCCCTGGGAAATTCCTATTTGTATTCATGTAGTTTTGAAAACACTGAGGAAGGTGAACATGGTCTTACTGATAGTTAATATGACAAATGAAGAAAGGAAAGAAAAAGTCAAGACAAATGGTGTACCTTACAGATGGTAGAAAATTTTGAAAATCTGTACCTTTGACAAAAAGGAAAACTAAATTGAGAATGAACTGGTTTCTTCAGCTATAGGAGTATTACACACACTTTAGTAGCTGATGGGCAGAGCAGTACCAAGTATGACTTCAATTCATGGTATTTAGCCTTTACTGAATATCTACAACATTTCCTCAAACCTAAAATGCCACTGGTTATAAAAAACATCATTATTGTATATGCTAAGAAAGGTGTTTTAAAATACCATCAGTTGTGGTATTTGTATATCTTCTTTAAAGAAGTGTTAAAATGTAAAGCAATTCTTGTTTTGGAATCAAAGGAGCAGTGTATTAGGCATGTGATATTCACTAAGCACCAGAAGTAGATGATACACTGATCTAAGCAATTATTTAAAAACCATACATGTTTACAAAGAGTTTTTGCAATAGAATTAGTTCCTGATGATAGAAGAAAGTTCACAGATAAGAAAATGACATGTTGGAAATTACTATAGGTGGATGATAGGTACAAAGTATAATTACTGAAATATTAGTGTCGTTATTTCTAAAGTGAGATTACGTTCATAAACCCTACTAACCTAAAAAACATCCAAACATGTCTAACTAAAATGAAGCATCTTAAGGAATACTAATAATTACTTGTAAGGAATAGGAGTAAGGCTCTGTCAGTTAACAAAAGGGGCAACATTAATTCAAATGCCCATTATGTGAAATTTTGAAAGAAGAGGAAAAAAAAAAAGACTCCTAATCTCTAATAACTTACAAACTAATAGAGAAGACTAGCTAATACTAAGCTACATGATATTCATCCTCAGATATATAGATAAGAACTAGGTGTTCAGGAACATTAAGAAAAATAAAGAAGATAGGAATGAAAATGAAAGGCATTAATATTCAGTGAGCACCAACTATGTGATAGGGTCAGTAGTACCAGGTGCCTTATTTTATTAGATAACACAGATATATTGTTAAAGTGCTGGCTTCTGTATCACATATACGAAAACTGGAATGATACAGAGAAGATCAGCATGGTCCCTGTGCAAAGATGTATTTATTGTTACATATTTATTACTTTATGACATATTTATTTTATTTAATCCTTACAAAATCTCAAGAGCTAGATAATATTCCCTTTCTACAGATGAAGTAACTGAGCCTCAGAGAAAGTAAACGTATTTACATTCTTTCAGTTAATACTATGACAAAGGATCCTAACTGTTTCAGTAGGGCTTCACTAAGTCTTTAGGAAGACCTGAAAATTTAAAAGAGACCTAATTGAGTTGCAATGGATCAAATGAAAAGAATAGTGTATGTGGTGATTCAGTGAAAGATAATGAGGGGTGTCAAGGGGAAGGTAAAATAAATTTCCCTGGCCTGAGCATAAAGTACAAATTGTGGTTGAGTGGTGGATCAGGAAATTAGTTATGAGAACTCAATAAGTCAAGTACTGCTACAGGACTCAAGTTCTAATCAATAATTTTAGTTTGACCTGAGAAGCAAGTGGAAGCGATTCTGGGCTTTTGGGAAGAGAAATGATCAGATCACAATATTGCTTGACGAAGGTAATCTTGTGAAGCAGGAATCTGAAGAACTGGGTGAAGGTTTGAATACATGGGTTACAGAAAAGGAGTAGAGAGGATTCTCACACTTGGCTCTCAAAACAAATGGAGCAGATAAATTATGGGATGACTTTTCCATGGATAATAGAGACAGAAACAAAGAAATAAATCAACATTTCTTTTGATGAGAAATGTTAATAGAAGTACGCCTGAGGGATATACGTTGAAACTAGTTTTATTTAACATTCTCAAAACCATCTGGAGATGGTGCTATTCACTGAAATAAAGCAATACATTTTAATACTGTTTCACAAAAGCAGAACTACTACTGTTTATTACTAATATATTTCCTGTAACAGACATACCCAATTGTACTTCCATCCTTCACCCTTATTTCATTCTACACCCTTGTTTCATCTCTCACCCCCTATCCTTTCCTGACCCCCACCTCAGTCAGGATTCACACCCCAGTGGTGGGAAGATCAGTGACAAGGTAAGGATGTCTGGCTTGCACATTACTTGCATACTTAACGGTTCCGTGTAAGCGACAACTAAATGACACTAAAAAGAGCTCCCTCAAAACTACCACGTCAAAATGTCACTCGCCCACGTTATTTTTAGTGCACAGACTTTCAGACAATTAGTGTATAATTTATTTGAGTTAAATTTTAAAAAGGAAAAGAAACTCTGTTAATAAAACAATGGACTTTGAGCTCTTAGGAAGAATATGTGAAAGGCAGTCTGGAATCAGGATCAATCCTGTTAGAATTTAAAATCTGTGAGGGCAGGGTCTGTATCTCATTTGTCTTTTTGCTCTGTACTTCGCAAATGCTTAATTAATATTTGCTGACTTGAAAGAGGCCAGTAATATAAAGTAAATCATTAGGATGAATATGGAATTAAATTATTTGACACTTAGTGTTAAATCTAAAAGGATGTAGTTCTGGGTATTGCACTAATACAACAACAACAAAAACAAGCAAGAAAAGAGAAATGAAACTGGAAGAGGTTTGGGGTTGAAAAAGAAAAGCATCACGGTGACCAAGCAGCCTGAATAGGAAGCAGACTCTTTGGTTTGTAAAAATGAAAACAGTGAAGAGAAGCTCCTGACAGAGAAATAGATTCATGATGCATGTGGATAGGAATCATATTCACCAAATCCTGGTGTACAGGAACTAAGGAGATAGTTTCCAAATCTTAGAGGGCTAGTGTGAAGCCAAATGGAGGGAATTATTTCTTTACCAAAGAACTTGAGCCAGCTTCATGGATGTCCATACTATGCACTTTCACAGGGTTATTCTATGCCTAGAAGGGCCTGTGCTTGCATCAATGCTGTGCTATTGAGGTCTTGAATTTTTTTTTTTTAGGACTTTATTTATTTATTTGAGGGAGAGAGGGATTGAGAAAGCATGAGTGGGGTGAGGGGCAGAGGGAGAAGCAGACCCCCTGTGGATCCCGACATGGCACTTGATCCCAGGACCCTGGGATTTTGACCCAAGCTGAAGGTGGATGCTTAATG
Source organism: Ailurus styani (assembly GCA_002007465.1). Classification (NCBI taxonomy): domain Eukaryota; kingdom Metazoa; phylum Chordata; class Mammalia; order Carnivora; family Ailuridae; genus Ailurus; species Ailurus styani. The sequence continues at coordinate 4,499,747 of LNAC01000017.1, forward strand.
GACTGAGCCACCTAGGTGTCCTTGAATTTTTTAAAAATTATTTTATTTTTAAATAATCCCTACACCCAACAAAGGGCTCAAACTTACAACCCTGAGATCAAGAGTCACATGCTCCACTGACTGAGCCAGACAGGTGCCCTGAAATTCTTAATAACTTATGAACATTTTCATTTTGTACCCCTGTGAATTATACAGGTGGTCTTGCAATAATATGGAGAAGTCATTCATCCTAAGAATTGTAGTTAACAGTATCAACAGGGTAAAATGAGTTAGGATAAATTCACGAATTAGTGTAGAATCTGCTTTGGGGTCTGTTTTTAAAAGCTAAAGATACTCTGGGTTTTCCTGAAGATGATGTAATAAGGGCAACTACCAACAGAGGGCCTAACAGAAAATGAAATTTCCTTTCTCATTATCATCTACCTGAAACCCAAAGTGAGACGTGTTGTTGCTGTAAATTGGAGTAAACAATGAATTTAAGTAGAAATATTGATCAATTACATTTCAAGGGGAAAACACCCTTGAAATGATTAATAAACAAACAGAATTTTTTGATGAAATGGAACCCTTTCCTCCCTCTTTCTCAGAACTTAAAGTAAGTTTATTTGGTTGCTTTGTATGATCCTTCTCTCCCCAGTTTCCCCAGCAGCTCCCCTGTTCTATCACTTGAACAATCTCACCTCCTTCCCAGGTAGACAGAAACTAGAATTTATGACAGGAAAGTATCTGAAAGAGGGAAAAGGATCCACGAGTATTAAACCTGGATGTGGGGGGCGGCCCGGGACAGAGCCATTTCAACTCTGTACATGTTAGATAAAGCTATTTAGAATGTGGAATTCTTGAAACTTAGTCTTGGAAATTTAAAGAGTTTATTAAAAAGTTACTCAGATGTATCTGTTAAATGTATTATATATGCCCCATGTAATGAATCTGATGGGAAAATAAGTTTTCCCTCAAAAAGTCCACTGGACTTTAAAATTACACTGGTCTTACTAACTTGGAAAGCTTCAGACCTTGGGGTAAAATGCAACAGGCTCTCCAGTTAAAACCTGGGGACTTAATGTAATGGCCTCCTCACACACATTATGACTGAAAGGATCTACACTATCTCTAAACATGTCAAGTCTTTCTTTCCCTAGTGAAGACCAAGTCCTAAAGAGAGGTACCTGATTTTCTTATTTGGGAAACCCAGTCCTATTTTCCAATTATTTTAAAAAGCACAGCATGGTCCCTAAGCCACCAGCATCCCCAGAAACTTGCTGAAAATGCAAATTCTCAGGCCTCAGTCTAACACCTCCTAAAACATCAACTCTGGAGTGAGGTCCAGCAATTTGTATTCTAACAAGCACTCTAATGATTCTGATCATCACTAAAGTTTGAGACTACTACCTTAGGGCAAGTAAGCATAAGTCTTTTTAGCACTTCCTAAAAATGAGGATCTTTAGTGATTTCAAAACTGTGGTCAGATACAAGAACACCAAAGTTTACAGACTGGCTTTGAGAACCAAAAACAAACACTGAGTAGGATTCACTCTGAAGAAGATAAAAACAGAAAAAACAAAATGAAAAGTATCTGAAGACATGCATTAGAAAGTAATCTGGAACATTTAAAAACTCTGTAGTAAGACGCTTTTCAGTTACTCCTTACTAGTATTTTAAATACAAATACTTTGAATATTAATATATAAACAGATTTCCATTAATAGAGGCCAATTGATTATGATTTTTATCTCGCATAACTGTTTCTACTGCTGAAGAGTGCCATCTTATTTTTAACACAGATAAAATGTATTGCTTTAAAATCGGGATTTAAAAACACATTATAATAAGGAAATCCACTGGAAACAACAAACATGCATTAGGTAACCAGCAACTGCACTGAAATAGACATACCACTCACATATTCCATTATGTAAATGAATTCAAAGATATTTCATGACTGATCAGCTAGAAGGGACATAATGATTTATAATTCAAATAACTGAGCACTGAAATCAAATTGAACTAATATATATTTCTAAATATGGAAACCTGAAATAATTGTTAAAAAATATAAATCAATGTACCCAAGTTGAAATCATTCGTATCCTTTGGTTTAAATGTTAGAGCTTTTAAGTTTTATCTAATAAGTTTTCTGAAAATATGATTTTTTATTAACTTCAAGAAGTGTTCAAAAGCAATAAACAGCTTATGAAACGAAAGGTTATAATTTTAGGGTTAAAGAATATATAAGAGCTATAAGGTGATAGGAGAAGGATCTTACTTAAATAGTGGGTAGAAATAAATTAGGCATTTTGCAAATTATACCAAAAAGAATACAAATCAAATTAATTTTGTATTAGATTTCAATTCCAACCTAAAAAAATAGGGTAAATCTAAACAATAGATACGTGGTATAAAATAACACAGGCTTCTTTCCAGATAATATGCTCTCAAAGTAATTCATTGTGAAAAGGCCAGAGTTTGCAAGACTAGGAAGTACTTATAAACCACTTCATATGTTAGAAATAAAGAGTATTTCAGCATTATTATTAAAAAAAAATACAGGTTGAGTTTTTTTTTTAATAAGAAAAAATACATATCTTAAAAAGCCAAAATGACCACTGGAATTGGGTTGTACATCACTTTCCAGTAAAAAGGAAAAACAGCCTGGACAGGTGTAATTTATCATTTTTCTGATTTAATATCAAAGAAATATATTAAAATAATAAAAAGAATCCTGAAATCCTCAAAATTTGTAGTGATAAATAGCCCTCCCTGTCTTTATTACATTATACCTACTAACAGAAATATTGCATGGTGGATTTTGCCAGACAAGGACGATTATTTTCCAATAAAAAGTTGCATATTAAATTCCAGCACAAAAGTGGGTGTCTAATACTTTGGAAATCTTTTATGGTTTCCCAAGGAACACAATTTTAAACTTAACTAACACAAACATATTCCTGCAGTAAACCTGCGTTAAAAATTTCCATCCAATGCCACCGATTTTCAGAATGCTGCCCTCATATTTAAATATCAGCTAATCTTGGTGGTTAACTAAACCAACACTTATTTTTCATAACTCCTATATATTTGGTAGCTAACATATAAAAGGCAATCTACATGCTTCTCTCTCATTGGTAGAAACAGACAATAGTATTAACTATAATATAATAAGAATGGATGATTCTGGTTTTAGAGTTTAAAAATCTGCTAAAGATAGAAACCCAAACATTTAACACATAATGGGAAATCTTATTCTAGAGTAAATAAGCTGTTGATTTGGTGGCAGCAATAATCCAAGAAGTGGTAAAAAAAAAACTTATATAATTTTCTTCCTATTACTCCTTTGTGCCTCTTAACTAATCAAAACAATATTCTTTTCATGAAGAATACTGAAGCTATAGTGTATTTACCCTCAGGAATTCAATTTTTAGAAGGTAATATTTTTAGAACATCTTGACTTTCTTCAAATTAGTTACATGCTCTCTTTTAAAACAAGAACTCCCTGACAATTAAGAAAAATCACAGACTAAAACACATGTGGTTACATACTTTCTTATGTATCCATTTATTAAACTGGATGGATATAAACACAACTTTAACTAGTTAGGAATCTATATATCCATATAAATTCAATTGTAACTCTGAATAAATGTTCATTGCTGGTAGCTAATACAAATCTTTCAAAAACATACTTTATAGATAAGGCTAAATGAAAGGTTTTTTTTTTTAAATTAAAAACAATTACAAACGTTATAAACAAGGAAAATACTTGACCAACAGAATGCACGTATCAGGGTGTTTCTATACATTACCAGATAGACAGTAAAAAGGATATCCAACAGAAAGGTCATTTAGGAACTGAAGAGTCCTTGAAATCACAGGCTCGCACCTTCCCCAGTATTTAAGATTTGTAACACTAAGTATGGGGGAAAAATGGTTTTAATTATAAGTAAGGTATTTGCTTGTACAGAGAGAACATGGAAATACACATACATTTACATAAGTTAGGTCACCTGAATCAGAAATATCTCACAAAGTTGAAAAACAGGTTTAAATACCACTGGAACATTTTCTATTCTATTCTTTTTAATGGCATGATCAAAATTATATCCAATCAATGTAAAATGGACATTGTTCTCCAAATGGTACATAATTCTCTAAATTTAGTTTTATAAATGAAAAAATTGCCTGTTTCACAGAAGAAACATCAAGTTTGTATTTAAAACAAACATATTAGGGAATGACAGCAAGAGCTACAAAGGAAATCAAATAGAGGCTCACAGTTACTGCCAAGAAATGAACCATCAAACTTGTGGCTCCAAAGCTTACTTCTTATGGTCATGATTGTTTATGTAGCTCTGTTCTCTGCAAGCAACACAGTACTGTCTATCCATTACACAGATAAAAGTGGGTTGCCAAATGGAGGCATACAAATTCAGGCTAAATGTACAAGATAATGTCCATGACTAGAAACTAGTTAATTCTGCTAACAGCTTATATAGGATGATTTAAGGGAAGTTTCCATGAGTATGTCTCCAATAGCCATAGGTTCCTGTTGGAATCAATGAATGCCCTGTCTTAAGGCAATCAAACCTCTCCCAATGATTCCAGTTTGCAATAATCTCTTCAGTTGGTCTTTGAAATCGGGTATCTTCGTTCTAATTAAAAACAAAAATGCTGCCCAACTGACTTGAAGGATCAAAGTCTGTAAACATTTTAAAACCATGTTTTGATGTTGCATACTGCAGTTGTATGGGTACCTTGACAAATAAGAATGTCTTTGGGTGGTGGATTTTAAATATGTGAAATTAAGTTTCAATTAAGAACAATGCTACCATTCTAAGAATTATAGCATAATTTGAGAAGGTTTTTCATTTAAAAACTAAAATTTATTGAGAGATTTAAACACAGTAAAAATACCTATTACATTCAAAGCAGCAACAACAAAAGAAAAATCAACGAACTCACATTTTCGTCATGAATGTTTCTAGAACATGGTTGTCATCTGTTATTCCTAAAACTTCTGACATACGGGCATATACCTGGATGAAAACATTTAATTGTTAAAAGCTTTATCATTAACATATATTTTCAAAAGACTACTCAAATTGAACAAATGTAAGATTCAAAGCATTACTGCATCCACGCTGAAGAAGGGGGTGGGTAGGGAGAGCAAATGAAGGATTTTTTTTAAAAAGTATAACTTCATAATTTACTCTTTTTCTTTCAGGAAGTACCTCTCTTATTTTGAAATACACACACCCCCACTCACGTACTTGTTTTGTTCCCAGAACACCGCATAATTTTTTTTCTCAAAGTGGTAAACCACCCCTTTCTCAAAGATGGGTGTATGTATATGAAGGGCTAAAAAATGGAGTGTCTCAATAAAAGGCTCCAACATTTAAAAAAATTTCTATCTATTTCAGATATCAGCAAACCATCAAATAATTCAGGATTATGTTAGTCAGTTATAAAAATAAGGATTTCAAAAGTAAGAGGAAATTAAAGAATTTATAGACATTCTCCTCAAAAATCTCTCAATTAAGCTCCCCCCAATATAGAGATAGGTCTTACTTTCCATGCTGAAACTGAAATCCCAGGCTCCGAGATTCTCTGCTGAATACATCAGGGCCTGGGAATCCACTAAGCTTCCAATTAGGGAGTGTTGGTTGCAGACTTTGGGGTGTAACATTTCAGTCCCAACCCAAGCCACGTTAAGCTTATAAACACATATCCTACTTCAAGTGGGAAAATGCCACCAGCAGCCAATGGAATATTCCCTAATAGCCTGGCAAAGCTGAGAGGTGGGTTGACACCTCCACACTCCCTGATGCTCTGGTGTGATTCCAGGTTATCCCTGCCAGACACCAGCTGTATGGGATTTCTCTTCTGTGATTTGATCCCCTGTGATTGTGTTCTCTCACTTTCTCCTGATCCGCCTATTTCCTAGGGTATGGTATGGCAACTTAGTTTTCACTCCCTATGCCTTTTGCTTTTCACATGTAAACATCAGCTTGGTATACTGCCATAGGTCATGAAGGTGAGATAAAAATCACAGGGCACCACAAATCACCCAGACTTATAGAGTTACACGGGGGAGGGAGGCTGTTCATCGCAGAGATCTCCTATCTTGATTTTAAACACTATGCAAAGTAGAAGCTCAGGTTCTGGGCTTTCAACTTATGTCCTATAACCAGAAGCTGCTCAGGCTGATAGTGAATCAGTGGGAGAGAGAGAGGGGAAGAGAAAGAGAGGAGAGAGAGAGGGGAAGGAAAGGGCAAGTGGAGAGGACAAGAGAAGGAAAGAAGGGGCAGAAAGGTAGAGGGGAAAAGCTGGGGGTGAGAGAAAGGAAGACTGAGATTCACATTCCTGTTGCCTCTTCTGCTAATTTCTGAGCCCTACAGAAAAGCATTTCAATTACTATATCTGTGACTTTGCTCATGAGAGTAGGCCTTCATCTTTCATAAGATTGAAGCCATCACTGTGTTCAAAAGATGTTTAGAGGGAAGAGCGAGCCAGGGAGGGAAAATCTCAGGAAATGAGTTACCACCAATCCTCAGTGACCTTTAAGCACAGAGAAGGCTCAAAGGAAGACTGGTATGTAGAAAGGGGAGTTTCCCTTATCTCAGCATAACCCGAAACGTCTCTCATGGATGGGAGTAAATTGGGCCCTTGGAAAATCTGATAATTGATATGATTCATGGCACACGAGGCCCTTTACAACTTGGCTCCAACACACCTCATTTCCATCTGAAGCCACAATGAAATATGGATGGATCAACTGAGGCTTCTCATGCAATTTCAGATTTCTCGGAGTTCATGTACTGATCATTTTGCCTTCATCCTCTCCCCCTGATTCCCATTCAAAAGTCATCTCCTCGGAAGCCTTCTCTGCCTTCCCAGGAAGGAGGAGTTGCACTTTCCTTCACGTTCCCACAGTGTCTGGTCTATCCCTCTCTCACGGTATTTTTCACACTGTAATTGTCTGGGTGTCCATCTCCCTGCTCCCCACACTGTATCATATTTTTAGAAAATCAAAGTTTACATTTTCAAAGCTTCAGAAGTTCTATTTTATTTATGGCATGCTCAGAATTAATCTAATTTTTATTCTACTCAAGCCACATTGAATAATACAAATATAATAACTAAAATGTGATTTTAAGCATTCAAGACATTTTAACATTTAAAAGACATCTTTTTTTTTTTTTTAACTGGTAGTTCTTACAGTGAAGTTTTCTGTGGTGTCCCTGGCTTTAAGAAAGGAGGAAGCTAGGCAGGCAGGTCTGTTGTGCTCTGCTGTCAAAACAGTTTCTCAGAGCATCAGATTTGACCCAATAAGATACTAGAAAAAACAGTCAACATTGACACATGGCAGTGCTTTAATCCACAATTATCCTTGTAACTTGCACCATTCCTTTTATCATCCATTAGCTTTGATTCCCATTATCCCATCTAGAACTGTGTCAACGTTTTTGTCCCTAGGGATTTCTCTCCTCTACTAGGATCTGACAGTCAAGCTTGAGTACTAAACAGGATCATTACCTCTTAAATCCACTTATCTGATCTACTGAATAGTAAATTGAAAAGCTCATTAAGAGCAACAATCTGATTTGTTTTCACGTGTGACAGGGTCATTTAAAATCAATGTATGATTACTGCATTTCTTTTAAAAGACTGTCTCACATTTTCCAAGGCATCTTATCATTCAGAGAGCATGCAGATAATATGAAAAGGTCTTCAAACATTTGGAATTCAATTATACCAAAGACATATATAATTTGGGGGTGGGAAGTAGTCTGTCCAGTGAGGAAATATCTTCAAGAATGTTTACCACAAAGCACAAGTCAATGAAGGCTTTCTACAGGAAAAATTCTAAAACAATATTCAGGGATTTTCAACATTTTCTAAAACTTCTATCACTTCACAGAAAAAATTTTTATTATAGCAAGAAGAAACTTGCATCACAACACTCATTTTAAGTAAGGATACAGAAGTTGGCATAGGAATGCAAGAAGGGGAAAAAATACCCTTTCTTTAAGTTCATAAACACCTAATTTTTAATTTCAGAATCAATTAAGGTAATTAGATCATTATGAAAAATAAGTAAAGATTTAACAAATAAGAGACTAATCTCATGTGTGCTGTCCAATCTTCTCTGAGGGATACAGTGAAGCTGAAAATGGCTATTCCTTTGGTTATGTGTTTCACATAACTGTACGTGCACTCATTACAAGTGAGTTTTGCCTGGCCATTTGTGCCTTCTTCCCACTCTTCTTCTTTTTTTATTTGCCTGTATTTCTCTATTAGACTATAAGCTCCCTGAGGGCAGAGATGATGTTCTTTTATCTCCCATACCTAATACTCGTAAGTGTTTGTTAAATGAATTTAAAAAAAAGAATGTAATGTCAAAATGCACATTTTGGCTGATTTAATTTCTTTCACAAGTTTTTAACAAAAGGAAAACAACCCATAAAAGGTATGGTTTTTGCACAGAAATTTTTTCTCTGTGAAAATGGTATACCCAAAATTCTATCCTCCAGAAGTAACCCCCGTAAAATTTCATTATTTGAAAAGATGTGGTGTTAATGCTTAAATAGTATTTCTGGAAGAAGCTCTCCCTATAGATGCAGTAAGAAGAGCTCCCCTCACTTGATACTGAGAGTATATGCTGCTGCTAGCCCGTTAGTGGCCCTTCTCATATGATACAACAGAATACAGTTTTGCTGTAGTAGTAATTTTCCATGTGCATATGTCTTTCCTCCACTATTTCAAGCACGTGCTGCCAAATGGCAGGGAAAAATATTAATTTTTTTTTAACATCTCCAGAAGTAATTAGAACACTGCCTTGATAAACTTAGCAATGTAGAAGGGCTTTGGTCCCAAAGATATCTGGAGTTGAATTCTGGATCGGCCACTAACTAGGTTAAAGTCTCTGAATCTTGGTTTCCTAGCTGCAAAATAGGAATAATAATAATACGTACTTATTGGCTTTTGGGCAGATGAAATGATGATACCTAATACAGAGCTTGGCATTTAATAGTTACTCAACAAATGCTGCTTTTCCGATGGCCCCTTTCTCATAATAGGTGCTAAAAACTGTCAGCTAATACCGTTTCAAGAGAAGGCTCATCACAAAAAAAAATAACAGAAAAGTAAGAGGGTGCTTACTTCGACGATTTCCACACTGCACAGATAAAGTTAAAACAAACAAAACCTTAAATCTGTACTAACTTTGAAATCTTTACATATATAGTCAGTCAATTCACACACTCCAATCATGGTCAGAAATGGTTTGTTAAAGGCCATAAAGCTTCAAACTTTCATGCTACAAAACTGCATTTTTTGTTTTACTTCTACATAGCTGTTATCTTAGAAGACAGAAAAATTATCCATTTTAACCACTCGTCCAACTGTCTACTTCTTGAAATACAGAAAGTTGTTAAAAATGTAAGGAATCACCATAATTATATATTTGAGAAGGCATGGTCCTAAAAAACTGCTTTAGTATGTTTGTTTTCTTATCTCTGTTTATTTGACTCTGCTTATTTTACTTTTCAATTTCAGAAGAAGCTGGGTGTATACATAACGCTTCAACAACCCATGCGTCCTCTAACTCCTCAACTAACCAAATGACAAATATTGCCCGTGCACAGGCAGGTAGCTTAAGTGATCTTGTATCTGGCTTTCTAAAAGGGAAACCAGACAAGATAAGAAAACCAGACAAGGAATAAGCATGCAAATAGCAGTAAGGTTCTGAGTTGTAAATTTAATTTAATAAAGAATAAAAGCATGTGCTGTGATAATTTTTAAATTGCTTTCTTTTTCCAATCCTAATTCCTGGTCTTGGGTATCTGCAGTGTTGTCTCTAACATTCTGGCTATAACTTTGAAGAAACTAATTATGTCAATCCTTAAATTTGAAGTAGATTACAGGACTGGGAAACCCAGCATATTAGTTCCTAAAGGTTGTATGGATATATAATGACAGTCACAGAAATTCAATAACAGCCCTCTATGAAATGTACTCAAAAGCACCACATGAAACAAATTAAAAAGAACAATGAATCTCTCATTCTGTGCAAATAAGAAAATAAGAGAAAACACTGGTTCTATAGGTTTTCATAAGAGTTGTTATAATGAATTAAGATTTTGGATAATGAATCTTCAGAAAATTACAGTAAGTTAATATCCTTAGGTCTTCTATAAATGTTTAAGATGTTATAACTTCTCAAAGAGCTTTTGTAAGCAGGCTCAGTGCAGAAAATTAGCAGTGCTACGGAAATCAACAACAAAGTATTCTGCCATCAGCTGATATACTTTCCTGAACCAATTTATGCTCTAAAATTCTCATCTAGTAATACAAAACTGATGCCACAAAAATTTTAAAGAACCCTAGTAACTGTACATTTTAAAGTATTGTTTCAACACTGAAATGACTTATCAAGATTTTTAACTGGTTGTAATTTGGTAAAACAAAACCTGGCACCAGAAAGAATCCAATAGAGTGAAAGCAGTAAAATTCCTCAGGAAAAGAATTTTGGAACTTAGTGTGAGATATTATTTATTACGAATAAGAAACCAATTTTCATGTTTTTGTCTTAGGCTTCAGGTGCCCCTGACGTCAATGCAGTGCTTTCTATAGAAAAGACCCGTTGAAGTGAAAGGGGGGGTTGGGTGCGGAGGAGGAGAGGTGTAAGGGGGAATAGAGGATTTAATGACTTAGATCTAAACCGTTTGGAACTAAAGATACTGCGGTCTTACATTAATGCTTGAAGCAGAATAAAACATGATCATCACAATTAACTTATGACCACATCAAAAGACATAACAGTACAAATGTCACTGATTCATATTAAATATAGAAACTTAGTGTTACTGAATAGATACACGTTAATCTTGGCTGACTACTTTTTCCATATCATTTAAAGTAGCATCACAAAACATAAAACCAAAATTAGGTAAAAAAATCTTTTGCCAGAATTTAATGTTAAAACCATAGTTAATGATGGAAACCAGTTGGTAAAAGGTTAGAATTCTGCTTGCCTCATTCAGTGGAATACAGAATGGCAACTGATAAAAGAAACGCTGAATATGGAAGTACAAAATAAATATGAATGTTAAATGTTTATTTCAATTACACTATCTCAACCCACCATCTGTGGTGGCCATCTTGCTAAGGGGACATGTACCTAACAAATCTCTTAAGGGGCATTCCCAATCTGCTTGAATAAGCCATTGTATAAGAAAACTTGGAGCGACCACTTTGGCCTCGCATTTCCTTCGCTCCACATCCTGTGGCACAAAGCATGAACTCAGCAGGCTGGGGTGCAGGGCTGCCTGCTGCCTTGTGATAATCCCCTCTCCCAGTAGGGGCCTCCACTGATGCATGGCTAAGAACATGCTTCCTCTTTTGCTTGCACCCCAGTGGGGTTTCCATTCCTAACTTGGGCCCAAATCCAGACTGCTAAGGAAGGGCTCCAGATGCTGCCAGAGATATTTTTGGATTCGTTTCTAAACAACCATTTATTTGAAAGAGGAGTACAGGTAGAGTGTGAAAACCAGCAATTCTGGTAATTTTGGAGAGATTCTTTCCCTGCCTCCTGTCCTCCTCCACCGCACCCCTCCCACCCCCCGGCCCCGACCAGATCTAAGGTCTAACTACCACCTGTTCAACAGAAGCTGGCTGTTTGCCTCATTTTCCTTCAGGGAGCCACTGACTAAGGATCTCCACCAGCATGAACCTAATGTCTCCCGACAGGCCTTCACTAGCCAAGAGGGACCCGGGTCGAGTGCACCAGTTATTGGTCACAGGATACACAGCCCATAGAAAGACTCCTGTGGTGCAACCAGCTGAAAGCCAACTAGAGAAGATGGGGAGTGTACATTTGTCCTGACACAGCTTTGCTCCTGCTGGCTGCCAACTCACTCCATGTCTGGGGCCAAGCTTCTGTTGGACTAGTCTTCTGTGGCTAAAACCATGGGAAAGCACTGGGTAAATATTATTATCTTCCCAAGCTCATACAAGGAGAAGCTAACCATGGCTACGGCACAAGGCTACTAGAAGAAGGCTTGATGATTTCTGGTGGAAGATTCTGAGACCATGGTTTAAAGGGGGGCATTTCAGGCATTTTATTTATAGTCCTTTGCAATAGCAAGTTTATATCATGATTAGATTTGGAGGAAAGAAGTTGATGCTGGATGAAATTTGTGATAGAGTGATGGCAGAGGTTGAGAACTGGGACATAAAAGATTTTTTTGTACTATAATCCCTCATCCCTCTCAAAGGTGTCCACCAGAAGCATACTCTGGCATAAGGGATACACGTACTGTAGATACCCTTCAGTAACAGATGCTATTCAATGTAGCCAAAGAAAACTTTCTCCTTGTACGTATGAATAACTCATTAGAATTGGCCACTTCAGAAATGTCGTAATTGAGAAACCCAGGCTCCTTTCATATTATGCAATTACGTTAAGCAGAGTCTCTGCAGTTAATACTGCTCACTAGCTGATGGCTGAACATTTGGTTATAAAACATGCATACTGTAGGGTTAAAAAGTGCATAAAAAGGGAACCGAGACAAGGCACCCCCTACACTTATCGCTGTGAGCGTGTACCTCTTTCAGTAATAAGAACCTGGGGCTGTGGTGAGATAAGTGTAAAGACTGGTGATCCACCACAATAACCAACAACTCGACTCACCTTAACTATTTTCCAAGCCTTCTCTGGAACTCTGGATACATCACTCCTCAGGCGTACAACCTAAAAAGCACAGAGTTTAGGGACCTGGCACCTGACGTTAAGGATAAGGGAAGAGCAGAAGGCCTTCCCAACTTTAGATATAGGGAGGATGTGGCTCAGGATCTTTGTGGCTGTCACTTAAAATGCTCTGGGGACTTTGATTTTATTCTGGAAGCTATAAGCAAAGACAATGGTGAAGTGCTGTTCAAAGCCTGGATGTGGTTATATAGATTACACAATGCGTTTGCTTCCATGGAATAATTCAAGAAACCAATTACTAAAGGATAGCCCTAGAAAAGAACAAATTATAAATAATAGTTGACAGAACTATTTTTAAGAATCTCTTAGTACTGCTGTTGCTCATGAGGCCCTCTCATTATGTAAGTGTGGCAACTGGGGCTAAGGACTTAAGCAGGCCAAGTCACCTCTTCATGGGTAAGAGTACGTTTTCAATAAATGGAACTCATTTATTCAGAAGGTAAGTATATCACACAGTCTTCTGCCACTTAATCTAAGTCTTGGCACACATTCTCCCCTAAATCCTCTACTCTAAAAACACACAGATTATAATTACAGTGGGTATTAAGACTTTACCAGGTCCCCATCTCCACTTCTAGTATCTTTATTTTATTCATATATGTTACCTATTAATATTCCATTTCTTTCTCCACATTACCTCTCTGAAACATGTCCCATTTTCCACATCCAAACCAACATCTGTACTTTCCTCCTAATTCTCTCAATTCTCTCAACTTTCAATTCTCTGTGGGAAGAACCACCTGACATAAGAGTAGAGGAATAATGGCCTGTGGAATGGCAAAGGGGGTGTCAATCACACCAGCCACATCTGTACCACACTCTCCCACATCAGCTGTGTTCATTATGTTCAGTTTTTTCATTACGTTCTCAAAGTTTACTCAAAAATCTTGTTCTTATCATCTGTTTTGCCTTTCAATTTCTGTCCTTCACGCTAGCCTAGTCAGTGAAAACTTTAACTTACTTCAAATGCAAGTGATCAGGGTTCACCTTCTGGTGGCCCATTAATGCCTTTGAACTCTAATTCCTGGTTTGTCTGGGTAGGCAATATCTGGGGCAACAGGTTAAGTCCTACTTCCCTTAGTCTTCCTATGAACACTTCTCCATGTTGAAAATTAGCTATAACATATGCAAAACCTCAACCAAGACAATATGCAGTTACCCAGGAAGCATCTTCTTCTCTCAGTAAAACAGAAATGGGCAAGTTAATTGCTTATGTATTTTTGGTAACTTCACCTTGGAGGAAACACAGAACACATATGTGTAGTATAATACATGTAGGGTTTTGAGTGAGACTCTGCTACTTGCTAGCCTAGCGCAGTACTTGGCAGATAACAGGCATTCAGTATAAATAGTTTTATTTAATGAAGTAACTCTGTAATCCTAGTTAAATTAGTTAGCTTCTCAGAGTCTCAGCTTCTTCATCTGTAAAACGGAAAGAATAATAATAATATTACAAATTAGGAGTCTAGTGATGTGGTTAAGACCTAGTTTGAAGTCCAAGACTAGTTGGCTTCTACCACTTACTGAGTGATTTTGATCAAGTTCCTTGCCCACTAAACCTCAGTTTTCTTGAATAAAAAATGAGGGTGATAGTAGGACTAATTTACGAATTTTTTGAGACTTAGAGTAGTTAATTCATGCAAAGCACTTAGAACAGTCCTGGTACAGAGTAAAATTTCTCTAAGTGTTACCTGTTATTATTATTGTCATAACATGCTATAGCACTGCCAGCACTGTGTCAGAAGGACTTGGAAAGTTTTTACTATAAAGTAAGCACCAAATAAACACTAGCTATTAGTCCTCAGAACAGGTGGCCAGTAAAAAGCCACTATTACTATTAAGTACACACAGTCAAACATTAGTCTGACTTTAAGATTATGAGGCATGCACCAAGATGACAGTCCCTTTTCTTTGTGCTTTATCTGGACTAGACGCTGGAACATAGATCTCTGTTCTAAGTTGGTATGTGTGTAGCTTTAGCAGTGGTTACAGAGTGATTAGGAGAGAGCCCTAACTCTCTAACCTTCTAGGCAGCCAACTCCTAATCTTCTATCTTCTAGGAGGAGGAACAGAATAGCAATGGGAGAGGAGACAGGAGGAAAACAGAATATTCTGTGGCTACAGGTGATGTTTTATCTCAAGGGCTCATCTGCATCACTTAAGTTCTTGATTTCAAAGCCCTCATCTTCCTTTTTTGAGTCATCACAAGTTCCTGTTTCCTAGTTCCAGGGTAAATTCTCAACTCATGGGTTTTAAGTAGGTGATTTACAGCCTTGGGCCAATAAATTATGGAAGTCTTCAGATCACTGAGTCCAACCAATTCTCCAAGTTTTCTTTGCTAAATTAATGCACACAGAGAAAGCGTTCCAGAACACCATCATCAGAGTTTTAAATTATCAGAAGAGTTTTTGTGTGGTAGGCTCAGTAAGAACTGAAAGGGGCTGCCTTTCATTCATGAATATAATATTGGTTTCTAGCATCAGACTATGGAGTGAGTTGTTTCTTATATAGTAGGATGGATTATATCAAATATCTAGGGTCTAGAACTAGCTTAGTTCTCTTGTGACTGATGGCTAGCTAGGACAAGAGGTCCAATCTGGGGCGCCTGGGTGGCTCAGTGGGTTAAAGCCTCTGCCTTCGGCTCAGGTCATGATCTCAGGGTCCTGGGATCGAGGCCCGCATCGGGCTCCCTGCTCAGCGGGGAGCCTGCTTCCCCCTCTCTCTCTCTCTGCCTGCCTCTCTGCCTCCTTGTGANAAAAAAAATCTTTAAAAAAAAAAAAAAAAAAAAAAAGAGGTCCAATCTGTGGTTGTAGAGATGAGTTTTTTCCCTTGGGAAATACAACAGCAAAGATGGGGATGAAACTTGTTATGTTCGTTTTATCAGTCATCGTTATACTTGAAACTGAGCATGCAACTAAACTTACACCTAAACACATACACAGGCAATGTGACAGGATAGAAAGCAAACTTGGATTTAGAATAGGATGATTCAGTCAAACCCAGGGTTGGTCACTGAACAAGTCTTTAAACCTTCCTGAAGTGTTTTTCCTATTCTGTAAAATGAAGGTTATCATACCTCACTAAGTAAAATATTGCTGAGAAGACTCCATGAGAAAAATGTCATGAGTAACTCCACAGAGTGGTTAAGCACAAAAGGAGAAACCCAATACAGGTTAGAGTAAGGCTGAAGATAGAATATATCCTCAACTGACATTTCCTAGGCATTTCTCATTCTGCATTACCCAAAAATACAGAATTTGTAACTTAGAGCATGGACAATGTTTTAACACCCAGTGCCTAGAACCTTGGGGATTTTAGGAATGGTAGGGTTGGAGAGTCTTGTGGAAGGCAGCCACACTGGCTGGGAAATGTGGTATTATAGTCCATGTCTCACACATGCAAATAACCAGGAAAAAAAGGACAGTGGAGAACTTGGACCATAAAGCAGGAAAACATTTCTAATGAGTCAGGAAAGTAGGTCAAGAGGGAGTGTGGAAGGAAGTGGTGGTGAACACTTAGAGACAGGAAAGGACAAGGAGGGGTTGAAGGCTGAACAGAAAGGGTTAAAAACAAAACTCGAGAATTGTGAATCCCAGCAAATGTAAAGACACCAGTGTACTAAGGTGTTCTGCATATTTCAGCATTGTCTATCATTTTACTGTAATTCTCCCCATCAAAAGGTGTAGGAGATTGTCCATTGAAATGTACTTCCAATATTGTGACAGAAGTCAATCAGAAAATATAATTCACATTGAAGAAAGTTGTTTCAAAGCCAACTTTGCTTAAACACATTTATTCAGTAAAGCAAGGGATACTGGTGCTGGGGAGCCATGCAGGCCTAGGGGAAAACAAAATCTCAATAAGTATGCCAAATGTGCTTTTATATTTCAAGATTCCTTCAACAGAGACATTATGGGGAGATAAAAATTAGGAGAACACTGAACTTAACTAATTCAAAATGTTGAAAAAATATTTTGCATTTATGTTTTATAACCAAGTGCTTTTCCCACATTTGTCCCAAGGCAGCAGATGAAGCACTATATTCACCACTGCTAATACTAGCAATTGGAACATGCTCTTTGGCAAGGCAGAAATAAGATAATTGTTCAACATAGGCTGGCTTTTCAGAAATACTGGAAGCATTGCCTGTAATTATAGACATCTGTCACTGCTAGCCACTCAGTACTAACCCTGACATCAATATACAACCATAGCACTAAACTGCCTGCAGGCATAGCAATGGAGACCAGATACGCTAGGCAGGCAATCATCTGCTTCATCCAAACTATCTGTCAAAGGTTCCCAACCACAAATAGCTCTTACATTTTGTATCCTTAGGATAATATGTTGATTTATTTTAGATTCTCTAATATTTACAGTCTAGGCCATCTACTAAAATAAAGAAACAAAACTTATGGCTAATGGAGGCAGTTACTGTTCACAGTCATCATAAAAGGTCATAGCTCAACCCTCAAATGTTAAAAATTGATGGCAGCTTTAACCATGTGCTATCATACAGATGTTTCCTTTTGTAGAGGCAATTATTTTCAATAGCAATTCAAAATGGTAAATACAATCTTTCATCAGCAAGTATGTTGCCACACTGATCTAATAGAAATGCTCATATTTTAAAGCCTTTTTTGAAAAGTAAAGATAGGTTCAATGTTGAGTACTGAAGAATCCAGATTGTCAATTTGGGTTTAGCTATACATATAGTACCATATCTGGCAACAGTTTTTACATATACAAATGATGTGATGTCTGAAAACCAGGAAATGATATTGAAGGCTAAAATATGTGGTTAATGAATGAGTCAACTGACGTATCATCTCGCTAGGTGTAAAGCTTACTGAAATATACATATGTGTGTACGTTCACATTTTTAAAAGCCTAAAGACACACTGTAGCTTTACACGTTCCTCTCTTTTTTCTATTAAGCATCCAGAGAAGTGAGCTGAAAATTATTAGACATTTAGACTAATTAGGAATAAGCACTCACAATTATCATAATGTGTTACTAAAAACACAGATATTTCTTGGTCTGATCACAACAGCCTATGCTGAAGAAAAACTATTAATTACTGACAGACAGTTAGCTTACAAGTGAGCTGCATCTTAAAAACCTCTTTTAAAATACAATTGCTAAATGCCTTACAGTGCTGTAATGTGAGACAGGTTCAAATCTTATTACTTCACTGAAATTAAAACCTAAGTTTTAATACTGTTCAAGTCGAACAATGATTCCACACTTTATTGCTTTTGAAATCCCTTGATGATCATAGGAAAAAATGCCCCCGAGAAAAAAAGACTGTTTTCGATAAACAGAAAATACAGTTTGCACTCTTAGCCTCTTTGTCATCACAAAAAAAGGATTTAATGCCAATTCTTTAAAAAAAGACTTTTTTTCCACAAAATGTGCACCTTGTGTGCCATTTGTAAAATCAGTTCACTTTCTTTTATTTATTACTGCAGCGCGGCAAGGCAATAAAGAAGCTACCGATAGCTAATAAATTACATGCCTTTTAAAACAATTCTCTTGCCACAGAAACATGTAACTACAAAGGTTTACATTTACATGGTACATCACATGAAATGTCTATATTTGTGTCCTATTAACCATTTTGGCAAATTGTGGACTTTTACCAAATAGCCGATAGAAAAAAACACGAAGTGAATCACACATGTTGACGTGATATAAAATAAAAGCCTTTCTAGTAAACTACTCATACACTATCTGCTCTTTCTAAAATTCCTCCAAAATTTACTGAAACACATGTTCTGATCAAGCATTTTACACATCAAAAAGGTATTCAAAGATGTTCTAATCAGGGTTAATTTAAACTTTACTCAGTGAATCCTGAGAACTAAGTAATTTTCCCCCCTAATTTATGTTCCTAGTATCATGCAGTCTTTTAAAAATCATAGCTCCTAGCAGTTACTTAGAATAAATTATAAAAGGCAGGATCATTGTTAGAATAAATTATAAAAAGCAAGATCATTGGATGTAAGGCAAAAATGCCCCACATCTGTTCCTTCACACATTTTGTATTTTTAAAAAGATATAGAAACTGGGTTATTTGTTTACTTAATAAATCCTCATATCAGAAATGTCTTGCTTAGTTATAACCAACCTTTCTTTTAAAATAGTATAATCTTCACATACCCAGAAGGACTGTCTAAAAATCTTACTTTATGAAAGTAAGCTGTTTATTTTGTCTTTTTCACTTATCTATATGTACAAATGAATCCTGAAATATCTGTACTCCAATTCCAGGATTAAATTGTTAAATTAATCAGGGTATTTGCTTAATGCTCTCATCCTCTACTGTCAGGATGAGCATGTATTTATGAGGTAGTGTATTGTCTTTTATTATTAATTTCCTCCATTTCCTGTAATAGCTATCATAGCTGTGGCTTTTTTTGGTTTCATACCTACAAATTTCTACTTTGTTCAATTATGCATGATGAAAAATGCTTCTCAATTTTCAAAGCACAAACAACTTTGTTCCTTTTCATATTTATTTCAAGATGACTGTCTACCGTACAAATGAATAAAAATTCTCTATTCTATAGTACCCCACTTTTCCAGATCTACTTTTCCCCTACTTTCTTTGGAAATTAGCTTGATTATGATGATAAACAATTAGGAATTTGTGGGAGATAATCTTTTCTGAAGAATTCAATGAAATAATTTTTTTTCATCTTCACAGATTTTTTTTAAAAGGGGAGTCATTATCATCATAATTATACTCTATAAACCATATATCTATATATGCAGGGAATCCTAGTACACACTGCCTAATTTACCCTTTTGCTTCTTTTTCATAGTAAATGCTCAGGTTTTTTGAAATCATGACCTTTCCCCATACTGTAGCTGATTTAAAATGGTAAAATTCTGAATTAGCAACCAAGAAAAATAGGTGACAAAATATCTACTTTCTCTATGTCCCCCAACTTTCCCTCATCTCATTAATACAATTTTATTTTAAATATTTAATTACTTGGATTATCTTCCTTTTGGCCAAGAGAGGGCTCATTCATTATTCTGTCTCTCTTGGATCACTAAGAATGTGCATTCAAAAGATAGGTATCATGAACCCCATGTTTTTTTTTAGATGGGAAAATTCAAATAGTGGTTAGGAGACTGCTCAAGATTATACAGTAAAATAACCACTTTTCCAATTTCCTATTCACAGGTCTCACTGTTTGACAACAATGCTTCCTAACTACTGGGAAAAATATGCGTTCACCAACATTTATTCTGATAAATTAAACTTTCTGTTGGGCGCTATTTCATTCAATGTATGTAAGATAACCCTGACTTCTCTCTGGCACCAATATGACAGAGTGGAACTAGTGAGTGGTTTCTTGGTGCCAAATGAGAAGGGTAGGGGAATTCATTTGTTTTATTAATTACTTTAGAAGCATGGAACATTTATTTTGACACCAACCTCCTTAATTTGGTAAACAATCTGAAGGGTATTGACATTTAGATTTCTTGGTTTCATTTTGCAGTCATGAGTGGAAAGTGGAAAACATAAAGCTGGACTTTTCTGGCCTCTTTTTGCACCAATATGTAACTCCTAGTTGTATTTTACTTACCTGTTTATGTAATACACAGAACCGAATGATGCTATAAGAAACCCTGAGTATCACCTAGAAATCCTTCCAGGACTTGCCCAAGATTACATTAGATGACTTCCCTTTATGTTCTCACTGTCCTTCTGCCTATCAATCATGGGCCTCATCATATGGAACAATGATTGCTTGTCAGCTCTGTGTTCTCCACCAGCCTTCACTCTCCACCAGGCAGGGCTAGTTCTCTAGTTACACTGTGTCCTAATGTGCAGCACATAGTAGGCAATTACATGTACAGATGACCCTTTGACAACAAGGGTTTGAACTGTACAGGTCCACTTACAAGAGGATTTTTTTTACAGTATAGTAATTATGATTTTCTTAAGAATATTTTCTTTTCTCTAGCTTACTTTATGGTAAGAATACAGTATATAATATATGTAACACTCAAAATCTGTGTTAATCCACTGCTTATGTTATTGGTAAGGCTTCTGGTCAAAAGTAGGCTATTAGCAGTAAAATATGGGGTCAGTTAAAAGTTATACCTGGACTTCTGACTGCACAAGGGGGTTGGCACACCTAATCCCTATGTCGTTCAAGGGTCAATTGTATTTGTAATTTCAGTGTGATTTTTTTTCTAACAGCCCCAAACAAATCTCCAACTGTCAGTGAAGACTGATTGGATGTCCCCCAAATTTAAATCAATTTTGATATTATCTACCTTGAGATAGTGTAAGATTTCATGGGTTAAAGGCTCAGTCCCACAAGGCTGCCCGTAACTGAGGCACTAACTGAAAGTCCAGATTGTCAGCTGTGCTTCTGAGTAGCTACAGACTGAAGGTTCCAATGACCCCCTCCTTGGGTCTGGTTATTTTGCAAGAGGAGCTCACAGAACTCAGAGAAACATTTTACTTACTAGATTATTGGTTTGTCATAAAAGGATGTACACCAGGAACGTCCAGATGGAAGAGACGGTTAGGGAAAGGTTTGTGGGAAGGGGTGTGGAGTTTCCATGCTTTTTGAGCCTCTCTCTCCTCGAATGTCTACTATGTGTTCACCAACCCAGAAGCTTTTCTGTTTTTAAATTTAAATTCTAGTTAGTTGACATACAATTCAATATTGATTTCAGGAGTAGAGTTCAGTGGTTCATCATTTACATACAACACCCAGTGCTCATCATAACAAGCGCCCTCCTTAATACCCATCCCCTACCCACCTCCCTCTGTCAACCCTCAGTTTGTTGTCTATAGTTCAGAGTCTCTCATGATTTGCTTCCCCCTTTCTCTCAACCCAGAAGCTTTCTGAAACGCATCCTTTTGGCTTTTTATGGAGGTTTCCTTACCTAGGCATGCCTAAGTCATTGGCCCTTGGTGACTGAACTCAAACTCCAGTCTTTCTCCCTTCCGCAGAAGTCAGGAAGTGGGACTGAAAGTACCAACCCTCTAATCACATGGCTGATTCCCCCTGGCAAGCAGCCCCCATCCTTAGATGCTTTCCAAAAGTCACTTCATAGTGACTATTACTATCACAGTAATTGTAAATACTTGATTAATGAACGAAAGAATAAAAGATTGGCACTGATTCAGCGCAAAACAACATTGTCACAGCTACTATAAAAATCCTTTTCTGATTTACAATCCTTAAAAACTGAACATTGCCTGGTTTCAATCCACTATTTCCTAAATAAAATACTGCTTTATTTAATAACATCTACTTCAGAAAAATGACTAGGATCAGAATAAAGTTTCTCTGCTTCTGTTGCCATCAAATTTGACCATCTCATCTTATCTAACCCATAGTCAGTCAATCAATAAGAAAATAATTGATAATCTAGCATTATCTTAGCTGTATTGACAAATACAGGCTATATAGAGGACATTGCCTCTGTCTTCAAGAATCTCAAACACAGAGCAGAAAACAAAGGAGCAAGACCGGGAATTACAGTTCGTCATTTAATAGATTTAATCAGACCTAACGGTCAAATCTTGTACATGCCACTTCCTACCACTGTATTCTTAGTCAAGTGACTTTGTGGTAGAACTATGGTTAAGAGTAACTTCATCACAAGATTATTTTGAGCCTTACAAGATGTAATGCATGTAAAAGCTTACCATCATAGTGCCTGGCATATAATAAACAATAAATGGCTGTTAGTATTGTCATCATTATTTAACTAAGTTTTAAAGAATATGACCCAGACACTAGGAACTGTAAGGATGATACTGGAATAGAACATCGAAGAATGGGGATGGCGTGGGGAAGAAGGAAAAAGAGAACAATATAATTTAGGATAAAGATGGTGAGAGTCAGCTTGATAGAGGGGAGCTATTGGAACTAAAATTGCTGGTAGGTGGAGCTAGATTCTGGATGACCGTAGAAGCCAAGGATTGCTGGCTTGATGTAGGCAACAAGAAGTCTTTGAGTAGGAAGAGCCCTATGATAAAAGTGGTGTTTAAGATTTGTCCAACTACAGTATGTATGATGGACCACAGCCAGAGAGGTTAAGCTTTTACCCTTCTTGGACCCTTTGTTGTCTCTACTGCTGTGTGCTCCCTCTCCTTGATATTCCAACCTTCACGGATATATACTACTCTTTGGTTTCTCATTTTCCTAATTCTTTATTTTTGGTTGTAAATTTCTATTCTCCACATCCTTGAACTGAGCGTGCTCTCCCTCCATCCTCATATACCCAGTTCCTCAGGGGAGGCTCATCTGCTTACATAAGATTTCAATTAAATATGTACCAAAATAACTGAAATCCATAGCTCCAAAATTAAGTATTGAATGTGGAAAAGAAATCCCTCTCTGCCTCAGCTGTACTACTAAAGAAAAGTAAAAGGGTTGGGAATTGAGAAGAAATGCCAAGGTGCAAAATTATGACAATTTGGCTCTATTTCCTCAAATGAGAGGAAGGTCTAAGGTGGGTCAGGAACTTGAAAGATATTACTTCTGCCTATATTAATTATATAATAATACAACATATCAGCTCAAAGGCTCATTTGGCTCCTTACTGCTTCTGATTACAATTCCAATGACCTACCGTCCAACTATGACCATTAACCTCAAAAGGCTGGAGATGGACTCAGATATTTCTATTTTTCCTTAATAAGCAGCTCACAATCTTTCACTCATGGACTTTCAATCAATGTATTTTCAGTTTGTGGCACTGCTTGGAAAAACAAGTTCTATAAATTTTATTATCCATCATAGAAAGTAAAACATCCTCTTATTTTCCCTGAACTTAATGCAGGACTAAGGGGATTCCTGAATTTAAATATTTAAGAAATTTTCAAGTCCTACCAAAATACTGATATAAAAAACCAAAAACCCGATTTTCCCTCTTAACTGTTTAACTTTCTGCACTGAAGATGCCTAAGACATTCATACTGTTGATTTTATACTGTATACGTGAATTGTGTTGTAAAAAAGTGAAATATAGACTATAACTATTAACATTGTGCTTTTAACTCATTTGAACCATTGGGACACCTGGGTGGCTCAGTTCGTTCAGGGGCTGACTCTTGATTACAGCTCAGGTCATGAACTAAGGGTCCTGGGATCGAGACCGTGTTGGGCTCGGCACTCAGTGGGAAGTCTGCGTTGGATTCTCTTTCTCCCTCTCTCACTCTCTCTCTAAAATAAGTAAATAAATCTTAAAAAAATAAAATAAATCATTTGAACTGAATTTTTAGAGACCACATTTTTGGGTAGTGACAAAGGCCCCAAAACATGTAACAATATAGCTATTTAATTCTGACTACAATCTTGAAAGCCTACCAGAGATCTTAATGTTAACAGACAAAATAGGAAAAAACAAATTAGGTAATGTAAATTATTATAAACAGGACACAACTGTTTCTTTTCTTCCTTTTTAAGTAAAAGCATTTTTTAAAAACCCTGGAAAAGACCAAAGCAGAGGACCAAGTGCCAACAATATTTCTCATGACTAGAGAAGAAAATAAAATGCCTATATATGATCAAAGTCTAGAAAGAGTCAGGAACTTCACAAACCAAATGAAGTGTGCTCACCTGCAATGAAATAAAATGTACCATCCCTGATTCCTCATTCAGAAACCTATCACATACCAAATCACCTCCTTAATATGACACTTTTGAAAAGCAGTGTAGAAGAGCCCAAATCCCCGTCTCAAGTGTGACCTGAACAATTTTCTCCACTTCTCTGAGAATCCATTTCTTCATCTACAAAATGAAGAGAATACCTACCTTGTAATGTTGTAGAGAGGACTGGCAATAACTGGGACACAATGCCTACCACAGTATTTGGTGCACAATAGGTACTTTATAAATACTATATTTATTGAGAACATCAGTTGTATATCTAGAAAATAACTAAGTTGATAAAAATAAGGAATTTTCATTAAATTGTGCAATGCGTTTCTTTTTTCTTTTTTAAACAAGAAAGGATAAGTAAACCATCATTTATATTCAGTCACCAAGCATCTGTTTTTAATGTATATATCACAGCCAAGTATCTAGTTAAATTTAAATTTTGATGTCTGAGAGTAAGCAACTGGAAAGGGAGAAAAACATTTTCATTACATAACATATAACATACTGCACCTAAATTAAAAAGTAACTATTCTCTTGGGCATTAAACAGGAATATGCTAAAAGCACCAGGTTTTTAAAGAGCAGTAAGGATTCCTGACTTACTGTGAAAAATTCCCAATCACTTTTAAAGCTTTTTAAAAAACTCCAAAATGGCTGACAGTAGGTAAAGAGAATATAAAAGCAGATGGTTCGGACAGCCTGAATACAAAAAAGCAGGTCTTAGCAAAACAGAAGCATTTGCCAGTTTGCCAACGCTGCTGGTTCCTGCTTCCACATCCTGCTTGCGTCCCCCCCACATCTGCTCACTGGTGCTCATGTGATACATTCAACCGACGCAGAGGATGAACAGTAACAACCTGCAAATCAAGAGCCTACTGAGATCCGTTATTTAAAAATGGAACTCCCTTTTCTTTGCAGGTTTTCCCTCACAATTTTAATCTTAGAGAGATGGAAGAATTATCTTCAAAATTAAGACACGGTCCTTAGATTTAAGACAATCATTTTAACAATAACACAATAAAGGGATATTAATGCCTCGCTTTTGGAACACATTAATAGAGATAGATGCAAACTAACTCAAATCTTAAACCATGTTTGCCGGATTATACCTTCTACTTCCCAAGTACAATAAAAGAAGAAATTGCTATAAATAAGCTTCTAGAAACAGAAAGCAGTCACAGCATCTTAACCAAACTACACATTATTTCTCACAAAGAATCATACTTTTTTTGTTTTGCCTTGGAACGAACTAAGCTAGGAACTTCAAAGGAGAATATGATATAATTTAGAAGGCTGAAAATACAGTAAGTTAAAAGAATAAAATGGACGGTCACATGTTAAGAGGACACAGATAGGAAACAAAGGTTCTTCCCTTTCAGATTCCCTTACTGGTGTGAAATGGGATTTTAGAAAATCCCATAATGGACACTTGTGAAAATGGGCATAACTCAGACATCAATAAGAAGGAGTAGTGTAAAAGATCTAGGATATCACAAAAGGGTTTAAGGATGTTGAGAGTGGATGTTGGTAGATATCAAACTAGGAAAGAGACCTTGTGGAGGAAGCTGAGGTGATTTTATAAAATTGGTAAAGGCAGCATGACAAGCGAACTGGCTCATTCATGCTAACTGCAGAACCCATGGTCAGGTTTACTTTGCTAACACTCAGTTGTCTAGTTGGCCCCTCTAGCTTTTACCCTACCCCTGTGGCTACTGGACTTCTAGGGACACGGATGCTGAAAATGATGATGTAGATAATATAAGTGGCTATCAGTTACTGAGTGTTTATTATGTGCTAGGTACTATAGTAGATACTTTATATGCCTTATCTCATTTAATCAATATGATAACTCTATGGAACAGGTAGGAATTAGTACCACAATTTAACCACTAAAGAAACTGAGGCTCAGAGAAGTTATGTGATGTGTCACATAGTTTGTATTGACGGAGTTGGGATTTGAACCCAATTAAGAATAATGCCAAAGACCACACTCTTAACCAACTGCCTTTCATATGTGATTGTGGAATGCTCTAAAAACTATAATCCAATCAATTCCAAGTAGGATTACACTGTAAGACTTTTTACAAAGCACATAAAATAGCCTCAGTCATGGGTTCATAATCGTTTATGCTATCAAAAAATCACATTTTTCAAACCATAAGAGACTTCTAATCTCATAAAACAAACTGAGGGTTACTGGGGGGTGGGAGGGTAGGGATAGGGTGGATGGATTGTGGACATTGGGGAGGGTTTGTGCTTTGGTGAGGGCTGTGAAAGATGTAAGCCTGATGATTCACAGACCTGTACCCCTTGGGCAAATAATAAAAATAAAATTAAAAAAAAAAATCACATTCTTTAAATGGGTTTTACCATACAACACTGAAGTTCCATTAATTAAAGTAGTTTATTATCTGATATTTAATTTTTTTACTTTAGTTGCTCAGAAAAGAGAAGTGCATCCTAATTTTATTTGTTCTTCCATTTTCCATAGACATTAACACACAGTAATTGCAAATATTTACTGAAGTGTATATGTCAGTCATTGTGCTAAACCAGGGGTTCTCAACCTGAGCACTACTGACATTTTGGGTTGGATAATTTTTTGTTGTGGGGGACTGTCCAGTGCATTATAAAATGTTCAGCAGCACCCCTGGCTTCTAGCTACTAGATGCCGGTAGCACCCTTCCCCAAGCTGTGACAACCAAAAATGTCTTTAAGTATCATCAGACGTTCTCTGGGAGACAAAAATCACTCCTGGAAAGAACCACTGTGTTAAGCACTTTACACATATTTACTAATTTAATGCTCACTTCTACCATGAGGTAGATGCTATTACTATTATAGCTTTACAATGAAGAAATTGAGATGGAGCAATTAAGTGTATTCTCTGAGGCAAGAGAACAAACACTTGGTAGAGTTAGGGTTTAAATTTGAGCAATTTGACTTCAGAACCTAGACTCTTACCCAGAACACTACACTACCTTTCTAACAAAATAAATTAGGTCTCCCAGCCCTGAAGGTTTGCGAAGGATACTTTCCGCCCCCCCTGGTTTAATGTACTACCGCTACCGGGGGGGAAAGTTTTAAAAAGGAATATAAAACAAGGCTCCCACTGCTCTAATTTCCTCAACTTGTTCCTCTTAAGTTAAGGTGGCATGATATAGAAGTTCTTAACTTTTGGGGGGTCCTGAACTCATTTGTGAATCTGTTAAAATACTGACCACCTCTCTGAAAAATGTCCATGAACCATACCTTGTGTGTTTGCACATCCCCTACAAGATTGTGGGGAGGCTTCAATTGACTTTATATGCCAAGCACCTTGCCGAGCACTGGCGCCTAGAAGTTACACAGCAGCTCTTTGATAATTCTGTTTTCTTGTTCTGCTCTTTCTACAAAAGAAAGCTCATCCACTCTCCAGTATGCTCTAGATTTTTACTGCTCATCATCTGCGTTTACCTTCAACTCTTCCACACATGTCATACACATGCGGTCTTTAGCCTTTCTAGGTGCTCACTTCCCCCCAACGCCCAAGATGAAAGGAAATCTCCTTCAACGCATTTCCTTACCAATGTTAGAGGGGGGGCTCTCATGGGATTGTTAAAAGGAATAGAGAAAATTTATGTGAAATGTTTGGCATTGGATATTACAGGTGATTAATAAATGTTTATTCTTCCTCCTCAGGCCTATCAGACATAATATGGGATTTCTTCTGAAATGCTGTGCTTTGAGTACCTAAAGACCTACCTTAATAATTAAAGTAATGCTTTTTCCTGCCTTTTTTGTGGGGGGGGTTAGTTTCTAAAGGAGAGGTAAAGCATTACACAGCCTCATGGAAACACTATTTCTAGGGAATAAAGTATCTATACCCACCACGTGACTTTCAAGAGAATAAGCATGACATGTACTTTGGGCCTGTTCCCCTTTATAGTTTTATTACTGTCATGGACAATTTTTGGTGTGAGACTTCCTGAAGCTGTGTAATTGGGTTTTGCTTGTTATTTTACCCATCCTTTCTCCATAACTCTGATAAAAAGCCATCTTTTTATTTTGGCTAGTATCAAAACATTTAGAAATCCCAAAAAAGCTACTGAAAGTTTAGAGGGCCAGGGAACACAGGAATTGTGGACACAAGTAAGGGCAAGTCAACTCTGGGAGCTTTTAGTATATGAACTGTCCCTAGGAATTTATATCAAAGAAAAGTTTCCACTCCTCTTCTGTGTTTGATTAAAGAAAAAAGACTCTTCCTAAGCATAGGGTGAAATAGAGATTTTTATTTTTATATTTTTTAAAGATTAATTTATTTATTTGAGAGAGAGGGAAAAAAAAAACCTCAAGCAGACCCCCCACTGAGAGGAGAGCCCTACACGGGGCTTGATCTCACAACCCAGGAGAGTCAGACACTTAACTGACTGAGCCGCCAAGGCACCCTGAGATTTTTATTTTAGAACATAAGTGGTTGGGACACCTGGGTAGCTCAGTCGGTTAAGCGTCTGCCTTCAGCTCAGGTCCTGGTCCTGGAACCGAGTTCCACACTGGACTCCTTGTTCTGCAGGGAGCCTGTTTCTCCCTCTGCCTGCCATTCTCCCTGCTTGTACTCTCTCTGACAAATTAATAAAATTTTAAAAAACAAAACAAAACATAGGTGGTCAAAGAGATAAACACAGGTTTACAGACAGAAGATGGTAAAATGATAGCTTACCCAGAATGTTGGTTAAGTCCAGAGTAGAATGCCAAGAAAAATGGTCCCCAAAGACATACTGTTTGGGGCTTCTGATGAGAAAGAAAGCTTTATGTTTCTTAGGAGCCTATGCTAAGGTTACTAACTAAAATAATTCAAGCTAAGAAATCTGTGTTGACTTCTCCTTACACGTAGAAACCCTGCTATTTAATGTCTAGCCTTCATAGTATATGCTAAAGCACCTCTTGATAAAACAATAGCCCTTTCGATTTAATATCATGCAAGTATCACACAAATCATTTAATACGGCATTTAGTCACAAAAAAGCCAAGTGAAACATAAAATGCTCTCCCAGTAGGCTGCTTCTCCATACATCTTTACGCCTGGAGCCAAAATCTATCACAAGCAAGAACACTCAAGAGAAATAATAATATAAAAATCATGTGTCCTTCCCATTCTCAGTTCCCTAACACCAATGCAGAGCACTCCATGGTCTGTGACATCTGAAGAAGATGATGACAAAGGGAACTACAAATTATCCTGTCTCACAGTAAGTCATAATGTCATTTCAAGTGAAGCAAAACATGAAAAGGGATTTCACAGAGAGTCAAACACTCAGTTTTAAAAGGTCCTCCAAATCTGATCTACTCTGTGTTGTGGCAGGCAGATACTCTGAAGGACAAAACACCTTTAACGAAACATGTAACAGACACTTGCTGCCATCGGGGAAGAAGCCAGGGGCACCACTGGCAGACACCAGTGACACCAGTAAGTGAACGAGGCTGAGGTGGCTCAAGGGCAACATACAGTTTGTATTTTTTCCCTCCAGGATGAAGACACTGCCACCAGAATAACTCCTCTGAAATAAGTAAATGACCAGTAACTCCTCTTATCTGGTTCAAAGTCTTTAATGGCACCCTATTTCCTACAGGATAACTTCATCTTTCCCTACCCTGCTGTGGCGCACTCCTCTTAATCTGGCCCTTTCCCAACTGCAAAGAATAACCTTTCCCTTAACTTGCACTCTATCGCCCAGAATTGTAGCCCACCAAACCTCTGACCTGGGCTGTCGGGCTGATTGTGTCAGGCTGTGATCCCTCCATGGCTCAACTGGGAACAGTCACCCTCCCCCCAACCTGCCAAAATCATCTCCATCCTTCCGACTTAGTTCAAATGTAACATCTCATGGGAGACTTCTCTTGACTTCTTTGATACGGCACTTACAAACTTCTTTTGTCATGCTGACCTGTCAGTTATGTGTTTATCTATCTGTCTCTTCCACTAGTCTGTGAGCTCTAAGCACAGTAACCAGGAGACAGCAGATACTCAATAAAAAAAAAAACTTTTAAAGGAAAGAACAGACTATTGCATTGAAAACCCTAGTCCAGCAACTGAGATTACTTTAGAAAGGTAATTTGCTTCTCTGGGCCTTAAACTGCCATCTGTAAAATCAGGAAGTGGTGAAAGAATGTTTTAAAGATGTGAAACCATTTTTTTTTTCAAATAAGAGTTAACCTGGAAGCTTACTATGAGAGACAGACTAAGGCAAAGTGCTCTGATTCATGGAAGGGGAAGATGACCTGCTAAGCTCTCTCTCCCATTGCCCCAAACCACAGAGCAAGCTGGAAAACTACTGGGCTACGTATTTTATGATCTTTTCTACTTCTAATATTCTGTAATTCTATGATGTTATTCAGTGTGTCAAAGAAACACGTAAAAGGATTATTAAGTGGAAAAATTCTATTGTTCTATTGTCCTTGAGGAACAACAACCTCAATTTAAAACCTTATTTTCCCACTTTGACAGTAGACTATCAAACCTGGACTTACTAACTACGCTACACAACTAATTATGGAGCCATTTATCTTATCAGCTTACCAGATAAAATCAGGTTGTTTGTGACAATAATTAATTTTAAAAACAAAATGTTGTAATTGATCAAAAAAGTTTTAAATAGGAAATAAACTATTTAAAAATCTTTTAAGAAATCAGGCCTTCATTACTTATGTCTAGAAAGAAAAGATAAACACCTACAAAAGTTTCAGTTTTCTTGTGCCTTTGTAGTTACTTATGAGATTCTGGTCTGAAATATTGTTCTTTGAATCATTAGCTATTGGGGATGGTCACTTATTTGGGACATTAATTTCCTCATCTCTAAAACTGATATAATACTTGCTTCACATTGTTGTTAGAAGGACTAAAGTAAATAAATTATCTAGCAGACTGACTGGCACATCGTAGGCCTTTGAAACAGTCTCTATTCCCTAATGAATACTAATGAACTAAAAGAGACAAGCTTTTCTAGATTTCTATTAAGAAAAAAAGTCATTTGTTTGGTCATTAATAACATGACCACTCACCTTACCACTGGTAACTATGGAACAATTCCATATTCACATAGGTGTAAACTCTTATATATCTATAAAGGGCAGGTAGAACATTTGGTTGACTCCATCACCCACAGTGATCCCAGTCTGAGTTCTAAGGTCTCATCACACAGCAGGAGCATATATTTAGTAGATATTCCGTTAGTGACATACAACTGTACATCTGGTCTCTAACAATGTATTTTTTTTCCTCAATCACAGTTTGAACAATTGAAACTACTTTTTTCTTTTTTAAGATTTTTATTTATTTATTTGACAGAGAGAGAGAGATCACAAGTAGGCAGAGAGACAGGCAGAGAGAGAGGGGGAAGCAGGTTCCCCACTGAGCGGGAGAGCCCGATGGGGGTCTCGATCCCAGGACCCTGAGATCATGACCTGAGCCAAAGGCAGAGGCTTAACCCACTGAGCCACCCAGGCGCCCCTGAAACTACTTTCTAACAGAAAATTATATAGGGGCGCCTGGGTGGCTTATTGGGTTAAAGCCTCTGTCTTCGACTCGGGTCATGATCTCAGGGTCCTGGGATCCAGCCCCGCATGGGGCTCTCTGCTCAGCAGGGAGCCTGCTTCCCTCTCTCTGCCTGCCTCTGCCTACTTGTAATCTCTCTCTCTGTCAAATAAATAAATAAAATCTTTAAAAAGAAAAGAAAAGAAAAGAAAATTATATGAAAAAAGACCAGCCTTGATTTCAAGAATCATCTATTGAGAGAGGCTCTACAAACATTCTAATAGAGACATAGAGCACAGAAACCAAAAACAGCAGCTTTATTATCATTACAAACCAGAAGCAAACCAATGGCCATGACAGGTAGGAATCTGACACCTCTATTTCCAACATCAATCTATAAGAAAGATTCTGAATTAATGGTAGGATCTTGTATATTTCAAACAATTTACATGTTAGTATTTTACCAAAAAATTTGAATCTCTTAGCCTTGATTTTACTCTGAAACAATGTATTTCATGCATTTTTAATAGAATATATACTAACTAGGCAGAAAACAAACCAAAGACTTAGATAAAAATAGAAGTATATAAAACCCATGATGAATATGCCAACTATTCTATGACACATGTATTACACAGCATTAGGTCATAATTCATAATTTTAAAAATGAAATCGTAAATAAGCATACAACCTTAAAAAAATTGAGTGACTGGATTCAGGGCTGACAGTAGCAAAAGTTAGGATAGATACTCAGCAAATTAGTTTTGCAAAATAATCATTTTGATTTTAGTCTTCTCTAAATTAACCAATTCTCCAATTTAGGCTTTTTGTTAGATCGAAGTATGTATTTTGCATTTTTTTGGGCTTCATCCTTGATAAATCAACATTAAACACAACCTTTGTTAGCTGAATTCTTATGTCTGAATATATTTTCTTTTCATTGGGAAAGGTATCTTGTCTTCATTTAGGGGAGCACAATATGGTGAAAGGTCCTTTTTGACATATTCATTTCCAGTAAGCAGCTATGCCAGTAGAGAAAAAAGAAGGGGAAGAAAAGAAACACTTTTGTGACCATTGCAAATGTTTCTTAAATGAACAGTATAAGGAACAATCAGGTGGATGAGTAAGGGCAACATATCATGGGAATAAAATGGCCTTAAAGCCATCCTAATATGATCTCAAGTAGCCAACAAGAATTTGTTTTTCATTCCTTCTTTCAATTGGGATAGAGCACAGAGAGAAGACCTAGGCAGTTAGGAATATTCTGGACTTGAAATAGCCCTTCATATCTTCATGACACATGAATGCATTTCCACAGTAAGGTAAGGATAAGTTGAAGAGATTCTTAACTCCAGAGCAGATGCCTACCTCAAATTAGTCAGGATTTTTAAAAAATTGGTTATAATTTACGTAGAATAAATTTCATCCTTTTCAAAAGCATACAGTTCTATGAATTTTGAAAAATGCACGTGGTTGTGTAACTATCATCACAATAAAGATAAATATCAATATATCCATATTAATTATTTCCATCATCCCAAAAAGTTGCTTGGGCCTCACTGTAGTCAACCTCACCTCTATCCCTGTACTTCGGGATCCTCGAGTCCAACAGGACTTGTATCAAAAAGGAAACATACGACTGACCATCAAAAAGGGTTTGGATTAGAATTTCTTAAACTAGTGCATGAGATATCTGCTCTTTGTAACCCAAATTCTGCTCACAGAAGAGATGGCTAATCTAATGTCTGACAAATGTATTCAGTTGCAGTTCCAGTTCCACATGCATAATATAGCTTATTCTTTTATTCATTTAATAAATGTTCAACTGAATTTGATAAACTTGAGCTTGATAAATACTCCAACATATGTCAGGTACCATGCCAGATGCTGGTATGAACAAAACCAAACATGATCCCCATCCTCATGGAGGTTACAGTTCTAGTGAAAGAGACAGATGTTAATTAAGTAATCATACAAAGAGACATTATTACAAACTGTGAGAGATGCTATAATGGAAATATAAGATGTTCTCACAGTATACAAATAGGTAACATAACCTGGTCTGGGAGATCAACGAGGTCTTCTATGATGAAGTGATAATTAAGCTGAGAGCTGAGGGGTGAGGAGGCATTACCTGGGTGAAAAGGGAAGGTTGGGAGAAATGGAAAAGAGAATTCCAGACAAGAGAATTTATATGTACGAAGGCCTAGAATTATATGAGGGTATGGTGATTCTCAGGGCCTTAAAGGCTAGTGGGCTGGCTAGGAAAGTGGGGGCTACGTGCAGTTAGAGAGTAAGTCGGGGTTAGATGAATAAGGCTGTGTTGCAACATCCTAAAAACAATGGGAAGCATTTAAACAGATGAAAAGATAAAGTAAGATTTATATATTTTTAAAAAGTACTTTGACCACACTGTATAAAATAGGCTGAAAGCATGGAGTGGGAGGGCAAGAACAGAGTGAGGATTTGAGTTGGGAGGATAATGTAATATTGCAAGTAAAAATGGTAACCTGGACTGGGGCTGTTGAGGAGATGACAGGAACAGACAGATTGGTGAGAGACTTTGGAGGTAAAAAGTACCAGAATTTAGTGAGCGTGAGTGACGGAGAAATGAAATGGAAATGATTCCCAAGTCTCTGGCTTATGCCAGAATGGTGCCATTCATCAAGGGGAATAGCGGAGGGAGAAGATCAGGTTTAACTACTGGGTGTCTATCATGGACCAGCGCACTGAGAATTCCCATTTAAGATAAGCATATAGATGAGTCCCATATAAAGGGATGAGAACCATGACAAGGGCCAGAAAGAAAGGATGTTCAAGACAACAGTGTGGGGCAGAGGGCAAGACATGGCTAGCGAAGACTTTGTGGAGTTGTTAACTACACAAAATTCTTTTAATGAGAATTTAACTTTTCATGCTTTTCATGTCTTAATCTTCCAAAGGAGGTGACTATGTCTACTTCAAAGGACTACTGCCCCTCAAAAAGGGGGAGCTGATGGCTGCCTGTTTGAGAAACTTTCCATTTCAAAATGATTTTAGAATCACAGCAAAGTTGCAGATATAGTACAGATGATTTCCGTCGCCCTTTACCCAGTTTCCCTTCGATTAACATCTTACATAACCATGGCATATTTGTAAAAAATAAAATTTTGGTATAATACTATCAACTAAACTACAGACTGTATTCAGATTTCACCTGTGTTTCCACTAATGTCCTTCTTCCTGCCCCAGGATCCACTCTAGGATTCCATGTTACATTTAGTTGTCACGTGAAAGTTCCTCAGTCTTTCCTCGACATTCATGACCTTGAAGTAATTTTGAAGAATACTGGGCAATTATTTTGTAGAATTTCTATTTGGATCTGTCTGATGTTTCTTCATGAATAGACTGAGGTTATACATCTTTTGCTAGAATACCAGAAAGGAGTGCATGCCAACAGATCTTATTACTTGTAATGTCAACATTGAACTCTTGCCAGGTTTTTCCACTGTACAGTGACTACTTCTCCTCTTGTAATTAATAATTATTTTGTGGAAGATACTAATTTCCTTGTAAAAGACTAGGAAAATAATCTGTTTATATGTAAATTTACATGCCCACTGATTTTAGCATCTATTGGTGGATCTTACCTGTTAACAGTTATTATTGGGGTATGCTAACAGTGACTGTATATTTCCTTTATTCCTTCTAATTTATTAATTGAAATCATCCAAAAGGAAGAACTTCCTCTTCTCTCCCATTTGTTCAATTGTATATACATATCAGCATTAACTCATTGATATTTATCTTGTTCTGAAAGTTATAATCTAATATTATCATTCATTATCATTCATTTTGTTGCTCAAAATTACTCTAGCTTTCAACATTAAGAATTCTTTCAGGGTGGCTCCTTTTTGCATGCCCACATCCTGGTTATTCCTTCATTTTTTTAAAGCATCTTTTTACCTGTTGGCACTATAAGATGCTTTAGGCTTATCTGGTATTTTCTCAGACTCAGGCTTATAATCAACCTTTTCTCCAAGAACAACTGAGTTTTTCAATTGGAAAATGGTATTTAGAAATCAAGATTTGAGATCTAGGTATGTTCATTGCTATCAGGGTTTCACAGATTCTCAGCTCTTTTAATGCCAAAGGAAGGAAATATAAGTAGGGTGATTAGTGTTCCATTAATCTGTATGTCTAAATTTTTTCCAGTACTATAATCTAATCTCCTGATGACTGTAACTCTATGGTAAGGCTTGAAAATGGATGTGTGCATCTTCCACTTGTGTTTTTTGCTTTCCACAACTGTTCTGATTATTCCTTCTTCATGAAAAACCAATATTTTATATTTTATTTTTGTACTGAATAGTCAATACACAATGTTACATTAGTTTCAGGTGTACAGCATAGTGATTTGGCAACTCTATATGTTATGCTCTGCTCATCACAAGTAGAGCTCCTATTTGTCACCATACAACACCATTACAATACCACTGACTATTCCCTGTGCTGTACTTTTCATCCCCATGACTTACTCATTCCGTAACTGGAAACCCACACCTCCCATTCCTCTTCCCTCTGGTAACTACCAGTTTGTTCTCTGTATTTATGGGTCTGTTTTTGCTTCTTTTTGTTCATCTGGCTTTTTAGATTCCACATATAAGTGAAATCATACGGTATTTGTCTTACTCTGTCTGACTTACTTCACTATGCATAATTCCTCTAGGTTCATTCCTGTTGTTGCAAATGGCAAGATTTCATTCTTTTTTATGGCTGAGTAACAGTCCATTATGTCCATATACATCATGTCTTCTTTATCTACCAATGGACACTTAGGTTGCTTCTGTATCTTGGGTATTGCAAATAATGCTGCAGTAAACATAGGGGTGTATATATCTTTTTGAATTTGTGTTTTCATTTTCTTTGGGTAAATACCCAATAGTGGAATTACTGGACCATATGGTATCTCTATTTTTAATTTTTTGGAGGCACTTCCATACTGTTTTCCAATGTGGCTGCATCAGTTTACATACCCACCAACAGAGCATGATCGTTCCTTTTTTTCACATCCTTGCCAACACTTGTTATTTCTTGTCTTTTTGTTTCTAGCCATTCTGACTGGTGTAAAGTGATACCTCCTTGTGATTTTGATTTGTATTTCCCGATTAGCGATGTTGAGTGTCTTCTCATGTGTCTGTTGACCACCTGCATGCCTTCTGTTTTGGCTATTTTTGTTCCTGTGGCTTCCTGGCTTCACAGATGACTTTTTTTTTTTTAAGAGAGGGGGACAGGGGCAGAGGGAGAGAAAGAATCTTTTTTTTTTTTTTTAAAGATTTTATTTATTTATTTTACACAGAGAGAGAGAGATTACAAGTAGGCAGAGAGGCAGGCAGAGAGACAGGGAGAGGAGGAAGCAGGCTCCCTGCTGAGCAGAGAGCCCGATGCGGGCCTCGATCCCAGGACGCTGAGATCATGACCTGAGCCGAAAGCAGAGGCTTTAACCCACTGAGCCACCCAGGCGCCCGGAGAGAAAGAATCTTAAGGAGGTCCCTCACTCAGCACAGAGCCCAATAAAGGACTTGATCTCACAACCCTGAGATCATGATGTGAACTGAAATCAAGAGTTGGACACTTAACCAACTGAGCCACCCAGGCACCCCTTCTCAGATAAATGTTACAGTTTGTTGAAATCTACAAAAAAACCTGCTATAATTCTAACTGGGAATACGTTGAATTATAGATTAATTCGGGAGAGAATTAACATCTTAACAATACTGAATCTTCTGATTATGAACTCTGTGTATCTATTTCCCTTTAATTAGGCCTTTGATTTCTTTCATCAGTGTTTTATAGTTTTAGGATACAGATCATATATATATTTTGTTAACTCTGCACAAAAGTATTTGGAGGGGCTATTATATTACATTGTGCTTAAAAAAACAAATTTCAACTTTTCATTGGTAGTACATAGAAATGCAATGAGTTTTGTTTATAAACCTTGTATCCTAAAACCTTGCTAAATTCATTTATCAGTTCCAGATCTTTTTCGTACATTTCTTGGCATTCTCTATAATCATGTCATCTGGGAATAGAGAAAGTTTTACTTCTTCCTTTCTAATCTGTACGTTGAAGAATTTCTCTGTTTCACTGAACCAGACAGGACTTCTGGCATGATTCTGAATAGGAGTGGTGAGAAAGCACATTGTTGCATTATTACTGATCTTAGAGGGAAAGCATTCCATCTTTCAATATTAAGTATGATGTTAGGTTTTCATAGGCAGCATTGATCAGATTAAGGAAGGTCCCTTCTATTCCTGGTTTATTGAATTTTTACCAAGCATGAGTGCTAAAACCTTTTTCTACATCTCTTGAAACAATCATATGATTTTTCTTCTTTAGCTTTATAATGAGGTGAAGTTACAGTGACTGATTTTTAAATGTTGAACCAGCCATACTGGGATGATTCCATTTCATTATGCTGTATTATCCTTTTTAGATATTGTTGATTTGATGTATATACATTTTGTTGAGAATTACTGAGTCTATGATCATAAAGGATATTGATCTTTAATTTTCTTTTTCAGTAATGTCTTTATCCAATTTTGTAATTGAGGGTAATGATGACCTCATAAAATGAGTTGGGATATTTCCTTCTCTTATTTTCTGAAAGAGACTACATAGAATTAGGATTATTTCTTCTTTAAATGTTTGGTAAATTCTCCAGTGAAGCAATCTGGGAACAGAATTTTCTTTATTGGAGGGTTTTAAACTATGAATTCAGTTTCTTTAATAGAGGGCTGTTTGGTTATCTATTTCTTCTTGAATAAATTTTGGTAGTTTATGTCTTTCACAGAAAAGGTCCGCTTAATCCAAGTTGTCAAACTGTATTACTTTATTATTCCTAAAATGTCTGTGGGATTTGTACTGATATCCATACTTTCATTCTCGATGTCAATTTGTGTTTCTTTTTTTCTTGGCCTGTTAAGCTAGATATTTATTAATTTTATTTATCTTTTCAACTAGCTTTTGGTTTCAATGATTTCTTCTATTGCTTTTCTGTTTTCAATTTCATTGATTTGTGCTCTTATCTTTATTATTTCCTCCCTTCCTCTTGCTTTGAACTTAATTTACTCTTTATTTTTTAAATCAGGGGTAGGCAATCTATGGTCCATGGCCCAAATGTAGCCCATGACCTTTTTTAATGACCCTTAAACTAAGAATGGCCTTCACATTTTTAAAAAGTTGTAGAAACAGGGCGCCTGGATGGCTCAGTGGGTTAAAGCCTCTGCTTTCGGCTCAGGTCATGATCTCAGGGTCCTGGGATCGAGGCCCACATCGGGCTCCCTGCTCAGCAGGGAGCCTGCTTCCTCCTCTCTCTCTCTGCCTGCCTCTCTGCCTCCTTGTGATCTCTCTCCCTCTGTGAAATAAATAATAAAATCTTAAAAAAAAACGGTTGTAGAAACAAACAAAAACCAGAAAGGAACATATGTCAGAGACCATATATGGCCTGCAAAGCCTAAAATATTCAGTATCTGGAAACGTGTCAATCTCTATTCTAAATCCTGATTTGAGCCTTTTTTTTCTTTTTCTAATATGATTATTCAATGCTACAAAATTCACTCTAAGCATTTTTTAGCAGTATCCCACAAATCTTGATATTTTAGATTATATTTTCATTTTCATTCTGCTCAAAATATTTTTTATATATTGAGACTTCCTCTTTGGCCCATGGACTACTTAGAAGTGGTTGTTTCATGACTAAACATTTAGTGATTTTCCAGATATCTTTCTGCTATTGATTTCAAGTTTAATTTTTTTATGATCTGAAACTTACTTTATTGGATTTTTTAAATTTGATAACATTTGTTCCATGGCCCAAAATATTGTCTATCTTGGTGAATATATCATGTGCATGAGAAAAGAATGTGTATTTTACTTCTGTTAGAGGAAGGGTTCTGTAAATGTCAGGTAGGTCAAGTTGGTTGATAGTGTTATTGAAATTTTCCTGCACCTGTTATACTGTCCCATGGCTTTCGGATGGCCGGTTCCTTTAATTTTTTCATTCTTTTTCTATTTGTGTTTCAGTCTGGGTAATCTCTCTTGACCTACCTTGAAGTTCAGGGATTCTTTCCTCAACTGTGTCAAGTATACTGATAAGGCCTTCAAAAACATTCTTCGTCTCTGTTAAAGAGTTTTCCATTTTTAGCATTTCTATTTAATTTTTTCTTATAATGTTCAATTCTTCTAAAAACACCCATCTGATCTTGCATGTTGTCCACTTTTACTATTAGAATCTTTAATATGTTAATCATAGATATCATCAATTTCCTGTCATACACTTCTAACATCTGTGTCATAGCCAGGTTTGGTTTTGTTAAGTCTCTTGGCAGATGGCTTCTTGTTTCTTCTCCTTGTAAACTTTTTGTTGAAAGCCAGACGTTTTCTGGTTTTTGCTCCTGTAAATGGGTATGATTTTCTCCTAGGCCTTTCATGTGGGGGTTTAATTTAATGGTTAGGAATTGGGTTGAGTCTGAGATTTGTTGTTGTATGACTGCCCACAGTATATCATAGGCTTCAAATTATTCTAGCAACAGCTTTTATTTAGAGTCAGGGCTGATTCTCAAGAGGAATTGTCTCAAAGTCTGTTCTGCCTTTAGCACGAGGTCTTCCCATCCTGCTGTGCCTCAGACAGGATCTATCCTAATGCTCTTGCAACTCTCCAGCAGTATTCCACTATTACCTTACGACTTGCTACTTGACATTGTTTAGTCTGGTGATGGGAAATGAGGGAGTGTTCTCTGTCGTTTGATTAGGTCTCAGCCTTAGGCAGGTCCTGTGTCTTTGAGGGTATGACTTCCTCAGGGCTCCAGCTGCTCCAGTAGCTGTTTTGGGCACAGCATAAATCCCTGTCCCTGCTCCCCAACTGGGGCTGCAATAGGTTTTCATTGGCCCCCCCCCCCCCCCCGGAAGAGACAGGGCAGAAGGGTTCAGGTGAAGTTTTGTGTCTCTCCCACCGTTGTTTCCCTCATGCAAGCCTGAACCTTGAAGGATGCTTTCTCAGGACTCTTGCCAGTATCTTTTTGGGGTAGAAGGGACAGTGTAATGGGGTATATGGACAAGAGTCTGCAAGGAGGTACAAAATCCTCACGTATCTAAGGCCATCAGGGGTTCCACTTTTTCTTGCAGCCCATACTCAGTCTCAATCAATTCAACTATTCCAGCCCCATCACCAAGTACGGTGTTGGCTGTATTTGCAGCAGGTAAAAAAGTGCTTGTGCTCCTTCTCTCTGAGTAGGTACCTCTCTCTTTCTGGATTTTAGATTATATGGTTACTTTATAATCTCAGCTTTCTGTCAGGCTCAAGAAAGTCATAAACTTGCAGTTTGTCCAGCTTTTTTGTGTTTTAAGGATAGGAGCATTGCTCCTTCAAGCTTTCTACAGCCCCAAACAGCAAGTGGAGGTCTTCTGTTGTTTTCACTCCTATAATTTGAATCAAAAAGTATCCAAGGCAATCTAGTTCATTACTTTATTTTACAAATGAGAATACTTAAAATCTAAAAGAAAAGAAAGCACTTCTTTGGATATTTAGTGACAAAGTCAGGGCAGTTTCACATATTTACACAGTGACTCCTTATATTGAGTATTTGGAATGACATATAGAAAATCAAGACAGGAAAAGAGTAAAAGAGGGATTAAAATGGATCAAGAGGATCAGGTGTAATATTAAGTTGAATAAGAGTATAGATAAAAAGGGGAGGGGGAGAGTTATCAAAATTTGTAAAAGCAGATTCTAAGGTTTCATGCAATGAAACGGTTGAGCCATGCATGTTGGTGCCACATTTTCATATATCCAAAGTGAAAAAGAAAAGTTTATTTTAGTCTTTCTATCAGAGGACTATATATGCATTTCTTAAGCAAACAGAAGCATATTCCAGTGTTAATTATTTTAAAAAGATTTTTGTTTATTTCACAAAAAGAGAGCAAGAGAGCACAGCAAGGGGAGGCAGAGGGAGAAGCAGGCTCCCCGCTGAGCAGGGAGGCCAATGTGAGGCTGGATTCCAGGACCCAGGGATCATGACCTGAGCAGAAGGCAGACATTCAACTGACTGAGTCACCCATGTGCCCCTCCTAGTGCTAAATTTTAAAAGGAATTTCTCTCCTGTGGCTTTATATAGGGACCCGTAAGAAATATGATGGGATCATACTCTTAACAGCACCCCTAAAGCAAATACAATTATCAGGTTTTATACAAATGTTGGAGTTAGACCTTGGATAAAAGTGTTCAGTATTCATGTCTAAACTTATTTTTATTCCACTATGTAGGTTATAGTACAGCAACTCACTAGGATAGATTGGCTATTACACAAACTATTAATGATCACTGGATCACTGGATCACTGGTCGACTCAGTTAATGTCAAAACAGGTATGGCTTAGGTTACAAAATTTTTTCAAATTGGAAAGATTCTTATCAGTTTGTCCTATCATCTCATTTTAGATATGAAATAGATCATGATAGGTACTTTGTGAAAAACAGAAGTGCAGGCAAGTTAAATTCCTACTCAGTTTAAAAGGAAGTCTTTGAAAACCCAGTTAAGGATGCTAGTGATGTCGATAATGGAATTTTACAGATATTTTTAAATAATTCATAGAAATTAGAAACATTAAAAAAGGAAAACAAAAGCCAGCCATAAGCTCTCCTGCACTGCCAACAATTTACTGGAGTGAAAAGGGGTCAAAAATCTATCTAGACAGAAAGACCAGGAGAAATGGTGAAGCAAAAGAAAACGAAGAGTCACCCTAGGGAGAAGATTTCCTACAGCTGCTCCAACTAGACAACTTCACAGCTTTGTTGTTAGGACAAGCTCCACACTTCAGGTCTATGATGACTTTTCATTTAATTTTATACATCAAATGGAAAATTAATAATTCCCAAATTTCTAATTAACCAGGGAAAGGGAGTGACCTAGAAAAGACCTAGGCAGGAAGTAATACATATCTATATACAAGAAAACATTTAAAGAAACTCCCTTTGCAAATGACTATGACTAGAAATAAAAAAACTCTGCTACAAAGATACTCTGAGTCTCACTTTAAAAGAGTTCTGACAGTCTCTGAAAAAAATATAAGATTGGTTTTGGATACTGCTCAAAATGCGTTTGCTGAAAGTGCTGGGAAGACCACCTCTTTATAATACAATCTTACCTCAAATGGATCCTGCATTATGGACCCAGGGGACAGAATTAGAGAGAGACTCCAGCTCTCGCTCTCTCTCTTTAAAAAAGGAAAAAGAAAAAGAAAAAACAAAACAAAACAAAACAGGTGGGGTGATTTGAGTAAAATGAAAATTTTATATAAATATGTAAGTCTATTATACACAGACAGCTATTACAAGTATGAACACCCAGTTAATATTCTTGGGCATCTTGACAGGGAGAAAATAATTTCATTTCCCATTTGGCATTAGCTAACTCATGTTTGAAAAAAGTAAACATTTACTAATAATGCTCACATGAGAAAAACACTTCTACAAATTAAAGTAAAAGAATGATACTTTGGACCTATAATCCCATAGCCTTTCAGTTGAAATGTTAGTTGATCTTAATGAGAGAAATTATTTGATCCAAGGATCAACTAAAAAGAAATTAAGATGAACATAAATGCATAAAAACAAATTTAACTGTATATAGCAAATGAATGCCTCATAGCACCTGTCCTCACATGTAGAAAGGAACATCAGCTTTTGACTGATTATTTCTTTTTGACATGATTTATCACCTGGTATTCTTTAAACTTGATAAAGCAAATTAATCTTTGATTGCAGGCGGCACTGGAGGTTGCCATTAGTCATGTAGTTTGGTGAGGTTCCTTGTGTTTCATTTACCAGGCACACAGAAAGAGAGCCCAGAAGCAATTGCCTCAGCTTTGACTTCTTTCCCAATCCACCCAGGAGAAATGATCAAAGAATTCAATATATGGTATTTTAAATTACCTCTATAGAACTGACCAACAAGGGAAAAAAGAATTTTCTCTTTACCTTATTTTTATAATTTTTTTTTAACCAAGGACAAAGGGACAGTTACAACTTGTAATTTCAACATTATCAACTGAAATAGACTTTTTTCTTTGTTGTTAGGACAAGCGGTTGAGGTAGGGGATAATTAAAAATTAGTTTTTGAAACCAGAATCTTAAGAAAGAAAGGACATTTGGAATCAACTATGCAGGAATACAGAAATAGCAAATACTCGATATTGAAAAGATTCTTGCACCAAAACCATCATTCCCTCTTTTATTGGAAAAGAAATATCTTCTAGATTAGTAAACATTTCATCCTAAAATATTATCCAGTTCTTTCTTTCTTTCTTTTCTTTCTTTCTTTAAATAGTACAAAATGATGGGAAAACTGCCATGACTATTTTGGGCTTCCTATTTTAGAATTTAACATTAAAAGAGAATTAAATTGGCCTAATACTCACCATTATTCATTCTATTATCTTAATGTGCAGAAGAAGGGAAAGATTATCTCATGAAATAACTACTAGGGAAGAATGTCCAAGTTAGAACTTAGGGCTTTCAAATGCTTTTGGTCCATTCCTTAACTAACAATTGCCTATCAGAGACATTTTCCACAATTTCAAAAACACAGATTCTGGCATTATACTACCATTGACAAACCATCACTTCATATATAATCTAATCATCTCAACAATCTATTCTTCAATCTAGCCTGAAAGACAGG
Organism: Ailurus styani; assembly: GCA_002007465.1. Taxonomy (NCBI): domain Eukaryota; kingdom Metazoa; phylum Chordata; class Mammalia; order Carnivora; family Ailuridae; genus Ailurus; species Ailurus styani. The sequence continues at coordinate 4,544,392 of LNAC01000017.1, forward strand.
ACTGAAAAGTTGATCCCTAAGAAAGGTGATAATCTCTATTAGGCTAAATATTAACTCTTTTCAAATTGTAGCAAAAATAATTTGAATAGAACACCAGAGAACTTAATAAACCTCTAATATTTATGATAGCTTCAATTTCCAATTAGTCTGCATGGAAGACATTTATACACTTGAACAAGAGGAAGTGTCTCTGTGTAGCCTAAGCCCACCCTCTAAAAATCATTTATTCTTTTAGAAAGGAATCCATAGAAAAACAAATAATCATTAAAAGTATCAAACTCGGGCGCCTGGGTGGCTCAGTGGGTTAAAGCCTCTGCTTTTGGCTCAGGTCATGATCTCAGCATCCTGGGATCGAGGCCCACATCCGGCTCTCTGCTCAGCAGGGAGCCTGCTTCCTCTTCTCCCTGTCTCTCTGCCTGCCTCTCTGCCTACGTGTAATCTCTCTCTCTGTGTCAAATAAATAAATAAAAGCTTTAAAAAAAAATAAAAGTATCAAACTCCATTTAAGATTTATGCAATGTCTTCATTTTCAAAAAAAGAATATTCCATTAAAATTAACTGACTGAGGTAGACTTAACAACATTGTTTCCAGCATTTAATTTTAGGCGATACCATCTCTTCATAGAACAAAATTCTGCAAGTGATCTAAATGTGCAAATAAAGGCCTTACATGTGAGATGCTTAAAAGACCTTTTTCTTAAAATGAAACATAAGAGCAGTTCTCAAAGCACTGCAAAGCATGGAAGAATGCTTGAGTACAACAAAGATCTTTTTCAACAAAACAACTGTTAATGTGTTTATTCCAGTGTTCGTTCGACGAATCACAGTAACCAGGCTCGTGATCATACACTTAAGTGCAAACTAGTAATGCAGTAACTAGGTTTTTGTCAGTTTTCCTACCATCTGTATATGAACTGACGATTTGGAGTAGCCTACGTACACAGGTATTCACAGATTGAGCAATAATATGATCGTTTGAAGCATTTATTTAAATAGTATCACAAAATGTAATTTCCTAAAAACAATCCTCTATTTTCCTTCATATGTCTGAAAGTTTGTTGGGACTATCATCTAATCTTTACAAAATGATTACATTAAAATGCACAAAACTGGCATATACTATCTCTAATTGCAAATAAAATACATCAATTAGTTTGGCTAACTTGAGAAAGCTGGCAGGAATAATTAACTGTAATATTCATATAATCAGAGTTATGGAAACTGTGTATCTCTTTATAGCAAATACTGTCAGATAGAAAATATATGTGTAATTATATATTATCTATCTATCTATCTATTCACATTATTATGTCCATATTTTAGCTTAGGTGATTAAAAGGCAAAGCTCTAAAATTAATTCCATGAGTTATTTAATGAACAATTTAGTTGGAACATTTTCCTTTAGAATCTTTATAAATTATTACAGTTTAGAAAATCAGAATATATGAATATTACAGTTTAGAAAATCAGAAAAACTGTCAGAATAGAGTGATCAAAAGAACTTCAAATATGTATATTAAAACAAGTTTTAATCTTGTCCCTGCATATAACTCAGAAAAAGGGAAAGTGAGAGAAACTTGCTCCGTAACAGGGATTTAAGCCTTTTTTCTTTTCTTCACAATAAAGGACATTTCAAGAAGGAATAAATTCAGTATGACAATTAAAAGTATCTTTCCCTTTTTGTTAACACTAGCTGTCACTTGTATGCTTATTTAAAGCAAGTTCACATATAACAACTTACTATATAAATATGAATATACATTTACTGCTTGGCTCCATTGAGGAACTATAAATTTCATCTATTGAACATTAGCAAAAAATTACATGTGTTTATCATCTGGATTATTCTCAGATTAATAGAGATAAATGACAAAACATAATCAGTAGCAGCTCTGCAACTTAATCATTGCATCTGAGCTATAGGAAGCACTTAATTACTCTCATTTACTAGGTTGAATCTAATGAGAAAGCATTAGCCAAATGAAAAGAATGCAGTACAAACAAACAAAATAGTTATACCATCATTAAAAAGAAACTCTGACAGTGCAGGTGACAGCATAGGCAGGATAAATTACCATAATGTTCTAAATGCTGAGCTGTCAGCATGCTAATGCCATGATCAGATACCCTGGGAATCTCAGCACTATAGCTGTCAGAAACAGGTATCATAAATCACCTCTCTCTACTGTACTGCTCATTATCACAGCTATAGTATACATGTTTTTCAGCATACTTCAGTACAAATTTGAAGGCAACACTTATTCTTATGAGTGGGTCTGTTTACTCTTGCAGACATTGTAGACAATCCTTGCCTAATAAATGGATACTTTATTTTGCAATAATGAACTACGGGATCTTCGAACATGATAGGCCTCTGCTTTAATTCATAAACCAGTTGAACGAACAGACTGCAAAAACAGCACATTTTCCCAAGCTATACAATACAGTAGCAGTGAGCTAGATAAATTAACATCATTCCATTTAAAGAAGTATCATTATTTGGAAGCTATTTCTGGATCTGGAAAACAATAGCAGCAGATACAAATTAGAACTACTTGCAATGCACAGGAACATTTAAGGAAAACACCAACAAAATGAAAATGCAACCTACAGAATGGGAGAAAATATAGGCAAATCATATATCTGATAAGAAGTTATTATCCGGGGCGCCTGGGTGGTTCAGTGGGTTGAAGCCTCTGCCTTCGGCTCAGGTCATGATCTCAGAGTCCTGGGATCGAGCCCTGCATCGGGCTCCCTACTCAGCAGGGAGCCTGCTTCCCCCTCTCCCTCTGCCTGCCTCTCTGCCTACTTGTGATCTCTCTGTCAAATAAATAAATAAGACTCATTAAAAAAAAGAAGTTAATATCCAAAATATATTAAAAAAAACTCATACAACTCAAAAGGAAAAAACCCAACAGCAAACAAACTGATTTAAAAATGGGCAAAGGATCTGGTTAGATATTTTTCCAAAGAAAACATACAAATGCCCAACAGGTACAAAAAAAGGTGCTCAACATCACTCATCATCAGGAAAATGCAAATCAAAACCACAATGAGGTATCACCTCACACGTCTCAGAGTGGCTATTGTCAAAAAGATAAAAATAATTAAGTGTTGGCAAGGATGTGAAAAAAAGGTACATTGTTGTGTTTGTTGTGCAATGTTGGTGGGAAAGTAAGTTGGTGCAGACACTCTGGAAAACAATGTGGAGGTTCCTCAAAAAATTAAAAATAGAACTACCATACGAGCCAGGAATTCTATTCCTAGGTATTTGTCTGAAAAAACTAAAATCACTATCTTGAAAAGATATCTGCACCCCTGTGTTCACTGAAGCATTATTTACAATAGCCAAGACATGGAAATAACCTAATTGTCCACTGATGAATGAATCTTCAAGAAAATGCAGTGTGGGGCGCCTAGGTGGCTCAGTGGGTTAAAGCCTCTGCCTTCGGCTCAGGTCATGATCTC
>LNAC01000017.1:4548111-4570134 GCA_002007465.1 Ailurus styani
CCTGCTTCCTCCTCTCTCTCTCTGGCTGCCTCTCTGCCTGCTTGTAATCTCTCTCTCTGTGTCAAATAAATAAATAAAATCTTTTTTTTAAAAAAATGAAGTAGCAGAAAGTGAAATTAAGAAAACAATCTCATTTACAATTGCACCAAAATCAATAACATATCTAGGAATAAACCTAATCAAAGAAGTACTCTGGAAACTATAANTGTGTAACGTGCTATATATATAATGTGGTATATAAATGTAATGTAATATATATAATGGAATATTATTCAGCCATAAAAAGGAAATCCTAGCATTTTCTACAATATGCTGGATGGACCTTGAAGGCAAATAAGTTAGACAGAAAAGAAAAATACCGTATGAGGTTCCACAAATGTAGAATCTAAAATTAAAAAAAAAAAAAATACTTGAACTCACAGATACAGAAAACACACCGGAGGTTGCAGTGGGGAGAGGTGGAGGGTTGGGCAAAGTGGGTGAAGATGGTCAAGAAAAAAAAAAGACATAATCTTTACATCTTTCAGGGACATTTTTTATTTTATATAGAAAAAGACCTAATATTTTTGAGAGCTTATTACATAAAATCTCACAACAGCCTTGTGGGTAAGTATTATTATTCTAGCTTTAGAGACAAGAAATCTAGGGATCTCAGAGTTTGAGAAACTTGCGCAAAGGCCACTAAGTGGTAGAACCATGTTTGAACCCAAGTCTGTATAATGGCAAACTGTATACCCTTATAGCTGGTAGAGTTAGCAAAGGATTTTGGATAAAAAAGGTCTAAGAACCTATGAAACATGACAGATTTCTCAGAAGTGTTCTTTGAATAAAAACATGTATACTCTAAGTTCAGTATAAATGAAACCATATCAAACTGCTAATTTCCACTCACCAAAAGAAACATTTAGAAGAGAAACTAGCTTTTCATCTTCACAACACAATTTATAATACAGCTATGCCAGGGTAACAGATGCTTACGGTGATATAGCTATATTCTCAAACTGGTTTTTACTAAAAAACACTAGATACATTTAAGAAGTAAAATGGTTTTTACATACATATAAAGAGTATTTTTAAAGTATTTTGATTGAGCATAAAAATGCAAGGAAAAGAAAAAATATTATGGTATATTCAGTAAGAAAAGCACAATTTCCAAAGAAAATAAAAATGATGAACGATGTTTTCTTGTAATCTGTTTAAAGGTTCTCTTGTGTTTATTCCAAGAAAGGAATAGTGTTTCTTACTGATTTCTTGTATCTTGATGGGAGGTAAGTGATGGAGAAGGAGAACAAGAATTGTTTTAATACTCTGTGCAAAGTACAATTTAATTACATATTTAAACTTCAGTCAGTTTTACTGTGATGATTATATAGTTCTATCTACTATGTTGTAACTAGAATAACTTACTAACGTGAATTTAAGTCCTTTCCTAATTTAGATTTACAACATAGCCTACAATTCTTCTATTTATTCATTTTTTATTTTTAAGATTTTATTTGTCAGAGAGAGAGAGAGAGAGTGGGTGCACAAGCAGGAGCAGCAGCAGGTGGAGGGAGAAGCAGGCTCCCCACTGAGCAGGGAGCCCAATGAGGGACTCAATCCCAGGACCCCAGGGATCATGACCTGAGCCGAAGTCAGATGCTTAACCAACTGAGCCACCCGGGCATCCTGACACTTCCTTTTAAAAAGTATAACCCTGACACCAAATAGATCTGCTTAATGCTCATTTTCTTTTTTCATGCTGCATAAAAGTTTCAGTATTTTTATAAAATTTGATCCTTTTCTGGTTCCATCTAAATTTACCCATATGATTCTGAAACATAATAATATGATTCACTTCTAGGGGCCTACTATATGTCCCAAGCACTTTACATATTATAGTATGAAAAATCCTATGAGCTCAGAGGGTGTCTATGAACTCAGGTCAGTCTGGAACAAAGCTTTTATGATACTATTCATTGTATAATACTGTTTTCTGCCATGTGTACACACTTGCTTTCTTAGATTGCCGGGAAAAGAAAACTCTTTATCATACTCATCTGTTTATCGGACATAAACAGAACTGTTAACTGAAAAAGGCAGCTCTGGTGGCTACTGGCTAACTCCGCACTAGCAGACATGGTTGGAGGAGGGGAGAAGAGTTCTGGAGGAGCTGAAGCAACAAGCTTTGGGGAGTGCGCTCCATCACCTCCCCTGACTCCTAGATTGAGCTATGGGCTAGACTCCAGGGCAGACTGGAGTAACTCATGAGATTGAGGGAAGGTTTGGGGCACAGGGAGTAGGAGTTGAAGGATGAAAAACTCTCCTCTAAGTTAAAGCCCACACAGCTTTCCTTAACTATGAGCCAGCTATCTGAAATACCATCTGATTTAGGCACAAACAGAGCTATATTTCATTTTTACAACAAAATGTGTGGCAATAGAATGCTGTAATTGATTCCCATTGACCCACACTGTAATTTCAAAGGTGAAATGGGTAAAATTTCATTTTTGTTTTGATTGATTCTCAGAAACAAGAACTGCTAGGCTTGTAGCTTTACATTTTTCTACCCATTCCTCCCTCTTCCCCCTTTACCATCACTATCTGGTCAATGACAAAAACAAAACAAAACAAAACAAAACAAAACAAAACAAAACAAAACACAAAACAAAACAAAACCAAACCCCAAAACAAGGGCACCTGGGTGGCTCAGTTGGTTAAGCGTCGGACTCTTGATTTTGGTCATGATCTTGGGGCTGTGAGATGGAGCCCCTCGTTGGGGGTGGACCCTGAAGATTCTCTCTCTTCCTCCCCCTCTGCCCCTCCCCCTTTTTTTTCCTCTCTAACAAACAAACAAACAAACACCCTGAACAAACCTCTATGACACAGAACAACAGACTCTGTGCTGGACAAGAGGGATAGAGAGAGAGACAGAGACACCTTTCCTTGAGGACTTCATCCACTAGTATAGGGATCTAATCTCTTCAAACTAGGTTACAGAATCTCTGAAGAAGGGCCAAATTAATTAATTAATGTAAAGACTCAATAAGATCTGTTGAAATAATAAATTAGCAAATATGACATTCATTGTTATTTGTGCATTTAGAGGGGAGAATTTTCATCACTGAAATTCACTTTCAAACTTTTTTCTTGAAATTCCCAGGCTAGTTAGTGACAGTGTTCATGACTGGAATCTACTCTGTGTAGACTCCAATGTTATCAACTTTATCATTCTCATGCTTGTCACACTTATCCCTCTCCTTCCACCCTTCATCACCATTTTGATAAACAAGTTCTCAAGTCACCCCATTCACTAAGTCCCTCTTCACAGGACTGGGGGAGGAACTTCTCCTTCCTACAGAGGGAAAAAAAGAATCTTCATTAGCCAATATTTTACTGAGCTGTCTTTCAGTAGTAAGTGGTGTTATAGAAAACACATTTTTAAAAAGATTTCCCCCAAATTAGCAATATTGAATACTCTTCTAACTATGTATCCCCTTTATCCCTTAACAGTAACAGAAAGCCATGCATGTGAAGTTTGTCTTGAATTCTCTCTATAAGTCAGTAAAACTATCAATCCACATGGCATTCAAAAATCCTTATCAAGTCATGATTTCATTAAAATGTACCACTTTGTTCATGTCCATTTTACTGAGCCCCCAAATGATATAACCTGAATGATAACAGTAGGGTGCAAATGCTGTCTTAATTTCACACTGTGTACCCCAAAAGATGTTAGCTAGTCTTAGGTCCTACTAGCTCTCATTTCATTAGAATAAAATTTATCACAGTAAAAACTAGCAGGTTTTAAAAGATTTTAAATTTTGTTTCTGGGCAAACTGTCACCTATGTCCAGGCTAATGGTATTCTCCATACAGGAATCCCAAATCCCTTTGACCATGAGACACTAGGAATGCTTACTGGAATACTGTTAGGGTGAGAACTAGCTATGTAAGTAAGGTAGACCCATAAAACATTCCTAGCTGCAAAAATTAAAACTAAAACCTCTTCTCCCAGCATAAATGGGGTAATTCACTATAATACATGGATATGTAAAATCTACACCTATAGGTTCTTCAACCTTCTAAGAAATTTAAGATATTGTTCTCTTTTAATGATTGTATGTGCAACTCAACTTGGAAATAAATTTTGTGTTAAAGTGAACATTTTCGTGGGTCCATTATATAAAGCAGACAATATCATCTCATTTTATCTTTTTTTTTTAAGGTTTTATTTATTTACTTGACACACAGAGAGAGATTACAAGTAGACAAAGAAGCAGGCAGAGAGAGAGGAGGAAGCAGGCTCCCCATCCAGCACAGAGCCCGATGCGGGCCTCGATCCCAGGACCCTGGGATCATGACCTGAGCTGAAGGCAGAGGCTTTAACCCACTGAGTCACCCAGGCGCCCACATCTCATTTTATCTTGAGGGAGATTAGATAAAGAACATGTAGTCATTGTTTTAAAAAATACTTTCACATTGTATAGATCTCAACAATCTTTATTTCATAGTGGAAAGATGATGTTATTACTAATTATACTCATATAAAAGGGGTTATGACATTTTATTCACATAAAATCAATGGCAAATATCATAAAGAATAAGGAAGACGTTATTCCCAAGAAATTTTATACCAGTCTGGCAAAAATATCTTTTATCTGTTTTTTCTATTTCGCCCATCTAACATAACGAAGACTGTCTCCCCGGTACTTAAACACAGAATCTGGTATATGCTTAGTAACTGTCAAATGAAAGCAATACACAGTTTAGAAATCTTTATAAATTTAGAAAACTTTAGAAACTTAAGCTTAAAACTTTAGAAACATTTAGTGTGCCTGTACTACTATGCTTCTGAAATGCTGAAAAATACACAATTGCTAAATCCTATTTACAACACTCAGCCATTTCATTATTTAAGAAAGATAATGGAATATGCTCTTCTTGTGATGGGATAAATTTCTGGAGGTGATGACATACTAGCTGTAATACCAGTAATATACTAAAATAGAACATTTAAACACAATCTGCTTTAATTATGATGAAATTTTTTTCATGTAGGTCATAAAAATAAACTCTGTAAATCTGAATCAAGTACACCAGAATCATGATATTCTGATATTTCTCTGTGAGCTCTTTGAAAAGGCATACTGGATCAAAGAATATACAAGGGTCTCAAGTATTTTTTAAAATTTTTTGAGAATAGTTGATACATAGTGTTACATTCGTTCTGGGTGTCCAACATAATGATTCAACATCTCTGTACGTTATGCTCTGCTCGCTACAATCTGTCACCATATAACGCTATTACAATATCATTGACTATATTCTTCATGCTGTACCTTTCATTCTTGTGACCTACTCATTTCATAACTGGAAGCTTGTATCTCCCACTCCCTTTCACCCATTTTGCCCATCCTTCCACCCGCTTCCCTCTGGTAACCATCAGTTTATTCTCTGTATTTATAGTCTGATTCTGTTTTTTAATTTATTTTTTATTTTTCTCAAGTATTACTGCTAATGATTTTGACAACTTGTGAGAAAGTATTATTCTTGAACAGAATTGTGGATTCTTTGAAATTGGGAGGTCAACTTAAAAGACTCAGTTGTAGGGGCTCCTGGGTGGCTCAGTCAGTTGAGCACCAAACTCTTGGTTTCAGCTAAGGTTATGATCTCAGGGTTGTGAGATCAAGCCCCGTGTGGGGCTCCTTGCTCAGCATGGAATCTGCTAGAGATTCTATCTCTCCTTCTACCCCTCCCCAGCTCTCTCTCTCAAATAATTTTTTTTAAAAAGACTCAATTGAGTCTTTTAAAAAGACTCAAAAAGGTTCTGAAATATGGAATAACAGTGTACAATAGCAGTTCTCTAACTTTTTGGTTTCTGGACCCTTTCACATTTTTAAAAACTACTGAGGAAGAAACTCAAAAAACTTTTATGTGGGCTATAGCTACTGATATTTACCATATTAGAAGTAACATAATATAAAAACATTAATTTATTAGAAAAAGAATAGATCTTTTACATGCCAATGTAATAAACATTTTTTAAAAAGATTTTTATTTATTTATTTGACAGAGATAGAGATCACAAGTAGGCAGAGAGGCAGGCAGAGAGAGGGGGAAGCAGGCCTTCCGCTGAGCGACGAGCCCGATGCGGGGCTTGATCCCAGGACCCTGAGACCATGACCTGAGTCCAAGGCAGAGGCTTAACCCACTGAGCCACCCAGACTCCCCTGTAATTAACATTTTTAATGAAAAAACTTTATTATCTGAAACAAAAAATTTAGTAAGAACAGTGGTACCATTTTATATTTTTATATATCTCTTTAATATATGGCTTAATGGAAACAGAAGCAACTGGATTTTTATATCTGCTTGTGCCTTAAATCTGTTGTAATATTACATGGCATATAGGCTCTAGAAAATTCTACAGTACGTTCATTACAGTATGAAAATAAAAAGGTTAATACTGTCCCAGCATCGTTTTGACAACAGTTTTGACCTCGGTGACTTCCTGAATGGGTCTTGGGATCTCCAGGAGTCCCTGAACCACACGATGAGACCTGTTGCCATAGAGGTTAAAATCACAGATTCTAGATTCAGTGTTGCTGGGTCTGCATTATCAGATCCTCTTTTTTTTTTTTTAAGATTTTATTTATTTATTTGACAGAGACAGACACAGAGAGAGAGGGAACACAAGCAGGGGGAGTGGGAGAGGGAGAAGCAGGCTCCCCGCTGAGCAGGGTGCCCAATATGGACTGGATCCCAGGACCCTGGGCTCATGACCTGAGCTGAAGGCAGACATTTAACCACTGAGCCACCCGAGTGCCCCTATCAGCTCCTCTACTTATTACCTATGTAAATTTGGGGATATCACTTAATTTCTGTAGGTATGAGAGGTATGACCATCTTTCCACTTAAAATTTGCTAAGGCCATCCATTTTACTAATGTAATGCTAATGTCTAGCACAATATGAAACACAGCTGGAACATACAAGGTGCCCAAATATTTGCGACTAAATTAATGAGTGAACAGATGACTACCCATATACGATGAATACATTCACATTCTAACAGTAACATAATTCCTCTCTACTTTGAAATAGCATCAGGATGGGTAATGACTGCCAAGAATGTCCAAATCTAAACAATTAACCATTGATAGTTTAGTAGCCAAGGAAAAATGTGTGATCACATGAGGGGGAGACAATGTGGTAGGATTGCTTAAGTGAGCAGATGATTAGTGACTTCAGATCTATTTGCAATCTACGGTTTGGTTGGGCTCCTTTACTAGGATTATACTCTACAGATGCCACATGGGGAAGTGGGAAGGAAGAAAGGAAAGCCGCTTTTATTAAATATCTACTTTTATGCTGCCATCGTTTTGAGAAGTATGGATTTTTATCCCCAAGTTACAAAGGGGAAATTGAGATTCAAGTAAGTTCGCCTGTAGTTATATAGCTAACATATTTTTCCTACTATTTCTTGCAATGTCTCCAAATATTTCTCCAGAGTTCTAATTCCTTGCAGAACGGATCTAACAGAATGAAGGTCTACAGAAGGTCTACAGAATGAAGATGGCAGATGTATCCAATCCAAAGGAGATGGCTTATTAAAAGAAAAATAAAATTGCATCATGGAAGCACAGGATATATAATGCAGCAAAGCAGGTCACTGTCACCAATGATAGCTACTATTTTTTCAGAACTCTTTAAAGAAAGGTATATATACTGCCGCCAGACTATGAAAAAAGAAACACAGAATGACAGATTTGGTGAAGGAAGAGAAGTAGAAGACTTGATTTTGACTTTAATTTTGTTTCAGAGAAAAGTGATAATTTGAGGGCCACCCTTATTCCTGCTCAGAAAGTATTATATTAGTAACTTTTCTGACTCAGTGTATCCACCATTGCTCATGAAGAGGCAAGAATGATTATTTTTTTTATTTTATTTTTATTCTTTGCCCAAGGGGTACAGGTCTATGAATCATCAGGCTTACATCTTTCACAGCACTCACCAAAGCACAAACCCTCCCCAATGTCCATAACCCATCCACCCTATCCCTACCCGTTCACAATAGCCAAACTATGGAATGGATAAAGAATGATTATTTTTAAAGACAAGTTCTTAGGAGAATAATGATGGTCATGGTTGAAAGGGACAAGATGGCTTAGCTACATATAGTAGAAGAGTAAAATAGCCTGTATAGATATTATTTTATAAGAAACATTATCACCTGTAACCCACTACTTTCCCATCAAGTTCACTCTTTCACTCAGTGTTTACTGGGTGCCTGTCATTTTTCTAGGGACTAGATGTACAGAGATGAATAAGGCATGATCCCTAAATATAAGGGCCTCACATCCTAAAGAAGACCAGGGACAAGGACAGAGAATTACCATAGAATATGATAAATGCTTTTATGTCAGTGTGCCTTGAGCTGAGCCAATTTGGAGGAATATCTAATGCACAGAGTTATCACAGAGGGTGATAGCATTCCAGAGACAGAATAACATGTACAAGGACCTAGAAGTACTAACAGAGCACAACATGTTCAAAGACTGGCAAGTAACTTAGTGAGGTCAGTGTCAGGTAGAATGAGAAGAGTCCAGAAAAGGGGCTAGGTCCTGAGGGTCTGGCTTTCACCTTGAAAGCATGAGGAGTTACTAAGACTGACACTGCCCTAGCAGCTCTGTCTAGGGTGTTTGGGGGAGGGGAAGTCAAGACAGGGATTAGCAGATGAGAAATAAAGATGGTCTGAATGCAGCAGAAGGGAAAGAAAAAAGCAGGAATATTCAAGAGAATTTAGGAAGACAGAAGAAGAGTCTAAGTGATTTCCACATCTTTCCTGTTGTGACTAAGGTGAGAACAACATTCACTTAGCAGGAATGGGAAATGTTTGGGGAGAAGGTAAATGCTTAAATCTCAGATATGATGAGTTTGAAAGAGCTCATGAGACATACAAGTGGAGATAACACAGAATGAAGACAGATATGAGGCTAAAGGGCTGATGAACAGCCAGTAATATACGAGCAGGATGTGTCCTGTGCCTCAGCACTAGAGGGTCTATGCCCCAAGGAGCAAGGACAAGATTACAGCACGCATGGCATCATGTAATTATGTGTTAACTTATTTTAACTTCATATATACTAATGTAATCTTCCTAGCAACCCTATAAGCTGGGTACATTATTATCCCCATTTTATGGATGAGGAAATGGAAGTACAAAGAGAATATACATCTATCTGTTGAAAGTCACACAGCTAGGAAGTAAGAGAGTTGGAATTTGAACCAGGCATTTAGGCCTTATATATAATGTTGTGCTACTGATGAACGGATAGGAAAAACATTATTTTGGGAGACCTGTAAATAATTTTTAAACTAATTTTTTTCTGATAATAAGAGTAATAATATTCAGAAGCAATTGTATTTATAAAATATAATTTACTTCTAAATGTAATTTATATAAATGATATAATAAATATTTTATGTAATAAAATATGTAAATAAGAAAAAGGCATATAATACCACCACCTCAAGGCAACTACTATTCACATTTTAGTATATTTCTTTCCAGTTTTTTCAGTGACCTCTTACCCTTGAATAAACAAGTTTTTAGCCTACTTTTTAAAATTTAAGATAACATAACTATTTCCCCAGCATATCAAAATTTCTATCCTATCATTACTTTAATGGCTATAGTATTTCTTCAAACCATTAATAAACTTAACAAATACCTTAGTGTTAGACATTTATATATATATATTTTTAGATTTTATTTATTTATTTATTTATTTGTTTGTTTGTTTGTTTGTTTCACAGAGGGAGAGAGATCACAAGGAGGCAGAGAGGCAGGCAGAGAGAGGGGGAAGCAGGCTCCCCGCTGAGCAGAGAGCCCGATGCGGGCCTCGATCCCAGGACGCTGAGATCATGACCTGAGCTGAAAGCAGAGGCTTTAACCCACTGAGCCACCCAGGCGCCCAGTGTTAGACATTTATATTGTTCTCAATTTCCTATTATAAAAATATCGCAAAAAACATTTTTGCACATAATGTGCTTTCTGCCCATAATTTAAAAATAAGTTCTCTCAAGACAGCTTCATAGATGATCTCAAAACAGCACGCACAGTCAGATAACAGTGGATAAAAATTATAAATAAAACATAAGTGTAACATTTTTATAGAAACAACTTCTAACATATATTATCATCATTTAACTTTAATAGAAAATTATTTTAAAAACTAATATAATGATAACTTAATTAACAGAAACTTGGCAAAAAAGCAAATAACTTTTTCATTTGAGTAACTCTCTTTAAGTTGTGATAATCTGAAGTGTATTAAAATCAAACTGTTCCCTTGATTTGAACTGACAATATTTTCAGCTTTATTTGATTAACACACAAACCATTAAGTTTTTCCAAAATAAGTGAAATTCTGCCAGCCATTTTTCTGATATTATTTGAGTAAAATATTAGACAGAAAAAGAAGTATAAGATATGAAACACTTAACAGCTACATGAATACACCTGAATTTTAATCTTTTAAACTTATGCTTAAAGTATGTTGATATGTTGTGCCTCTTTTCTATTAAAATTTGACATATCATGTAATTCTAAAAGCTCCCTTAGTAGTTGCACTACTTCATACTTAAGAAATTTAAAATAATACTGAAAATTTCTCTCCCCCTAAACTGAGGCAACCCGCACCCCCTCCACACATACCCACCCAGTTACTTATATAACTATTTGGCAAGGCATCTAACAAAAATTTCTCTCTCCAAAAATAAAAAATGGAAAACTTTCCCATGTCAACTTTATTTTTAATCACATAATGGGAAGATGAGTAAATGATAATATCCATCACCAATAAGCCTTTGTTGAGTAAAGTATCAATTGACTCTGACCATAATTGATAACCTAAGCCAATAGTACATTCTGTTACAATTCCAGGTTCAAAAGGTTAATTATGGCCTGGCCACAGGCTCATCCGGAAACCTGAAACTGATTGCTATATGCCTTCCTAATGAAGATGTACTGCATGTATTATAGGAGCATACTGACAAGTGATTGGAACCTCCAACATCAATGTAGCAAGCAAGCATTAACCTTCACCACGTCAATTTAACTGTCATTCTCACAGTTTATATCCTGCCAGGTCCTTTTATTTTATGAGAAAGGAAAGGGTCTTATAACTGTATTTCCCTTGCAAAGGCAAGATTTCCCTTTTCATTCTAATGAATACAGGAATCAATGATGGTAAGTCAATTCAAACTATGTTATGAATTAACAATACCCAGGAAAGTTAAGAGGAGATTAGACTGATGATGAGAGTTATCATTTGTCACCAAAATCTTTAATTTGCATGTAGATTTACTGCCCCAGTGCACAGGGCACTAGAAAAATATCAGCATGTTTTCTTTCCAAGAGGCACTTACACTGCTCCCTTACTTACAGGCCAAGAAAAGAAAATGGCAGGCTGACTTATGACCATCTACCCACAAATAAAAACCAATTTAGCAACTTTGATGGCTTGCACCCAAAACTCACTGCCAGTTAGAGAAGAAGAGGAACTAGTGTGTTCTAGAACAGGGTTGTAAGGACTAAGATATCGTCGATATGGCATAGTTTCTGAACAGATCATATGGTAAGAATTAGCAACAAAATCGTTCCTTTGATGGTAGGCAACAGAGGAAGCAGAGTGGTGTAACAAAATGAGAACTAGAATAGGAGGCTGACAACATAATGGATGTGTTCTTTACTAGCTGTGTGGCCTTCTAACAAAACGTAGCCTTTCTGGGTCTCAATTCTCTACCTGTAAAATAAGAACAATAATTTCTGCTAGGTTTGTCTCATGAAGTCAAGGTTTTCAACAATGGCTATACACTAGGGCCACAGTGAACTTAAAAAAACAAAACACACACACACACACACACACACACACACACACACACAAACAGAAGATAGCCAGATCCTACCCTGAGAAATTCTGACTGAATTGGTTTAGGGTGGGGGACTCAGGCATGGATATTTTGGTTGTCGTTCAGAAAAACAACCAATATTACTTTTTAAACTTTTTACTATGGAAATGTTAAACACACAGAAACACAATGGGAATACTTTAATGAACCCCAGGTACCCATTACCAAGCTTCAATGATTATCAATATTTTGCCAGTCTTGTATCGTCTGTTTCCCAATCCTCCAACATTTAAAAATTTCTGTTGGAATATTTTAGAGCAAATCCACATTGGCATTCAAAAAAAATTCCCTATGTGATTATATTGTACAGCCAGTATTGAGAACCACATGAGAATTTTGAAAATATTACAAATTACAAATTACAAAAGAGTAACAACAGAAACGAACCTATGCCCAAATGATTAGGCTCAAGTACTTTTACTGAAATGGACTGCTGACGTCAATGGAATAAAACAGTTCAGTGAATACCATTTCAATCATTTTTCTCCTTTGAACTGACTCGTTCTCTCATAAAACAGACATCTAAGGCCACAGTAAAAATCTCATTTCTTCCTTCATGCCCAGTATTTTTATCTTTACTCCCCTATCTTACAGTTTCCCAAATGTGTTGCTCTTTCAACCTAGAAAAATTTACCCCCTCTCGACCCTCACCCCATACCTACCCAGCCATTTCCCATTTGGCCTCAAAGCCCAGAACAGATACTACCATCATGAAGTCCACTGACTCCTCAATCTCATCTGTCCTGGTCTGCTCCAAAAACGGAGGTCAGCCACTCACTTCATCTAGGAGCCCAATGAGATATGCTCAACAGTCTGCTCACTGAGCTTACTAAACAATTTACCTCTCGCAGTCGCACCTCAGATGACTGCTTAAAGCACAGCGAGAAGAGGTGATTGCTTAATAGATAAAATACAGAGAAATATAAGGATGTATAGTGAATCCTAAGTACTTTCTTCCCCCCCCAACAACACCCCAGCCTCAGAATGGCCTGCTGCAGAGAAGCCTGGTTTCTGTATCAGGCTACCATCTAGAGAGACTGATTCAAAAAAATACAGGTTTTTGCAACGCAAAGATATAAAACAGAGGAACATTTTCAAATAGAGAAAACCCTTCTTTCCTCTCCAAAAGTTTTAGTTTAAAGATATTCACAACATGCTAAGAAGCAAAGCTGATTAACCTATAATATAGAACACATGGCCACCACTTATATAAACACATCCCCTGGGATTATGTCCCAATGATTTTTCTTTGATTTAGTGGACCACTGGGAAAAAGAAATGACTGTGTTCAAAGATAATAATAAGAACAGTCGTAATAATAGCAGCAATAACAACATCAACAATAATAGAAGCAACTAATTTTCAATGAGTACTTTCTGTACGTCGGTTACCATGCTAAGCATATTATCTCAACCCTCAGAGCAACCCTGTAAACTAGATACTATTATTCACATTTTGTGATGAAACTGAAGTTTAGAGAGCCAAGGAACTTGCCTAAAGAAGAACTTGTAAGTAGCAGTAAAAGGAACTTCATGTAACATTGTTATGGAGGAAAGAAGTAATGAGAGAGAAACTAAAAAAGGAAGCTAAGATGATTCAGGCTTTTTCCTCCACTGGTTACCGGCCTCTAACAATTTCACCACTGGATGTACGAAATCACTCAGGGAAATTTCTTCAGTAGCTCCTTGAAGCAGAAAGTAATAAAGTCTTTTATAAAACATCAGTTTAAAAAATAAGATATGAAGTTAAGAATCACAAACTTTAATCACACGGCCACAATTAATGTTTCATAACGTAATCCAAAACCATCATAATTGCTTTTGTATCAGGATATGAATCTCTACAAGTTCTAATGTGTAGTTAGAATTTTCACTAGGATCTCAGAAATAAGTCATAAATACTGCTCTTCTCCCTCCTCCACCCACAACTCTTGTTGAGAAACTAGCCCCTCCTTTCAGATGCAAAATTTAGGCCCTCTCCCAGTTTCATTATTATTTCCCTCAAATGACTCTTTTAAGTTGCAACATTTCCTCCAAGTACTCACAGTGAAATTCATAATTTCTTACCCTATCTAACCTTTACCTCTTCTTTTTAAGATTTTACCTTTTTATAGAAACTATCCCTCCACCTCTATGATATATTACTTCTCTTTTAAAAATCACTCTGAGGGGCCTGGGTGACTTTGGCGGTTAAGTGTCCAACTCTTGATTTTAGCTCAGGTCATGATCCTCAGGGTCATGAGATCCAGCCCTGATTGGTCCCGCTCAATGCTGGGTGTGGAGTCTGCTTAATATTCTCTCTCTCCCTTTCCCTTTGCCCCTCCCTATTTCCCTCCCTCCCTTCATAAATAAATAAGTAAATATCGTGCCTATCTGCCAACAACAATCTAATTTGCACATTTCATTCTACCTAGGAGGTTGCGCTTCCTAAATACTAATTGCCTATACAACAAAATAATTCAACATCCTTACAAGATATTTTCCTCCTCAGGTTTCCTCTTATTTCACACCTCTTGTCAAAAATAACCCCTTCAATTCAATGACTTCATTACTGACCTCTGCTTTAAATCCTTTTTGGTAGAAGATGCAAAAACATGTTAATAAATATCATATACCAACACTTAGTCTCTTATCTTCAAAGAATAAAACGCACAATACTGTAAAATCATAAAGAGTGTAACACTTTTCAGGATGGGCGAATTCCTTTTACATGCATTTCATATGATTTCATCTGATTTTCACACGGTCCACTGCAATCCAAAGTGCAGTTAAATGTCCATTTTGGACTGGAGAAAACTAAGGCTCAGAAAGCTTATGACCTACAAAAGGTAACTGGACTGCTAAAACCCTTCTGAATTTCCATGCATTTCTTCATCAGCGTCAACAATGGACTTCCTTTGCTGGGGGCTATAAACCTAATACCAGATGGAAAAGACTGTGCTTTCTTTTTATTTATAGCCAGCAATGTCCTCTAAAGTTCAACTTTAAGATGATAAACACAGAAAGACACAATCATGTAAATAAAGTCTATGGTTCACATCAGTTCCAACCATAACCTTTTCTCCATGAACCACTCTAAACATGATTGAAGTCATCATACTAAGTACGCCAAGGGGATAGAGAGTAGAGAAAGCAAAATAAAGTAAAATAACAAACCTCCATGGCATTATGAACTGTTTAGTGAGAATGGATTTGGAATTCACAAAGCTGACCTTATTAGGCATTAACGGATTCTGAGAAACTAAGGGAAAGTAAAATTAAATGAAATTATCACCAGAAAAAGAAAAGTAGGGAAAGAATACAGAAAATTTGCCAATGTGAGTAAAGTAGGAATGACAATCAGATAAAGATTGCACAAAGTCATTAACATATACCAAGATCAGTGAGATAGCAAACATCAACAAATTCCTCTATGTGGAGACAGCATCATTCTGAAAGATCAGAAGAATCAGTGTTAGGTTTGGGTGAGAACAACGTAAAGTTAAGAGCCTACAGAATCTGATGAAGTATTTTGCTTTCAGATGCCTACAGAAGTTCTTTGGTCATTCATTCAAAGGATCTGAGGAACAGAGAAACACTGGGACGATCCACAAAGGTGCAAACCCACATTGAATGCAGAGATCATTATATAAAAATGACCATGACAAGGACCATGACCATAACAATGAGAACAATGAAAACAAAAAATTCAATTTATAGAACAGTTAGAGAGTGCCAGCCACTTGGAACGGTTATTTTGCAGGCATAATCACCAACCCTCAAAATAACTTTGCAATGTAGGCATTATTGGCCTGATTTTCACTAGACAAATGTAACAGAGTTCAGTTCATCTAGTACTCAGTGATTTGCCTAAGGCCAAAATCTCTCATCACCTAACGTACAATTAAAAACCATATGCACGTTGGCTGCCACCATCTACGTTGGGATCTGATGACTATTATTTTCTACTATTATACATAAAAAAGCACAAGGCCTTGCAAAAGAGTTAGTTCGTTCTCTCATTCCTTGGTCTCTTTCAGAACCTACTGTGCAGCTAACACATGCCAAGATATCTTGCATGCTGATAAGCTGCACTTTCAAAGCAATGGACTTTACGCCTTTGAAACAGTTTTTCACACCTAATTACTATTTTTCACAATATACTTTTTTTTTTAAAGATTTTATTTATTTATTTGACAGAGAGAGAGACATCACAAGTAGGCAGAGAGGCAGGCAGAGAGAGAGGAGGAAGCAGGCTCCCTGCTGGGCAGGGAGCCGGATGTGGGCCTGGATGCCAGGACCCTGAGATCATGACCTGAGCCGAAGGCAGAGGCTTTAACCCACTGAGCCACCCAGGCGCCCCACAATATACCTTTTAAACTAAAATAACATTAGCTAGCAATTACAGAGCAACTTACCACGATCTGCTACCATGTTTAGTGTTTCATGTAATGTTACCTCAATTAGTGGCGATCTAGGTCTATGAGATTATAAAACCAGGGATCTTTCCAACTCATCGTCTTGGCTCAAGCCCAGCTTTGATTTAGTCTGCATTACTTCACTGCTCAAAGCACTAAATTAGACTGATGCAGATAGGGGATTATTGCTGCAAGTGAAACAGTGCATGACACATACTTAATCTGATTATATTGCTAGACTGCATAAGAACTAAAGTGCAAATAACTAATAAATTTCTCTAGTCACTTACAAAATACAGAACTGTTTAGGGTTCATGAAAATTATAGCAGCAATTGTGACTATATTTGTCCTTTGACACTGAAATGATGTATTAGACAGTGACAGCCAGCAGCAGGTACTTTTCCAGAAGTTCATATCTTACATAAGTTAACACATACGACTGGGTTCTTGATGCTATTTCTTGGAGAGAGGAATCATTACACAGGCATTACAAAGGCAGTGATTTTTTTTTCCAGTAACAATTCAGGTGACATCATGTGTGTGATTTTGCATAATCATCAATTTATTAAATAAAATTGACTGTTAATATGTGCTAAGTGGTAATAAACACTAGAAGAAGATAATAAATTAATAAAGCAGAGCTTCTGTCCTTGAGTAGCTTATAGTCTGCAGGGGTCAAGGCCATACATAAACCTGTACTGATTGTCCATGATAGGTAGAACAATGTATTTCTATCTTTTATAACAAATTTGGGGGACTAAACCACAGCTGCAAGGACTTCTAAGAAAGAAGGAGTGGCAGGAAGTTTGACTTTACAATACACTTGTCTTCCCACAAATTTGAAGACACAAGTATAGACGTTACCTACAGATGAGTACTTTCCACTATACGAAACCCAAACCAAAGTATCAGTAGGTGTTCACTAAATGCCAAACACGGAGTTTAAGGACCAGAGATGAAAGAGGAATAATAGTTCTTCTCAGCACGTAAGAAGCTCCTCGGATGTGCAGTTCAGGTTGCTCAAGAACTGCTAGTGTGGCGCTAGGAACAAGCTAGGCTTCCTAGGTTTTTTTTTAAAAGCCGAATGGTCTCTCAGCAAAAATAAATGTAATGGCAGCTCTTCCAGTTGAGAATTTTTCCAGCTAGACAGAACCTTAGCAATAATTTGGTATAAGCCCTAATTTTATAAGTAAATCCTTAAGAGAGTATGGTCACATGGTAACTGGAGGTAGAGCCTTATACCTGGTTAATCCTAATGGTTGGGAGAGAAGTCTCAGCAAATCTCTTTTATCTTAGTTGATTATGATGACACTATTATGAAAAGTAACTATTTATTATGGAAATAAATATGACATTATAGACCATCAGTCACAAATTGGGAACATTTTTTTTTTAAAGATTTAATTTTATTTATTTATTTGACAGAGAGAGATTACAAGTAGGCAGAGAGAGAGGAGAAAGCAGGCTCCCTGCTGAGCAGAGAGCCCGATGCGGGCCTTGATCCCAGGACCCTGAGATCATGACCTGAGCCGAAGGCAGAGGCTTTAAACCACTGAGCCACCCAGGCGCCCGGAACATTTTTTTTTTTAAGAGTCACTGCAATAGAACTTGTTTATGTAGTCATAGATCAATTTGGCTAAGTATTTTTAGATCTTCAACATAATTTGAAGTATCACTCAATGTATTATGGGGAGCTCACTAAATGCCAAATGCAGAGCTTATAGACTGGAGATCAAAGTATTTACTCTGAGAATTCTCAGAACTTAAGATCTCGATGGTGTGCAGGCCAGATATGTAAATGTGTGACATAATTGCTACAATAAAAGGATGTACAAGGAGCCATGAAAAGAGAATAAAAGGGGAAGCAAAGAGGAAAGGAAATTTGCGTGTTCTTTAAAAGGAACAAATGTGGAGCACATGGTTGGCTCAGTCAGTTGAGCATCCAACTCTTGGTTTCAGCTCAGGCAGTGATCTCATGGGTCATGAGATTGAGCCCTAAGTCAGGCTCCACACTCAGTGGGGAGTCTGTTGGAGAATGTCTCTCCCTCTCTCTCTACCCCTTCCCCTGCTCTCTTTCTCAAATAAATTAATCTAAAAAAAATTAAAGGAACAAATGTATATAGGTAAGACCAACACAGACATAAGCACAGTTTACCAGTACTTAACGTTAAGTATAATTTTGAAGCAAAAAAATTTGTTTGGTTTTACTGTAATTTTTTTAGCTATCAAATCATATTTTCCCACTGACTTCAATACATTTAAAACATGTTCTTGGACAAGACTTCTGGTTAACAAAATGAACCATTAAAGATCACCTCAGCAAAATAAAACAGTTAAACGTGAAAGCCTAAAGTAACCAATGCAAAATATAAAAATGAAGTTAACTGTAAAAGGACTTTATATTTAACAAGAAGAGGACTGAAAGTTCAAAGACAAATAAGGAAAGGAACTGGACTAAATAGAACACTATATACTGAAAAGTCCTCTCCATTTGTTGAATCTGTAATTCCTATCATGTGGGAAAGCGAGTGTCTTTTTTAAAATGGACATGTTTAGTTGATAACAGGGGCAAGGACGAAGACTGTGAAACTGTAAGTGAATAAATAAACTCAGCAGTACTTGTTTCCTTTAAGAAGTTACACCTGGTCATACCCCACAAGTCACAGTGTAAGAATCTGAGGTTACGCATCAAAGTCAGATAAGAAAAATTTGTACTGGCAAGATACCTAAATAAATTACTGTGTGCCAAAGCAATTATTCAGGAGTTCAAAAGCTTTCACATGTTAATTCATATAACTCTCACAATAATCCTGTGTAGTAGGTATTATTTTCCCCAGTCTGCAGATGAGAAAACTGGGGCCTCAAGAGCTTATGTGACCTTCTAATCTATGTGACCAAAAAATTAGGGGGAAGAGTCAGACTAGAATGAAAGATTCCTGATTTCTACTACACTCTCTTTTCAGAGGTCCCGAGTCAGTGTAAATTTGAGCAAAGGGGAGTAAGACTGCCACTTTGACACTCAGATGCATGTATTTCTTACAGCCTTTCCTATACTGACATTACCTGAGAATCATCCTTTCATCACAAGTTCAACTATTTCCTACAAGCTCAGGAGTTAGTTACCGAATCAAATTGATCAATTTACTCCTGTATCAAATATGGAATTAGTTATCATGTACCTGAAAACTTCAGGGTCCCAGAGGACACATGAAAATGGCTCATCAGTCATTCCTTGATTAGCACCTTTAGAATATCCGGAGTAACAATGTCTTATGTTCTGGTTTTTTTTCCATATAAGAAACAAAGGTGATGCCACTCTACTTGAGGTGAGCACAAGTCAGCATACAATACCCCCAATTCACAGAAGACCACCAGATATTAGAAAAAGACCTGCTCTTGAGGGGGGAGGGGAGAAATCTTATAACATGTGATGGCAAAAATTAAAGTTGTTCTGAGTTAAAAATATCTGATAGAAAAAAATTACTTCAAGTCAAGATTCTAAGCCTAAGGAATTATACAGGACTTTAGAGTTAGCAGGAACCTCAGGGCATTTAGTTTATTTCAGTTTCTAAATAAGGAAATGGAGAATTACAAAAGTTAAGTGACTGTTTCATGACTTGATAATAAAAAAGTGGGGAACATACCTTATATCTGACAATATCTGCATTCAATATCTTTTTTAAAAATTTATTTAATTTATTTTTTTGTGTTATGTTAGTCACCGTACAGTACGTCATTAGTTTTTGATGTAGTGTTCCAAGATTCATTGTTTACGTATAACACCCAGTGCTCCATGAATGTATTACAATAAGCTGGCAAGGACTTAGCTTTTCTTTTAAAATCCCACTTAATCGGGGCATTTGGGTGGTTCAGTCAGTTAAACCATCTGCGTTTGGCTCAGGTCGTGATCCCAGCGTCCTGGGATCAAGTCCTGTGTCAAGCTCTCTGCTCAGCGGGGAGTCTGCTTCTCCCCCTGCCTCTCCCTTTCCCACTCCCTCTGCTCATGCTCTGTCTCCCACTCTCTCTCAAATAAATAAATAAAATCTTTAAAAAATTCCAATTAAATAATGTGTCCCTAAATTGAAATTCATATCAAATCGGGAGGTTTTGTGTGAAAACTTTTATTTACCAGTATGTTTCATGATCACTTATTATTAAAAGACTGAACGGGTATTCTTGGTTTGAATTAGAAAGAATATTTCCAAATTACAAAATAAATACGGTACTTTCTCCAAGATAACAGCTGCACAATGATACGTAAGAATCAGTTGAATACCTGAAAGTCAGCTATTCTATAATGGCAAGTGTTCTGTGTTTTAAAGCAGTATTTAGAACAGAAGTATTTTTTACAATAAAATCCATAATTCTATACCTTGAAACAAAGGACACTGCATGACATGTTTGGTTAATATTTGAACACTTGCATCAGATTCAGCTTATTGTGAATATACTGCTAAATGCTGTATCAATCTAATATCTTATAAATCATTCATGAAAAACAAATCTGCAGAGTATATTGGGAAGCAGTTCTCAACCCATATCCCTTTATTCAATGACCATGGTGTAGCTCTTATCCTCTTATTAAATGATGTGGAAATCTGTCACTTAAGTCAGTTTTACTGACTGAGGGAAAAGAGCAAAGACAGAAAATAAGAGATACCACTACTAGAGAAATAGAGTCAAAGGTCTTAGCACACCTATTGAGTGCCTGTCCTCAGAGATGTAGTTGGAAGAGTAGTAAAAGCATAACCTTCAAACTCTATGGACTAGGGTTTTAAATACCAGTTATATCACTAGTCAGATGACCTTTGACAAAGTCTTTAGGCCTCAATTTCATCATCTATAAAATGGAGTCATATGATCTACCTTAACATACCACACAGCCAATGCCCACTAAAATGGAGACGCTCAATAAATAACAATTGCTATTATTGTGCTGAGGAAAAAGTTTGGCGTATGAGCTACACATAAGACAAAAACAAAATGGTGAGAAATGGCCTTCTTTTTTCATACAAAAATGCCCCAAAAGGCTCTATATTACCATGGGCAGTCATATACAATTTCTTCCTTATAATAATGATAAAGAGTGTTCTATGCAGAATGTTCTATTTGCAGCAGTGATTCATTGTGTGCATGGAAAAAATTGCTGACACGTTGAGAAGATATTTTCCCGTAAAAGGTTGAAGTCCTTAAGCAGCAAAAAACACCAACGTCCATCATCTTTAAACCCTATTGATTTCTGGTGAAGATTTAAAAGGCTGTTTACTTATTTCCCATCATTTCTGTCAGAGCTGTAACAGTTCTCTTCCCACTGAATAAACCTCTCATGATCCTCCTGGTGATTAAGGTCAGACAAAATGTCAAACTCCTAATGCTAAGTGCTTTCGCATTAAAAATTCATATCAAATCACCAAGTAAAATCCAAACAAGAAGTCAGACATGTAAACAGTTCACAAAAAAGAGTTGCAGTGACCATTACAGAATATATGTGCAGTGTGGATGTGAAGAAGAGGAGGAAGAAGAAAAAAAAGGGGTGGCGACAGGTCAGAAAACTTCCCCCTTCATCCTGGCATCTTCACTGTCATTTCCTATTTTGGAATTAGAGGTCATGCTGGACTTAAGTCTGTGTGTGTGTGTGTGTGTGTGTGTGTGTGTGTGTGTGTGTGTGTG
>LNAC01000017.1:4570297-4599978 GCA_002007465.1 Ailurus styani
GTGTGTGTGTGTGTGTGTGTGTGTGTGTGTGTGTGTGTGTGTGTGTGTGTGTATTTAAGAGACTCAGAGAGAATATCACCAGTATCACTTCAAATCGTTAGCAACTATTTGGTTATACAAATTCAGCATGGTCTTTTGTTTTAAAGTAGGGAGCACAGGTGCAGAGTATTTGCTCAGTATCTGAAATAACCACTGCTAGATCTTCCTATAGGCATGGCTGGATCACTGGATCCAGAGGCTAAAGAAACAGTATCAGGATCTGATCTCTCTCTATTTCTCAGCATTTCTTTTCAGTCCTAATACTCACTTTCAAACTGGCTTTCTGAACACTGTGGCCCTTAACAGCTCAAGACTAAGATTTTCCCAGCTATAAATGCAGTGGAAGGAGAGCTCCTTTTACCAAATAGTTTCAACAGGTCCCAGAAATTAAACTTCATTGACCTGAACTTGGAGTTGTTCTCAAGCTCATATTAAACCAAAAATTACGGCCAGGGGAATAGAATGAGCTGATGGCCAGGCCCATGTCATGTGTGCACATCTTAGGCTGGAAATGGGGTCAGTTCCCCATGGACTAGGAGTAGCATAGGATTTACTTGGTAACAATAATGAATGCATAACTATAAACAAGTTTATTCTTTGATGAGAACAACAGGAGATTTTAGCTATCAGCTAGCAGTGACTTTGGGCAAGGTATTTTACTTCTTGGAGTCTCAAGATTCTTTATCTTTAAAACAGGGATGCTAGAACCTACCTTGCGGGAGACTCAATGCACAGGTAAAGCACCTAGTTTTGTACTTACTTTCTATGAGTCTAGAACTGGACTAACTAGAAGATGTGGTAGCATTAGTAACTCAAGTGTCACATCTATTGTATGATGAGTACCCATGAAGCAGGTCCCTAGTTAAATCTTAGCGGTTTTTTATTTCCTTATTCCTTCAGATAAGATCTTAGCCAGAGTTTCAGGAAATATTTAAGACAAGAAAGTAAAGCACTGGCAATATCTGAGTGCATTCTACTTACCAATTAAAAGTCTCAACTTATGTGCTTTGATGACAAAATGTGGATAGATAACTGCTTTTCCTGAAATCCATGACAAGAACCCTTCAAATGCTACAGTTCTAAGATATTACAATTCTCTGAGGTCATCACCCACACAAAAAATAAAGTAAAGAGAGATGAGTACCAGATCTGTAATACCACAAATGACAAAATAACTATCTGCACCATTACAGGAAAGATGTATATATATTTACACTTATATATACCATATTGTTATATATTTGGCCCTAAAGTAAAGACAAATTTTATACTCATAGCATAAGAACTGATGTTATATCACATATCTCCCCACCCCTTTGTTTTTTAGAGATAGGTCTTTCAAAGAAGAGTTCATTTTGGAAGATTAAAGATTTAAAAAATTAAAGATTAAAATGAAATGAATTTCTTGGTATCTCTTCTGTAAACCAAAATAGTTTTCCAACTCAACTGTTAAGGTGCCTTAAATTTCCCTTAAACAGTTACTCTTTTTGGGTTAAACAACAGTTTATTTTTAAAGTGTAAACACCACTGAGGAAACAGGGTATTTTCTTTTTTTAAGAAACCACTGTAAATAAAGTCAACACACAAACGCTAAGAAAAACTAGTAATACATGACATAGAGCTCCTATAAATCAGTATGAAAAAAGACAAAAATCAGATAGAAAAATAGACAAAGACTGTAACTGGGTAGTTTACAGATAAAACTACATGGAGCCTGGTGATGGGTATTAAGGAGGGCACGGATCGCATGGAGCACTGGGGGTTGTATGCAAACAATGAATCATGGAACACTACATCAAAAACTAATGATGTACTGTATGCTGACTAACATAACACAATAAAAAAATTAAAAAATTAGAAAAACTACATGGAAAATAAATATATGAAAAAAATTCATTATTACAGAAATGCTCTGAAAACATCAGTGAAATAAAATTTTTTACTTGTAAGATTGGCAGAGATGAACATGACCTAGTATCTGTCAGGCTGTGTATGAACAAAAACTCTCAGACACTGTTGGTGGCCTTCAATAATTGTTAAATGAATAAACTAAAAACAGATGAATGTCTCCCTCATCACATATAAGAAAACAACTTTCAAATGTTATAGTAAGTATGGAAAGGGCAATGTTGGTTTGATTTAATACAACACTTCTGGAGAGCAATTTGGCAATTTCTATCAAAATTTAAAAGTATATAATCTTTGACCTAGCAATTCCTCTTATATAAGAGTTATCTTAAAGCATTTATGTACTGAGCAAATAGCACAAATACATAAATATAAGGTGCTCACTGTAAAAATATTTGTAAGAGAAAAAAGGAGCAACCCGATTATCCAGTAATTAAATACGACTTGTTAAATAACTTATTGTACACGTGTACAATGGGATAAGGTATAGTACATATATACTATTTTACAGGTAAGAATATCAGTGATGTAATCCACATGTACTAATACAGAATGATGTTTGAGAAATATCATGTGGGAAATGATTCCATTTGTATGACATGATTCCATTTGTATGAAAATAATGGCAAAGACATAAACAAATATTGGATATACACATGATTCTATGAAAGGAATATAACTGAGGAAATCATATTGGGAGAGAGGGGGTAAGATATTGGGCTTCCACTTTCAAATTTTTTCCCCTTTGTCTTTTTTCAAATTTAAAAAAATGTTACTATTATTAAAAAAAAATAAAACCAGTGAAAACAATCCAAATGTCCATCAACAGGAGAATGAATATACAAATTATGGTATATTCATATAACAGAATATCACCTTGTAATTAAAAGGAAAGAATAGAGACGCCTGGATGGCTCAGTCAGTTGAGTGTCTGACTCTTGACTTAAGCTCAGGTCATGATCTCAGGGATCATGATCTCTTGGGATCAAGCCCCGTGGCAGGCTCCACACACAGTGGGAAGTCTGCCTGAGATTCTCTCTCTCTTCCTTTCCCTCTGCCCCTCTCCCCTTTGCACACACTCTCTCTCTCAAATAAATCAATAAATCTTTTTTTAAAAAGGGAAGGAATAAACTACTGTATGCTTATCAACACAGAAGAATCTAAAAACCTTATGTTGAGTGAAGAAAAACAAGAATTAAAAGCACATACTTTTTTTCCATTTATATAAAGTCTAAAAGTAAGCAGCACTAATTTATGGTTAATAAAAATCAGAAAGGGTTCATCTTGTGGCCCAGGGGAAAGGGACATTGACTAGAAAGAGAAATGAGGAAATTTTCTTGGGTTGTGGTTACCCTTATGTATACATTTGTTGAAACTCATTAAATAAAATACTTAAAATCTGTTCATTTTATTGTAAGTAACTTATACCTTAGTAAAGTTTAAAATAGTTGCTACAACCACTCCTGTAAGAAGGTAACTGGCAAACACAATCTACAACTCAGAAATGATTCCAGCTACCTCTCCTGACAGAAAAGGCAATAAAGATAGACATTAGAGAAGAAGAAAGTGCAAGAAAAAAAAAAAAGTAGAGAAGAGGAAAAGCTATTTAAGGATAGAGATCCCAGCAGAGAGAATACAAAGGAGGAAAGTAGACATGACTCAGATAGTAGAGAAGAGCTCAAATGCAGAAAGGAGATGGACTGAGAAAGAGCTACAAAGAGAGAAGACAGAAAGGACTGTAAGGAGAAAAAAGAAATAGAAAAGAAAACATGAAGGAGAAGGGCTTAAGGGATGAAGCTATCCTTGACTATTGCAGACAGACACTGGTAACAACAAGATGGAACTGCTTCATGTTGATGACATGATCTTGTACACAGAAAAAGAATCCACTAAAAACTATTAGAACAAATGAGTTCAGTAAGTTAGAGGATAAAGGTCACAATAACAAAATCAATTTTATTTTTATATCAAAGAGCAAAACACAAATGAAATTAAGAAAAAAATTCCATTTATAAGAGCATCAAAAAGAACAAAATACTTGGAAATAAATTTAGCAAAAGAAGTTGTAAAACTTTTATTCTGAGAACTATAGTCATTATTGAAAGAAATTAAAGGAGACCTAAATAAATAGAAAGACATCCCATGTCCGTAGATTGGAGGACAATATTGCTAAGGTGACAATACTCCCCAAATTAATCTACACATTAAGTGTAATCATGGTCAACGTCCCAGCTTCTTTTCAGAAATTGACAAGCTGATTCTAAAAATCACAAGAAAATCCAAAGGATCCAGAATAGCCAAAAGCATCTCGAAAAGGAACAATTCCTTCCCAATTTCAAAGTGTATGACAAAGCTACAGTAATCAAGATGGTGTGGTACTGGTATAACAACAGACATACAGGTCAATGGAACAGAATTTAGAGTCTAGAAATAAATCCTCATGTTTACAGTCAAACCTAAAGACATATACAGACTGAAAGTGAAGGGATGAAAAAGATTTTCCATGCACATGGAAGAGAAAAAAAAGCCAGGGTAAATGATTATAGCAGACAAAATAGACTTTAAAACTAAGACTGTAGCAAGAGACAAAGAAAGGCACTTACATAATGATAAAGGGATCAATCCAACAAGACGATACATACCTATGCATCCAACACAGGAACACCTAAACACAAAATCCAAATATTAACAGACATAACGGAGAAAAATGACAGTAACGTACTAAGAGTATGGGACTTTAACTAAAACCCCACTTATATCAATGGATAGATGAGACAGAAAATCAACAAGGAAAAGATGGCTTTGAATGACGTATTAGACCAGATGGACCTAACAGACATATGCAGAACATTCCATTCAAAAATATCAGAAAACGCATTCTTTTCAAGTGGAATTTAGAATTCCAATTTCATATGGAATATTTTCCAGGGTAAATCACATGTTAGGCTTCAAAACAAGTCTCAATAATTTCAAGAAGACTGAAATCATATCAAGCATATTTTCTAATGACAAAGGTATATAACCAGAAATCATTTACAAGAAAAAAACTGAAAAAAAACTCATAAATACATGGAAGCCAAACAACATGCTACTAAACAACCAGTGGGGAAATCAAAAGATACATGGAGGCAAATGAAAATAAAAACACAACAGTCCAGAATCCTTGGGACACAGCAAAAGCAGCTCTAAGAGGGAAGTTTATAGTGATACAGGCCTACCTCAAGAAGTAAGAAAAATCTTAAATAAACAACTTGATCTTATACCTAAAGGAACTAGAAAAATTAAAACAAAGTCTAAACACAGAAGAAGGAAGGCAATAATAAAGATCAGAGCAGAAATAAATGAAATAGAAACACACACACACACACACACACACACACACACACACAGAAAAGAAAAGAAAAAAGAAAAGATCAATGAAACCAAGAGCTGGTTCTTTAGAAAGATAAACAAAATTGATAAATGTTTAGCCAGACTCATCATGAAAAAAAGAGAGAAGACTCCACTAAAATCAGAAATGAAGGATGAGAAATAAGAACCAACACCACGGAAATACAGAGAATTAAAAGAATATTATGAAAAATTATATGCCAACAAGTTGGACAACCTAGAAGAAATGGATAAACCACTAGAAACATACAATCTTCCAAAACTGAATCAGGAAGAAATAGAAAATTTTAACAGACCGATCACTAGTAATGAAATTGAACTGGTAATCAAAAACTCCCAACAAATAAAAGTACAGGACCAGATGGCTTCTTGGGTAAATTCCACAAAACATTCAAAAGAGAATTAATACCTCTTTAATACTTATTGTTCTCAAGCTATTCCAAAAAATACAAGAGGAAGGAAAACTTCCAGATTCATTCTACAGTCAACTGATTTTCAAGAAGAGTGCCAATGGGCAAAGAACACCCTTCAACAAATGGTGCTGGGACAACTGTATATTCCCACACAAAAGAATGAAGCTGAACTCTTGCCTCATACTATATACAAAAATAAATCAAAGGTCTAAATATAAGAGTTAAAACTATAATACTTTTAGAAGAAAACATGGTAGTATATCTTCATGATCTTGGATTAGGCAGTCACTTCTTACATATAACATCAAAAGCTCAGGCTACAAAAGAAAAATGAGGCAAAATTGGACATATCGAAATTGAAAACTTTTAAGCTCCAGAGATACCATCAAGAAAGTGAAAAGACACCCACAGAATGAAAGAACAACACCTGCAATCATATATCTGATGAGAGACTTGTATCTGGAATATATAAGTAATTACAACCCAATAATAAAAAGATAACCCAATTAAAGATGCAGACAAAATCATAAGAAAAGATGCTCAATATTATCAGGCATCAGTCAAAACCACAGTAAGATACCACTTCACACTCAAAGGATGGATAGATTAAAAAAGATGTGTGTGTTGACAAGGTATTGGACAAATAAAAATCCTCATACGCAACTGGTGGGAATGTAAAATGGTGCAGCCACTTTGGAAAACAGACAGGCAGTTTTTCAAAATTTTAAACATAAGAGTTGTAATATGATGTAGCAGTTCCACTCCTAGGTATATATCCAAGGGAAATGAAAATATCCACACAAAAACTTGCATGTGAATGTTCACAGGAGAATTATTTTTTCTTCCCCACCCCTTTCACTCTCCCCCCAGAGCAGCATTATTCATAATAGCCACAAAGTGGAAACAATCCTAATATCCATCAACTCGTGGATGTAAAAATAAACTGCGGTATATTCATACAAAGGAATATTATTCAACAATAAAAAGAAATGATATATTGATACATGCTACAACATGGATGAACCTTGAAAAAATTATACTAAATGAAGTAAGTCAGTCACAAAGAATCACATATTACGTAGATTCCATTTATATGAAATATCCCAGAGGCAAAACTGTAGAGACAGAAAGTAGATTACCAGTTGTGTAGGGCTGGGGACATGGAGGCTTAAAGGGAGGCTTAAATGGCTTAAAGAGCTAAGGAGAGTGTATAACTTCTTAAAGGAAACAAGTGATGAAAACTGTTCTAAAATTGATTGTGGTGATGAATGCACAACTCTGTGAATATATTAAAAGCCAATGAGCTGTACACTTCAAATGGGTGAATTCATGTACTTTTACCTCAATAAATCCTTTAAAAAATCAAATGTCGGGCGCCTGGGTGGCTCAGTGGGTTGGGGCCTCTGCTTTTGGCTCAGGTCATGATCTCAGGGTCCTGGGATTGAGGCCCGCATCGGGCTCTCTGCTCAGCAGGGAGCCTGCTTCCTCCTCTCTCTCTCTGCCTGCCTCTCTGCCTCCTGTGATCTCTCTCCCTCTGTGAGATAAATAAATAAAATCTTAAAAAAAAAAAAAAAATCAAATCTCTGACAATAATCTGACTCTACTAGGATATGTACCTGAAGGACAAAAACAACTTTTAAAACTGTGAACAGTTTTATATATTATATTTATATTATATATTACATTTATATTATATAGTTGATGGTAAAATTGATACTGTTATTCTAAGATTACAAATAGGGTATGTATTCTGTGATAAAAGAAGTAACTATGTTGGGATTTGGAGCTCTGGAGAAAGAATCAATAATGAAAAATACATAAGGTTCAGTAAATGCCTTCAAGTGCTGAATTTCTACTAGAAGAATCAGTATGATCTTATGTTTATTTCACTTTCAAAAAATTACATATTCCTGGTCTGTCCATTAAAAATGGCTAGAGTAAGGATCACTCCTGCAATAATGAAAATTCTTAGAGCCCAAACTGTGGTCTATAAATACCATTTTCCACTTGAAAGAACAAGAGCTTCTGGAACAAATGGCTGATTCCAAATTTGTGGCAGGAAATGTACAAGATAAGCCTGGAATATCCTGTCAGACCAGATAGCAAGGAAGGCATCAAACACTACTAGGTTTGTGTCAAAAGGATTCAGGAGACATTGAATTTGAATTCAACTTGAAGAAGTTTCCAAGGGCCACAGAAAGGATAATTTCAGTATCAACACTAATTTCAATTATGTTCAAATCCATGTATTCATAAGGATAGTAAAGAAAAAAATCACTTGAAAGATATTAGAGAAAAGAAACCAGTATTTATATCTGCCTTGACTATACTCAACTATACCTTGGGGTAAGGAAATAATTGACATATCCAACAAATAAATGAAGACGGAATGACAAAATTAGAGTATCTACCAGTTTTGCAATCTTTAATGATGCAGGTCGAAACTGAATTAGTGGCTGCAAACATTAGCAATGGAGAGACATCCAGCCATTATATGGCTCCTTAAAAAAAAGTATACAACCTAACTTATAAAGTAGTCTTGGCCAGGAAACACAAAAAAATTCAAACCTAAAGTCTCTAGATCTTACTACTAATATACAGGAAATACATGGACAGAAGAACATGCCAAAATATACCATAAGGATATAATCACCAAAATCTAGACTGTGGAAACACTACAGGACAAACCATCTGGCTTGTTGGTTACATGCAAGTTTAAAACATCTTTAAAAGAGAAGATACTATAAGCTAAGTTAGACGACATACAACATGACTATATACAGGACAGCTACATAACAATACTCAAGAAACTGAGAACTATGGTTTCTAAGGGCCAGAATTTGACGGCTGAGAGAGACAGGGTAAAGGGCAATTACCTGTCAACATGCATTATTCTCTGTATTCTGCATTTTGTACCATATGACTACATTATTTTTTCTAAAAACACATTAAAAAGACATCCAGCAAGCACTATAAGGATATTTTTAAATTCCAGAAGCAAACTCTTTATTCTGTATCAGAATGTTAGTCAGATCCTCACCCTCCCACCACTGCCTTGATACCAGGGGGCTCAAGGCCACGTGTAGGTGTGGGGGTCCCTGAATTATAAAAAAAGGTAGCAGGAAGGACTCAGAGATGGAGCTGGGAAAGACAGGACTACTGACACACTTGTCCTATTGCATCATTTTGCCCAATATCAATGCAACTTTTAATCATGTTTACTCATTCAACAAATATCTATTCACTGCCTACTTGGTACCTGACAGTATTCTGAGAAATAAAGAGACTACAGTGCTAAATAATCTCTGCGCTCCATCAGTTTACAGGCTTTTAGGGACACAGATGAATGAAAAGACAATTTGTCAAAATGACAGGTGTCCAAATCTGCAGCACAGGGTTCTAAAAAGGTAGATAACAGGTAACTTGAACCAATCTGAGCACAGCTTGGGGTGGTCAAGGAAGATTTATGGTCATAGTTTACTAAATACCTACATTAGACTTAGCAAACAAAGGGACAAGAGGAGAATGGAAAGCAATACTCTGTGACTGCATGTTAGAGCCATATTGTACAAGGAACTCAACACAACTGGCCTCACACATGCACATAGAGATTTTAATCCTCTGCCTTCCATGAGAAACCTCATGATCGTGTAGCAGTGGTGTGCACTGTACATGTGCCATACCTACCTACCAAGTAATTATGAATAAATCAATAACCCCCCACCCATCTAAAGCAGAGATGTGGGGCAGAGGAGTAGGGAGGGGGTGGAAATGAATTCACAGTCTGAAAACAAGCAGGATTTGGTCCCATTGTTTTAGCCATGTTTCATTTGAAATTTCAAAACAATGTTGAAGGCAGACATGAAATTTTTATATCAAAGGAGAGTTGTGGATTTAAAAAGGTTGAGAAATACTAGTTCAAAATCCCCTCCTTCCCTGGTTCCCCTGGCAAACTGGTCCTTGAAGATGCAAATTAGGTATCATTTCTTAAAGCTCCCCGCCCCCCCTGCCTGCCAAGTTATCCAGCAACATTTCATGAATTCTTTGGTATTCCAGAATTAGAAATTCAATGCTTTGAATTAGGTGCCACAGGCTTTTGAAATAAAATACTACCTGAAGGCACTTCTTAGATAACACTGTAACTATTTATATATTTGTATCTTCCCCACGAGACTGTCACTTCTGGAGGGCTAGCATTGTGTAACTAAGCCTGTGTCAGATAGACAGTGTCTAAGCAATACACCCTGAGTGAACAACCCTCAATCACAGTCTAGACTCCACAGCCATAAAGCAGAAAATAATCCATAGATGAACTTTATTGACCTTTATGAGCTTTGTGGGTATAATGTTGCTTAGATATGCTCTCATCAGCCATACCTTTAAAAATATAGCATCACCATCAATAGGATTACCTTCAAAGAAAGGAGATAACTACTTATAAAAATAATAAAAATACAATTTTTTTAAAAATTAATATAATTTATAAAAGTAAAAAACGTTATCATGCTGGACAGTAAAAGACACAGAATCTCCTGGGGTAAAGCAACAATTGTTATTCTAATATTCTTCTTACATTATTCAGACACTTAATTCTAAAATGGGCTTGAGTGGGTTTCTTCAGCACTCTTGTAACTCAGCTGGGTCCTCACTAACACTTGCACCTTATTATTTTTTAAAATTCTTAGTTTACTTTATTGTTGAATTTCCCAGAGAGGCTGCTCTAAACTTCTTCCACTCTCCTCAATGCCCTCACTCCAGTCTGATGTGCTTTATTTTCAGTTGAAAACTGCCTCCCACTTGGCTGAGATGATCAAGGCTCCGTGATTTTTCTCCACCTCTGCCCAGCCCCACTCAACTTTTATCTATCACCTACTATGAAAACAAACAAATTTTGGGGGATGACCTTAGCACGTGCACGGGCTCTATCCTTTTCCTTTCCTTCCTCTTCTGTGAAATAACAGGAAAAATGTATTAGTCTCTCAGCCCCTGGTTCTTGGCACAGAGCTCCTAAAACCCTTGTAATTTCCTAAATTGTAACAGCACTAGGAACATCTTTTGTTCTACTGTTTGGCATTTGACTCTGGTTCCTGACCTAGAACTCCTAAATCCCTTGGGATTTCCTGGGTGATAGGAGTGTCTTTTGTTCTAATGAGGCAACTCTTGCTGGGATTCTGAATAGCTTCATGACAGATGCTGGTCACTAGGAAGATCAAGCCATGATTAGTAGCTTTGAACCTTCAGCCCTACCCCCATCCTCTGGGAAGGGAAGAGGCACTAGAGACTGAGTTTGACTGATCATGCCTCAGTGATGAAGTCTCCATAAAAATACCAGAAGTATGGTGTTCGGAGAGTTTCCAGGTTGCTAAACACATGGAGGTGTTGGACGGGTGGTATGCCTGAAGAAGGCATGAAAATTCTCTACCCCCTTTCTATAATTCACCATATGTATCTCTCATCTGGCTGTTCATCTGTACCCTTTATTACATCCCTTATAATAAACTGATGAACATAAGTGTTTCTGAGTTTCGTGATTCATTTTAGTGAATTATCAACCCCCAGGAGGGGGAGTCACAGGAACCTCAATTTATAGCCATTTGGTCAGAAGTGCAGGTGACAGTCTGGAACTTGA
The DNA here is from genome assembly GCA_002007465.1 of Ailurus styani. Classification (NCBI taxonomy): domain Eukaryota; kingdom Metazoa; phylum Chordata; class Mammalia; order Carnivora; family Ailuridae; genus Ailurus; species Ailurus styani. The sequence continues at coordinate 4,581,677 of LNAC01000017.1, forward strand.
GCTTGCCATCTGAACCGGGGGCAGTCTTGTGGGACAGAGTCCTTAACTTGTGCAATCTGATGCTAACTCCAAGTAGACAGTGTTAGAGCTGAACTGAATTATAGAACACCCAGCTGGTTCCAGCAAACTGCTTGATCTGTGGAAAATCTACTTGTCTGATATCAGAAGTGAAGTGTAGTGTGAGAGTAAAGGAGAAACACGGAGTTTTCCCAGGACACTATCCCTTCTCAAAAATTTATCTAACACTTAACTTCAGGTCCGATATTAGGTGCTGCCAATACAGATTTATGAGAAACACAGGCCCTTCCATATGGAGCTGGGTCTGGAAGGGGAGAAAAACGTGAACAAACAATTACAATGTACTACGTCAACTGATGTCTGCACCATCACTCAATTCAAAGAAGCCCCTTACACGCATATTTAACAACCTTAATCTCAGATTTCATCTTACTTTGAAATTTAAGGCTATCCGACATCCCATTTTTAAAACATAGAACTCCTCTCTTGCAAATTCCTTTGGCACCTAAAATACCAGATTATCTTGATTCTTTGAAGCTATATATGCCAGTCCTGAATAATTAATGGAAGGAAAAAGTTAAAAGTTGCAAAGATAGTACAGCATTCCCTGATATAGGGAAGGTAGTTTCTACCCCTTATCCACAGAAGATATTTAAGATATAAGACAAGTTAATTTTTTCAGTTGCCAAAGTAAGAAAAGACTACTGAACTAGTAATCTCTATAATAGATGCTCTGATGTTTATTTCTTTAACTTTAAAAAATGCGATCTATACTAAGTTGATAATATTGTATGCACATATTTCTATGAAGCTCCTCCTTAGACTATGGGTCTTCAGTGGTAAACACTGTGTTTTACACTGTGGTAAACACTGTTTAGATGGAAACAGAACCTGGGGACCAAGAAGAGATTCTTAGAGATCCCACGATGTTACAACCTGCTGGGATTGAAAGTCTTTTTCTTTTTTTAAAAAGTTTTTATTTATTTATTTGTCAGAGAGAAAGAGAGACAGCACAAGAAGGGGAAACTGCAGGTAGAGGGAGAAGCAGGCTCCCTGCTAAGCAAGGAGCCCGATGTGGGACTCGATCCCAGGACCCTGGGATCATGACCTGAGCCGAAGGCAGACACTTAACAACTGAGCCACTCAGGCGCCCCTACATACTGCTTTTTTTAAAAAATTTTAATATATTAATGTTTTTATTGGGAATTATATTTTCTGCCCTTCTCCAAGATTATTGACTTTTCCATTCAGAAGAGATATGAAAGATACCATGTTCATCACTAAATAAACTCACATATAAACAATCATTATTCCATGTAGGCATATTACTCTGGGAACACATTTTAGGAATACAAACCCCTAAGGACAGTAAACTAAATTAAATGCTCTATTTTTTTTTAATTTAGATATAATTGACATATTAGTTTCAGGTATACAACATAATGATTCAATATTTATATTTACTGCAAAATGATCACCACAATGAGTCTTGTTAACATCCATCACCATACGTAGTTTTTTTTTCTTGTGATAAAAACTTTCAAGATCTACTCTCTTAACAACTTTCAGATACATAATACAGTACTATTAACTATAATCCCAATGTTATATATAACATCCCATGTCTTAATTTATAGTTGAGAGTTTGTATGTTTTTACCCCTTCACCTGTCTTCTACTCATAATACACTTTGTTTCTCCAAGTTTTTAATTCCAATTAGAATAATACACTTAAAAATTCTTGAATATAATTGACACACAATGTTACATTAGTTTCACATGTATAACACAGTGATTGGACAAGTTTAAACACTATGCTCTCTCCACAAGTATAGCTACCATCTGTCACCATACATCCTTATTACAATATCACTACATACTGTTTTATTGATGCACACATGACTGAAACTGCAGATGAATCTCTTACTTCAGTAATGTCTCATGACTAGAATAATCAGTCAGTAAATACTTAATTGGGCACATATTATGTGCCAAATAGTCTGGAAAAATCAACCGTGTTTTTTCTAGAGCAGGGAGGCATACAGCTTAACAGTAAGAAAGGTTTAGGGAGGTTCTGAATCTCATAAATATGAAATAAAAAACCTGTATCCTGTAAGAAAGCATGAAGAAACTATCTGAAGACTTTGAAAAGTGAAAGGCAGTAGGCAGATTAGGGGAGGGGCCATAATTCAAAGTACTACCAAACCAGTTGTAAGTTTCCCATTATCTTTTCCTTCAATATTGCTCAGTCTGGACTCATTTGTCCCTTAAAACCTGGAATTCTGTACTGGGACTGCAAAGAAAGAACTTCAGGAGAAGACTTCACTCTTTGGCCCAAGAAGTAGGTGGTAGATTCATAAAGCTTAGTGAAAGTGGGGAAATCCCCTGTACTCCTTTTATTCATTCTCTCTGCTTTTGCACCCAGATAACCCCATGGTGGAGCTGCAGCATGGAGGTTGGGTGAACACTTGGAAGTCCTCTCTGACCAGAGGAGCTGTGGTCTTAAGAGATCAGGGTTAAGTCCCATTGCTTTTTTTCTTTGTTCTCCTGCCTCTTGGCCCTGGATTCAGACACAGTCACAGGACATATATGGCACAGCAGAAGAAGTAAAGCCCTTCCAGGCCAGAGAACTATTTAAAATGAGACCCAGAGAAAAGTTCCCAGGATACTGCAAGGAGGGAGTTCAAAAAACCATCCCATTAAGTGATGTGAACACCTAAGTTCAATGATAATCTGCACATGTGTAAATCTAACACTACAGAGCACACCAAAAGCTTTGAGAACTTTACTGGGCTTGATTGGACCAGGGAATAAATATGCCATTGGGTAGCAAAAACACACGACAGATTTTAACGGTACTGCATAGACTGAAAATTTGACAGACATTGGAACTACATCCCATAAAAGAAGGGTTAGAGTCCATCTTGAATCTAACAAGGTCAATTGTCTGTTAAAATAAAAAGGTAACACTCTCCTAAGGTTTTAAAGAAGACCCAGAATCTTATCACATAATATTCAAAATGTCTAGGATCCAATCTGAAATCACCTCTCATATAAAGAAAGAGGAAAATCTCAAATCTCAAGTGAAAAGAAAACCAGTGACTATAATACTAAAAGTAGTATTAAAGTAGTAAAAGTAAAGTAGTTACTACAACCATACTCCAAAATGTAAGGAAGAAGATTCTTAAACTGAGAGACAGACACTTTCATTAAAACAACAAAGAATCAAATGGAAAAATTCAGAAATGGAAATTTCCATGAAATTAAAAATTCACTGTTCAATAGCAGAATGGAAGTGATAGAAGAAAGGTTCAGTTAAAAGTGAAAATAAATATAAATTATCCAGTTTAAACGGAATAGGAAAAAAATACCATTAACAGAATCTCAAAGACAGGCAGAAAAATAACAAAAGTTCTCATAGGCCCCTGTGGCTCACTGGAGTTTGGGAAAAGACAAAAAAGTGTGATGCAGAAAAGACATTTTAAGATAAATGTCACATTAAATGGCAGAGTAGAAAGCCCCAGGAATTGGTCCCTTCACTGAAACAACCACTGAGCTATGGAGGACTATCGGATTCTCGGGCATCTGAGTGCTCAGTCAATTAAATGTCTTTTACTTTCAGCTCAGGTCACGATCTCAGGATTGTGAGATTGAGCCCCACATCAGACTCCACACTGGGTGTAGAACCCACGTAAAATTCTCTGTCCCTTTCCCTCTATCCCTCCCCCCACCAAAAAAAGTACTATCAGATTCAACTGCTTCAGAGTTCTAGAGTCTAGCTGAATACTTAAAGTACTTAGGGAAGTTTCTAACAAAAACAAAGATGTTAACTTTTAGCATTTTTGCTGAGCAGCTATCACATCACACCGCCAGACCTGTGGCAGGCAGCTATGGGGACAGAGGTTACATTCCTACTGTGGCTTGCTATTTCCCCAGTGGGCAATAAGGACCCTGTCTACTAAAAAATTGGGCTTGTATGTTTCACTGAGGGGCCAGCACAGAGGCTAACCATTGTTTCAGCTTCAATTAAAAGCAAATTCTCTGTTGAAAGAATTTAGAGAAACAAAACACCTATTTCCTACCTTTTATCCTACTAGATCCTGGTATTCAAGTAAATCTGTAGGTCACTGGCTGGCCATGGAGATAACAGAACAGAGACTTCAGTGACCACACACAACAACGAATAGTCTTTGCAAAATATTTTGAAAAAGTCACTATACAAATGAACAACTACAGCCTTCAATAAGCAACAACAGCAACCTCTGGTAAAGGAAGAGTATCTGATTTCCAGAGTTAGCACGTTACAATATTCAAAGTGTTTAGTTCTTATTAAAAAATATATGTGGGCGCCTGGGTGGCTCAGTGGGTTAAAGCCTCTGCTTTCGGCTCAGGTCATGATCTCAGCGTCCTGGGATCGAGGCCCGCATCGGGCTCTCTGCTCAGCAGGGAGCCTGCTTCCTCCTCTCCCTGTCTCTCTGCCTGCCTATCTGCCTACTTGTGGTCTCTCTCTCTGTGTCAAATAAATAAATAAAATCTTAAAAAAAAATATATATATATATATATATATATTACAAAGCATACAAAGAGGAAATGATGGCCCACTCACAGAAAAAAGTTAATACACAGAAATAATCCCTGAGGGAAGTTCATTCATTGGACTTACTAGACAAAGACTTGAAGTAACTGTCTTAAATATGCTCAAAGAGCTAAAGGAAAGCATGAATTAAAAAAAAAAAAACCTAAGTGAATCAGAAGAATGTTATAAAGAAGTAGGACTATTAATTTAAAAACTGGAAATCATAAAAAAGAGCCAAATAAAAGTTGTAGAGCTGAAAAGTACAATACTGAAATAAAAAAAAAAAATCACTAGACTGGTTGGTTCAACAGCAGATCTGAGCAGACAGAAGAAAGACATGATAAAATTGAGAACAGGGCAACTGAAAGTATTCAATATGAGAAGCAGAAAGAAAAAGAATGAAGAGAAATGAACAGCGTCTAAGGGATCTATGAAAAACTAACATGCCTATCAAAACACACACATGGGAGTCCCAGAATGAAAAAAGGAAAAAAAGGCAGAAAAAATATTAGAGGAAACAGTGCCAAAAAACTTTAACATTTGATGAAAGACATGAATTCACATATCCAAAAAGGTCAATGACTTTAAAGCGTGATAAACAGAGATCTACACTAAGACAAATTATAAGAAACCTGTCAAAAGACAAATATATATATATATTTTCTCTTATTGCGCCATATATATATATATATACATATATATATATGGCGCAATAAGAGAAAATGACTTGTTACATACAAGGGAGCCTCAATAAGATTAACACCTGATTTCTCACTAGAATCCATGGAGGCCAGAGGCAGTGGAATCATATTTTAAATGCTGAAAGAAGCTGCCAACAAGAATTTTGTATCAGCAAAACTGTCCTTATAAAATGAAGAAGAAATTAAGATACTCCATGCTTTAACACAGTAAAGTGCTAAGCAAGTCATCACTAGCAGACTGATCCTACAAAAAATACTAAAAGAATTCTTCCAGGCTGAAATAAAAGCATAGTAGATCACAACTCAAAGCTATATGAAGAAATAGAGCTCTCTGGTAAAGGTAATTACATTGGAATAAAAAAGCTAGTATTATTTTATTTTCAGTTAGTAATTCTTTTTGTTTTCTGTATGATTTAAAAAGCAATGCCTAACAATCAATTATAAATCCACAGGAATGGGCACACACTCTACAGATTTTATGTAATTTGTGACAATAATAACCTATCATTATTGGTAGGAGACAGAGTTCATGTATGCTTAAAGTTAACTTGGTATGAATGCAAACTAGCTGTTATAAATTCAGGATGCTAACTGTAATCCTCATGGTAATCACTAAGAAAATAACAAAAAAATTGGCAACAGAAAATCAAACACACAAGAAGGCAGTATTGGAGGAACTGAGAAACAAAAAAGATAAAAGATATACAGAAAAAAACAGCAAAATGGCAGAACTAAGTTTCTCATTATTAGTAATAAATTTAAATGTGAATATATGCAGCTCATCAATTAAAAGACAAAATTTTGCAGAATGTAGAAAAAAAGATCCAACACACGCTGGTTATAGAAGATGCACTTTAGACCCAAAGACACAAACAGGCTGAAAGTGAAAGGATGGAAAAAGATATTCCATACAAACTGTAATTAAAAGACACCTATATTAACATCAGACAAAATAGATTTTAAATAAAAAGTTACAAGAGACAAAGAAAAAGATTATATATTGACTGGAAGGTAAAATCAACAAGTAATATAAAAATTATAAACATATATACACAGATAACAGCTTTAAAATATTTGAAGCAAACACTGATGGAATCGAAGCAGAAAATAGTTAATATCATACTCAATGGTAAAAGACCTCCTTAAGATCGGGAACAAAACAAGGATGCCTATTTCACTATTGCTATTCAACATTGCACTGGAAGTCCTTCTTAGAGCAATTAGGTAAGAAAAAGAAATAAAACCTATCCAAGCTGCAAAGAAAAAAATTAAATTATACCTATTTAGAGATGTCACAATTCTATATACAGAAAATCTTCAAAAGTCCACAGAAAATCAAATAAAGCCGATAAACAAATTAAGCAAAGTTGCAGGATAGACAATCAAAACACAAAAATCAGTTAAATTTCTACACATCAGCAATGAACAATTCAAGAAAATAAGGAAAATAATTTCATTATAATCGCATCCCAAAAAATAAACTATCTAGGAATCAATTTAACCAAAGAGATGAAATATTTGTACACTGAAGATTACAAGACAATGTTGACAGAAATTTAAGACCTAATTAAATGGAAAGAATTTCATGCTAATGGATCAGAAGACTTAATATTGTACTCCCAATAATGATCTACAGATTCAAATATCTATCAAAATCCAACTGCCTTTTTTTTTCAGAAGTGGAAAAGATGATCTTCAAATCCATATGGGATTACAAATGGTTCTGAATAGTCAAAACAATATTGAAAAGCAAAGTTGGAGAAGTCACGCTTCCTGATTCTAAAACTTATCACAAAACTAGAGTAATCAAAACAATGTAGTACTGGCATAAAGGTAGAAATATAGCCTTAGTCCCTCAGGTTTCTATAAAAAAATACTACAGACTGGTTAACAATGGAAAGAAATTTCTCACAGTTCTGGAGACTGGGAGTCCAAGATTAGGGCGCCAGCATGGTTGGGTGAGGGCTCTCTTCCAGAATGCAGACTTCTTGTTGTATCTTCATATGGTAGAAGGGGTTAGAGATCTCATTGCAGTGTCTTTTATAAGGCACTAATTCCATTCATGATGGCTCTACCATCATAACTTAAGTACTTTGCAAAGGTGCTTAAATACTTTCCAAAGACCCCACCTACTAATATCACCACTGTTTGGAATTAGGATTAGGAATTCTGGGGGGACATAAATGGTCAGATGATAGAACAGACCAAGGAATTAAAATTGAAAGTCAGAGATAAACCCAAATATCTATGGAGAGCTGATTTTTGGTAAGGGTGCTAAAACCATTCAAGGGAAAAAGAACAGTATTTGCAACAAAAGGTACTAAGATACATGCTAATCATATGCAAAAGAATGAAGGTGGATCCATTATCTCACACCATATATAAAAATTAAATCAAAATGATCAACCAGCTAAATATAAGAGCTAAAACTATAAAATTATAAGAAAACATAGGAGTAAATATTTATGACTGCAGATTTAGCAATGTATTATTAGCTTTCACACAAAAGCATGAACAACAAAAGAGCAAATAGATAAATCAGACAACAACAAAATTAAGAACTTTGTGCCTCAAGGGCATCATCAAGACAGTGAAAAGACAACCTATAGAAAGGGAGAAAATATTTGCAAATGACATCTTTTTTAAAAAAAGATTTTATTTATTTGACAGAGAGAGAGAGAGTGCATAAATAGGGGGAACAGCAGGCAGAAGGAGAGGGAGAAGGAGGCTCCCTGCAGAGCAGAAACCGACGTGGGGGCTCAATCCCAGAACCCTGGGATCATGACCTGAGCTGAAGGCAGACACTTACCTGACTGAACCACCCAGGTGTTCTGCAAATCATATAACTGATAAGGGTTTAATATCAAGACTATATAAAGAATTCTGACAAGTCAACAAGGAAAGGACAAACAGCCCAACTTAAAAAATAGGCATAAGACTTGAACAGACAGTTCTCCAAAGCACATGAAAATATGTTCTGTATCATTTGCCATTAAGGAAATGCAAATCAAAAGCAGAATGAGTTATCACTTCACACACACTATATATAGTTACATATTTATATAGAATTACACACACACACACACACACAAACACACACACACACACAAACCACCAGAAAATAGAAAGTGTTAATGAGAATGTGGAGAAACAGAAACCCTTGTACATTGTTGGTAGGAATGTACAGTGGTATGTATAGCCATTGTGGAAAGCAGTTTAATGGTAACTCAAAAAGTTAAACATAGAATTACCAAATGACATAGCAACTTCACTCCTATATATGTACCAAAGAGAAATAAAAATGTATGTCCACACAGAAACTTGTACAAGAACATTTATAGCAGTATATTATTCATAGTAGCCAAAAGTTGGAAACAACCCAAATGCCCATCAACTGATGAAGAAATAAACAAACCAGGTATAGCCATAAAATGAAATATTATTCATTCATAAAAAGGAATGAAGTACTGATCCATCCTACAACTTGGATGAGCCTTGAAAATATACTAAGAGAAATAAGTCAGTCAGAAAGAGACAAATACCATGATTTCATTCATATGCAGAATTTAAGAAACAAAATAGATGAACATAGGGGGAAAATAGAAAAAGATAAACCATAAAACAGACTTGTAATGATAGAGAACAAACTGAGGGTTGATGGAGGGAGATGGGTGGGTGATGGGCTAGATGGGTCATGGGTATTAAGGAAGGCACTTGTGATGAGCACTGGGTGTTTTATGTAAATGATGAGTCACTAAATTCTACAACTGAAACTAATATTACACTGTATGTTAACTGGAATTTAAATAAAAACTTGAAGGTACAAAAACAAAACAAAACATTATGTAAGTGAAAGACACCAGTCACAAAAGGTCACGTACTACATGATTCTTTTCATATAAAATAACCAGAAGAGGCAAGTGCAGAGACAGAAAGCAAATGAGTGTATCCCCCAACAGATAGGAGAGGGGATAATGAAGATGACTGATTAATGTGTACGAAGTATTTTTCTGAGGTGATAAAAATATTTGGCACTACAGGGAGGTGCTATATGAACAACACTATGAAGGTACTAAATGCCACTGAATGGTACACTTTAAAATACTTACTTGTGTGTCATGTATTTTTACCTCAATGAAAAAAGAAAGAAAAGAAATAATTACTGACAACTTCTTAAATTTGGCAAAAAACATGGAACTACAGATTCATGAAGAATGAACATGAAGAAATTCATGACCATACAATGATAACCAAACTGATGAAAACCAAAGGCAAAAAAAAAAAAAATCCTGAAAGCAGCTGTTGAAAAAGAGCCCATTAACATAGTGGGAAATAAGAATTCAAATGACTGTGGAAATCATGCAATCAGATGAAAGCTGGACAACATTTTTAAAGTGCTAAAAGAACTGTCAGAACTTTGAACCCAGAATTCTATATTCAGAGAAAAAAATTCCTTCATGAATAAAGGTTAACTACATTACTACATGACAGAAAACTAAGAGAATTCATCGTTAGTAAATCTACTCTGTAAGAATGCTAAAGAAAGGCTTTGGACAGAAGGGAAATGATACGAGAGAAAAACTTGGAATATCAGGAATGAAAGAAGAGAAACAGGAGGAGTAACTATCTAGGTAAATGTAATAGAATGTCATTTTCCTCTTAATTTCTACAAAATATGTACAATTCAAAGCAAAAGTTCTAACATTTTCTGAGGGGTTTTCAATGTAAGTTGATATAATACATTATGCAACTACAACATAGGGAATGGAAGACAAAGAGACCTTTAAGTGATACAATATTATCAATACTAATGCTAAATAGACTGTTACAAGTTAAGTATGTATTTTATAATTCCTACAGTAACCATGGGGGGAGGAAACATTTGAAGAGAAATGGTAAAAAACTCAACAGATAAAATGGAATACTATAAGTATTTAAATAATCTAAAAGGAGGCAGGAAAGAAACAGAAACAAAAAGAGGGAACAAAAAGAAAGCAAGAAGAGGGAAGATGTAAATCCAAATATCAACAATAACTAAATGTAAATGGTTTAAATATACCTATTGAAAGACAGAGACCGTGAGAATGGATAAAAATATAAGACCAAATGATACGCTGTCTAGCAGAAACCCACATTAAATTTAAAGGTACATTTATATTTAAAGATAGGTTTAAGCAAAAGGATAAAAGCAAAGATATAGCAAAGACATACACAAAACTATACAACTTTTGAAAGACTATCTTTGTGTCCTAGAATTAGGCTAACAGTTCTCACACATTGCTCATTTAACTATGAATGATACCTAAAGCGTGATCCATTAACAAAAAATTGGCATTAGATTTCATCACAATTAAAAACTAAAAGTTAAAACTAAAAACTAAAAGCTCTTTAATGGACACTGTTAAGAAAATGAAAAGACAAGCTATATGATGAAAGAAAATGTTTGTTAAACATATATCTAACAAAGGACTTATATCCAAATCTATAAGGTATATAGATCAAATTGGAGACAACTCACCTCTTAATATTGAGCTCAACTGCACTAATGTTTAACGAAATACAACTTAAAATAAAAGTAAGGTATTTTCAATTACTAGACTTGCAAAAAATATAAGGAAGGATAATGATGGCAAAGTAAGATTGTGTACAAATGGATTCAACATTGTGGAAGACAAATTGCAATCCATACAAGTCTTTTGTGTTTACTTTTTTACCCAAAAACTTCATTCCTAGGAGTTATTGGAAGATATATGTGCAGAAAAGAAATGGCCAAGAATAATTACTGCAGCATTAAGTGCAATATTTAAAAAAAAATTCTACATATCTATGTTGAAGACAGGTCAAACAAAGTATGGTGCAGCCATAAAATTAAAATGTAGACGTTAAAAAGGCAGAACTGTATGTGTAAATAAGAGCAAAAATCAAGTTTTTAGTTATTATGAGGATATGCTGAAGGAGAGACTAAGTTTCCTATATTATTAACTGGACAAAACAATACTGGTATTGCTATATTCAATTTGGGGAAGGGTAGACAGGAAACAAATTACTGATATTACAAAAACATTGATTAATTTCAAAGGCATTATGTTAAGTCAAAGAAGCCAATTTCAAAAGGTCAAATACTGTATGACTCCATTTATATAACATTCCGGAGAAAAGGAACAGAGTGGGAACAGATGAGGGAAGTTTTGTTTTATTTGTTGAAAGAACTATTCCCTATCCTTTTTTTTTTCTTAAAGATTTTATTTATTAATTTGACAGAGAGAGAGATCACAAGTAGGCAGAGAGGCAGGCAGAGAGAGAGGAAGAAGCAAGCTCCCCTCTGAACAGGGAGCCCAAAGCGGGGCTCGATCCCAGGACCCCGAGATCATGACCTGAGCCGAAGGCAAAAGCTTTAACCCCCTGAGCCACCCAAGGGCCCCGAACTATTCCCCATCCTGATTGTGGTGGTGGTGGTTACATGAATCTATACTTGGATTAAAAGTCATAATACTGTATACCCCTCAAAAGTTAAAAAGTGAATTTTACTGTGTATTAATTTTAAAAAGAAGAATGTTTTAGATTGCATACTCTCGTGGAGGTTATTTTGCTTTTTTTCCCACAAAGACTAAATTAGAATGCTATATTTTTTACTACGAAAGCCTTTGTTCTCATTCATTTCTAATTCAAAAACAATTAGAATTAATCTACTAAGGGAAATTAAGAAGCATATTGTTTCTGACATCCACATGAGTTATGAATATAAATCTTCCTGTTTGAGAATGTAGACTGACTTCTATTTATACTAAGGGCAAAGAGAAAACCCTTTTAGCTCATAAAATGAAAACTAATCAAATCTCTTATGCTACGCCTTGTCTTCAAGTGCCAACTGAACACCATCTTAAGATAAACTAGTGAGTCAGTGGTTTTATCTTCTGAATGAAATCTGTTCCTTTTTCTCATACATATAATTATGGTGGTCATCACACTGGATATTGAGGGGTTTTTATTCTCTGTTTACACATAAATTGCCATCCTTTTGCTCTGAACTTGTGTTAAACCTTTATCTTCATGCAAGTAGAAATAAGGTTTTCCCTTACACAAGAGAACATTATAAGCATTACAAAACTGTTCAAATTGTTTGTTAAGTTATACATTATAATTAGTTTGGCAGAGCTAATACAAATCACATTTACAGACTAACAATAATAAAATTGAAGTACCAGTTAAATATCCAAAATAATTAAAGGAATCATTTTTAGCCTGGCATAATTAGCTAATTCACTTTACAAGCATTTATTAAAATGAATTCACATGTTATTATTCCATAGGTAGTTACACAATAGTGTTTATACAGGAAAAAATAATGAACCAAACTCTTTGTATCCAGCCCTCCACAATTAAAACGAAGACTCCCCAAGTAATATCAATCTAGGATAGACTAATTAAGTTTGGTTTGATAACCATTCATTTCTTCTATTGCCTCTGAGCAAATTGTTTATTAGAGAAAGTTATTTTACACAAATCAAATCAAACTGGGTAAACCATTATATTTGAGGGAAACTTTAGCCATCAGTCAATTAATCCATCATTTTCTCCAGACACTATTGTTTAACGAGCAGATCATATTATCAACAATTTAGATATCATATGATTCAATTATAACAGTAAATTTATTGACAGTTTCTCTAATACTTTTATTATGAGTAAATTTGGATTTCTCTTTACCTTTGTGAGCAAAAGCAAAACCAATTCGGATATTATAGTCAAATTTCAAATAAATACAAAATTCTCTACAAATTTTACAATAGTTTGGTTTATTATTATAAAAGGAAAAATAAGCCTTAATGCCTTACATAAAAATAATTACTAAACTATCTCTTTAATATACCAAAATATATCTATGTGACCTTAAAGTTATATTAAAAATTCATTTGAAAAATGGACCTAAGAAAATATTAATTTGTACTCATAAAAAATTAGGAAAGGTTTGTCACTTTAATCTTAAGGTTCAAGTCAACTGAATTTATATGAACTGTTAAAGTCATAGTGTGGCTCATTAAATTTCTAAAAATACAGATTTCACAGGAGCCACTAAGGTAAAAATGTTGTATTATTAATATTTATTTAAAAATAGCATGAGAAGAAAAATAACATCTTTCTACACCTGCTTAAAATACCATATTTATGATCATAATAGAGCAATAAGATTGATTTCTAGTTCTTAGTAGGAAATGCATATAACTTTGCTAGTGTACCTAAATTAGAAGAAATCTTAGATACTTTTTTTAATCTAAGGATTTTTTTTTTTTTTTAGATTTTATTTATTTATTTGACAGAGAGAGACACAGCGAGAGAGGGAACACAAGCAAAGGGAGTGAGAGAGGGAGAAGCAGGCTTCCTTGCAAAACAAGGAGCCCGATGTGGGGCTCAATCCCAGGACTCTGGGATCATGACCTGAGCCAAAGGCAGACGCTTAACGACTGAGTCACCCAGGTGCCCCTAATCTAAGGATTTTAAAACAGATCCTTTCTATATACATTTATCTCCATAATTTTGGCTGTTAAAGTCTAAAACAACTTATTAATATGTTGTTGATAGGTGTTTTCTAATGGTTTTATATTGACTAATTTTATCTTGCCAATTCAAGTTTATATCCTGCAGATTTATGAACTATGGCTAAGACTTGTTTTCTACCTCATTTTTATGAGGTAGAAAACAAGTCTTAGCCATAGTTCATAAATATAAAAGGGAAGTTCTAGACTCTCCATTGAATGACAGAATAGCAAATGCCTGGAAGGAGCTTCTGATTGACCTAACCCAATTCTCTCTCATTATATACATAAAAAGAAAGTGTCTAAACCTCTATCACATAGCCAATTATCAGTGCTGATCAGACAAACATGTTGACTAACAATCACTTGTACATTCAATAAACATATTGCTGTTGAACAACTACATTGCTGCTGGGAGCCTATGTGATCTAACAGGACACAAGGGCAGAGTCCTCCAACAGCCAAAAGAATAGCATATGGCCTATGAATTACAAAGTCCTACATATGTCCACAGTTCTCAAAATGTACTCCTCAGAGGCTTAGGACACCACAGAGACACGTCAGAGCCCCAGAAAGAGAGAATAAGAACTGAGCCATTGGAACATCTGGCACCCTGAAACTCCTGCATCTTCATTCCAGTCAGAGCCATTTGCTTCTGTGCAATATTTAAGAAACAGCTGATTGTAAGCCAGTCTGAAATCACTATCCTACCCAACGTGTATTCCTGGAATCTTCAGAATAAATTATTTTAAGCAAGAAGAGAATGATCTTAGAGTTTTTATTTGAAGAATAGTCCTTCATTTTAACATATTTGCCTTGAAAAGATTTACTTGTTACAAAGTAATTACAAGACCATCTGCATGAAAATACTGTAGTCAGTTGTTTGATAGAGGTCGATATTTGCATGGTACAAATTGTTTAAGTACAGGAAAGCAATCACTAGTCAATATGTAACATCAGCTATAGCTCTTTTTCTGACGTCCCATATTCATCTACTTTTGGGCCCATTAAGTACTTTCTTATTATTAATTTATTTTACGCAAATTACTCTATCTTCTTTTAAAATACTACAGAAAGGACCTTATGTTACTATTTCTCCAAACATCTGTAACATACACTCCCTTCATACAAAGCACAAATTTAAGAGCAGGGGTCTTTCTGTGATTTTGGTTTCCCTGACAAAAAGATGATGCCCCCCTTTAGAGTGGGTTATTACGATCACTAAATGGTTCTTAGAAAACATTTAGCTCTCTAATTTTACATGTTTTTGATTTATAGTTATAACTAAGAAAAGCAATGCAAAAAGGGCACTAGTTAGAACCTTTTAATCCAAAGATGATACAAATATGAGTGCTGTGGTGGTAAAATCATTCACAAAGTTCCTGATCATCCTAAAGATATTAGCAAAGGGAGGATTCCTCTTTGATCCTAACAACTCATCAGCATTAATTAATCATCTCTTTTACCACAAATATTTGATTAACACCGAAAATAATAACATTTAAGTATAGCATCTGCCTAGAGTGATATATTTCAAGGAATTATTTCAACTGGTATATACAGGACTTCCTTCAATAAACAATATATTTTCATATTTTATCACAAGTTAGATTGTGAAAGGGGTGGTGGTAGTTAGTCTTCTTTGTTTGTTTTGGGAGATAGGTTGCTCTGTGCGTAGTGATGGCTCAGAAAAACTGAGGAGCCATAATATACAAAAGAAGTAAATGGGTGTTAATCAATTACTAAAAGGGCTCACTGCTTACTAAATACTACATAATTTAACTCTGAATTTTTACAGTAGCTTTCTAGGGGATAACTCAAATGCCTTTAGACATTGAATACTTACCACGATTTCATACCACTGTAGGAAAAACTGAGGCATGACAGTACACAGTCAATGGCTCAAGACCATCCAGTGGGAGATTCAAGATTTAAATCTAGTTAGCCAGGTCCCCCAAGATTAAGGATTTTCTTACAAGATTATATTGCCATTCCCAATATATATTGTGTTACTTAACTATGCATGAAAATTACTGAGTATGATACAGCTGAAAGTTGTATGAGATATAATATCTACACTCACAATTTAGGCTTTCAATATTCTTTTGTTATTATTATTAGTTATAGATCTCCCTATTTTCAAAAACAGTACACTAATGCTCAGAAATGTGACAAAGCTATTTATTTTCTATGTTTTAACTAAAATTACTTTAAACTTACAGAATAACTGCAAAAATAGTTACAAAGAATTCCTATACATCCTTCACTTACATTCCCCATATGGTCACAAAGCTTTTAAGAGATGTGCCTAAGCCCTAAAACAGCTGACTCCAAGTGACATGGGTCTTCTAATTACACAGTCAGTCCAACTACAAATAAGCCATGGGAAGTACAAGAAATTATAAGGCGGTATGACAGTCCACTGCAAATAGGTAGGCATTTCTCATAGACTATGCTAAGGGTTAATAATCACATACTAGAGTCTAAAACTACACACAGGATAGTGATTTTCAATACAAAAGAAACTTTTACAAGGGCTACAGTAAGAAGCAAAAGTAATGCAGCATTGTTTCCTCATCTGTAATTTCCTCCAGTTTTGGATCTTGATATGGATTAAGGTGACAACAGAAGTGTCCAGTATAGTGCCTGGAACAAGAGCAGTCACTAAGTAAATGGTAGCTGCTATTATATAATGGATATTCTTTCTGTTCAAGTATGTTTCGTGATATATTATGTTTCAGGCCCTTTGGTATACAGGAGGATGCCAGAGTTGTAATGACTGCTTCCCTACCACAGAAATCACATTACATAGACAGAAAGAGCTAGATGTTTTTAGGCTTGCTAAGATGCCAGCTATCCACAATACCCTGTATATGTTGTTCAGGTTGAAGAGAAAAAGCTATGAATTCTTTGACACTATAGGCAGGCACTCATTCGGAAGACCAATAGCTACGAGTAGTAGTATAAGAATAAAAGTTTCATTTCTCCAACATTTTATTATGAGAATTTTTAACACACAGAAAAGTTGAAAGAACAGTACAAGGAATAGCCATATATCCGTCATGTAGATTTTATAATTAAATTTGCTATATTTTACATTATTATATATCTTGCCATCCTTCTATCTATCCATCAGTCTAATCCATCAGTTAGAAGGTATAAGCCCTTGGATTCATAAGAGTTTTAAAAAGTAATTACATGAATATGGTCCCTGTTAGATGGGCTCCTGAACCTCAAAACTCTAATGACCTCCATGATTACAAGTTTCATAGGGAGATAATGCAGACTACGTACCCAGACATTATCACTCTTTTAACTAGAGCTTTGGCCATAAATCTCTATTAGAGTCATAATAAAGTAGGCTAGACTACACGTGAGCTGCAAAGTCTCCTACTTAGGCCTAAGGCACCTTTCAGTCAAATTTACTCCATGAGACCCTACTGCTCAATGGTGACATACGGCTGAGGAAATAAAAATCCAGGAAAACTCACATTCTAGGTTGGGAGAGGGAGAGCTAAGAAGACTCAAGGAGGATTGTCTACATTTCCTCTTCATTCTAGACTATGGTTCCAGGGCACCAGATTACAGCCTCCATACAGATCAGCTGGGTTGATGCTGGTATGGATCAGTGTTTTAAAATATGCCCATACATTCTTTGATATCCCTCTTTTCAAGAGGTAGAGCTTAATTCCAGTCCCTTGAGTGTGGGCTGAACTTAGTGCCTCACTTCTAACCAAAAGAATATAGCAGAAGTGACAGTGTGTCACTTCCAAGAGTGGGTCATAAAAAGTATAGTGGCTTTGTCCCTTGCTCTCTCTCAGATTTACTCACTTTGGGGAATTTGGCTGCATGCCTGAAAGACAATCAGGCAGCCCTTTGGAGAGCTTCACATGGCAAGGAAGTAAGGCCTAATGTCAACAACCAGCAAGGAACTGATGAGGCCTCCTACCAACTGCCAAGTGAGCAAGTCATTCTACAAGCTGATCCTCCAACCCCAGCCAAGTTAGCAGAGACTACAGCCCCAGCTGAACATCTTGACTGAACTTCATGACAGACCCTAAGCCAGAACCACTCAGCTAAACTGTATCAAATTCCTGTCCCTCGGGAACTGTGTGAAATAAAACATGTTTGATTCTAAATCTGAGGGTACTCTGTTACATAGCACTACATAACAAATGTAGGATGCAACTAGGAAGAACTCCTTCAGCAGCTTCCTCTTTCTGTCAAAACTTAACTTTTATACATTTTTAGCTGCTTCTCTCTCTTGGAACCTCAGATTTTCTTCAGGTTTTCTTTTTATGTCAGTTTTCCCATGTCTGGTTCCTCTGTTCCTCACCTTCTGCTTTAGAAGAAGACAACTAGTTCTCAAAACTTTTTTCAGGGTATTATGCTGAGCAAAGTAAGTCAATCAGAGAAAGACAATTATCATATGATCTCTCTGATATGAGGAACTTGAGGGTGGGGGTCGGTCGTG
>LNAC01000017.1:4600015-4724573 GCA_002007465.1 Ailurus styani
ATAAAAGACTCCTAATCTCACAAAACAAACTGAGGGTTACTGGGGGGTGGGAGGGTAGGGATAGGGTGGATGGGTTATGGACATTGGGGAGGGTTTGTGCTTTGGTGAATGCTGCGAAAGGTGTAAGCCTGATGATTCACAGACCTGTACCCCTGGGGCAAATAATAATAATAATAATAATAATAATAATAATAATAATAATAATAATAATATTTTTAAAATAAAATAATAAAATGCAAAAGGCATATAATTTAGAATGCCCTCATTAAATAATTCTTCCATCTAAAAAAAAAAAACTTTTTTCAATTCAAAGACCCTTTTTACAGAATGAAGGATTCCCCCAAACTCTTTAACCCATCTATTTCCACTTGTCAGTAACTCAAATCAATAAAACAGCAAGACTTCACAAGCTTTCGTGGACCTATGGACTGCTCTGGAGGGCCATCAAATGAAAGAAATGTTTGTTTTTACTGAGTGCTAGAAACAAACTATAAACCTATCTAGATCGGCAGTAAAAGTGCAAGTATTCCCAAATTATAAAGTTCTAAAAATATATAGGAAAGTCCATGACTTACAGTCTGGACTTCCTGCTTATCAAAAATAAAAATCTAGAGCCCCACAAAAAGATATACATGATAGGGTGAATATATTAAAAGTTTTTATATTTAAATAGTTAAAAATTAGGTAATTTACAGCAAATTAAGAAAATTATTGGATCATCTGAGTTTGAATGACTTCTGTACTAGCAAAAAAGTCACCAAATAAAAACATCTTTAATGGTGTTGAATTCATTACAAATCTTAAAAATTATTAAGACATTATTTTTTATTTCCTACTCTCACCCCTCTTATTTACTCTGCTGAGCTACCGTATCCTTGCTGTTTTACAAATACACCAAACAAGCTGTTGTGTCAGAACCTTTGTGCTCACTGTTCCTGGTACATTTTTACCACAGATACCATTACAACTAGTTTTGGACTTTATTCAGATTTCTGCTAAAATGTCATCTCATTAGAAAGGCTTTCTATAAATATCTTCTATAACATAATCCCACCCAGCACTCCCTATCCTCTATATCCTATTTTATTTTCTTCTTAGCATTTAGCTTATTTTTTGGTTTGTTATCATTTTTATTTATACTATCGCTCCAACTAGACTACTAAAAGCAACAACAACAAAAATTTGTTGTATTCTTGTTCTCCTCTGTTCCCCAAAAGATTCTGGGGCAGGTAACAAATTTAATACAACTTCAAATCCTACTTGAAATTAGATTAAGTATGAGTCATAGATGATTTTAAATATTCAAATTACACCTTTCTAAAGTCTAAACTTTGCCTCTCTCTATTATTCCTGGCATTTTGCTTTTGCATTTCTCCCTCTGCTTGTTTTTAACATGGAAAGTGCTCCCAAGAGGTGATGAAATGAATTATGAGAAAGTCACAAAAATACTCATATGGCTCAAAATGGCTGCATATCCTGGAAAGCAAGGAATGCAACTGGTTCGTTAGGAGGTTTTACAGTGTGTTACATTTTTCAGAAGGTACCAGTGGGGAGTTGGCTGAAGACTAGTTCAGGTCTATGTCCCTTTGGCCAATTCTGAACTCTCCTTTTATTTATTTATTTTTTAAAGATTTTTATTTTTTTTAAGATATTTATTTATTTATTATTAATTAATTTATTTATTTGACAGAGAGAGATCACAGGCAGACATGCAGACAGAGAGAATAGGAAGCTTGGCAGGGAGCCCGATGCGGGGCTCGATCCCAGGACCCTGAGATCATGACCTGAGCCGAAGGCAGAAGCTTTAACCCACTGAGCCACCCAGATGCCCCTGAACTCTCCTTTTAGGCAGCACCTCTCACTGTTGTCAAGACACACTGTGACAAGTGTTCAGGTTTTATACCACTGCAACCACCACATGCATTATAAGTTAAAAAAAACATACACAATTTACAAAGGATACATAATTATATCAAGATAAGCCTAAGAGTAATGCCTACGTGACTTGTAAGGATATTATAAACTGAGAACAGGTTACCTCTTTTAGTCTTTTGGAGAAAGTTATGCTGCCATTTCTAACTTTGTAGTTGGTTATTACTGCTTTGGCTAAGAATTTATATGTGAAGTGCTTTATAATCATGAATATATCTTATGCCAGCTTCTGTTTTTTATTTTATATTGTTATTTGCTATTTAAATTGTCATGGTGCCAAATCACAATGAGGCTGAGATCAGAAAGCCACACAGCACTAAGGAGAGCTTCGAATCCAAGCAAAGATCTTAGCTCAAAAGTCAGTACACTGGGCTTTTTACTGTTCTAAATAATGCTCTCAATGTTATAACTCATAAACAAGACTCAACAGGGATAGAATGAACATATGCACAATTTAACTAACAAGTTTTAGTGTCATGGGATTTTTTTCCCTTCAATATAGAGGCAATATATTTCTTCCATTTCTCTCTTTGAGACATCAAAAGTCTTTTACAATCAGGCCCCAGGCAACTGTTCCATATTTTACCTCTCTTCATTGCTTAGAATATTGTTGCATTCATACATTTATTATTTCAACTGAAGAGCCAGAAGACTACTGACCTATTCACACTGTTAATAAAATATATAGAGTACTGAAAAATAGCCTAAAGTTTAAAGGGTATTACCTACCCACAAAATGTCAAGCTTAGTAGCAGTAAAATGTCTACTGTCTCAAGTGGCAAAATGCAGATTCCAAATCCAGCCCTGAGCATTCCAAGTGCATGAGACTACAGACTTTGAAAAAGATACATTTGGGGAGGGGGGTAGAATCTTTACAAAATATCAAGAGGCTATGATTCATGTAATACATAAACAATAACCTGAGCATAACAAATATATTTGACCTTTAAGGTAATAAAAACAAATGTAAAAAGAGTCTCCAGTTTTCTATTACTGCCAAGTTTATTTTCCTCATAAGTTTCACCCCATTATGGTACAATAATCCCTCATTACTGTAGCACAATAATGCATAGTCTATACTCCACCTATAGTTGTCTTGTGTCTATTTAGTTTTATAGCAAGCAAGCAATTTGAGAATATGGTAATAAAGCCTCAATCACAGTAATGATGTATGATGGGCTGTAATTTCTCTGTGCTAATGGGTTACAAACAGTATTACAGTGATGACGGGAATCTCATTGATTCATTATATGACTGCAATAATATCAAAATGACTTAATATAGATCACTATTAAGTCATGCACATGCTACTAACAATCTCTATATTTCACTATATAGATATATAGAGAAATAAAATTAATACTAGTCTTTCTATATAAAAGTTCACACAGCACAAAACATTTTGTGTTGACTACCCTAAATCAATGTTTAAAGTTGGAATTACTGCATTGAACTGGTTCTTTGAAAAGAAAACCATTGATTTTAATCTGCTTGAAGCAATCAATTACTCCCTGTCCTCTTTATTCCAAACTGTAATGAAAACTAAACTGCGTTGTCTTGAAAACTAAATGTGAAGATGATCATAAACAGAATTTAAACTCCATGGATTATTCATATCTACCCATTTAGATTTGCCATTTCCATTATGAGTACATTTGCCACGAGCATTTAATGGACATCTAAAAGGGAATTCATTAAAGCAGGAGCTGTTGGCAGCACTTATGGGCTTCAGACTGCTTTATGCTTGCCTTTAATAGCTCACTATTATAAAAGTGATATATTGTGTTCATCCCATTAGTAGTTTGCAGAAAGGTCTGCAAGAGATAACAAATCCTTCTGAATATTTTCAGAACTGAAAGTAAATCACAGTTTGTTTGAAGTATCATATTCTAACAATATACAATTTTAGAGTCTACTAAATTTAGTTGTTTCAAGCCAAATAAGATTTTAGCAACCACAGATACATTTTATGAAGCAAGCACCACCTTTTTGAAATATTCTATGGTTATTAACTGGAGACATTAGTAGACATCAGGCAATCTAACCAATTACTGGAAGGTATGGTACGCATTTCTATGAGTTAATGGCAAGACATCACCAAAAGAAAAGCTAGGCAGAGTATTCCTATACGATTGCTTGCTGTCACTATTCAGGAGGTATGAAAGGATTGTTTCTGGCAGCTTGGATGCATTATAAAAGAGCTTCTTAGAAGAATCAAATTCATTGGTCATTTTTGTTTTTTGCCCTACAGAGGGCACAGAAAATGGACATGAAGAAACACAAAACATGATTTTAATGTTAAAACTTATTAGTATAATGCAATCAAATCCTGAGAAGGCAGAATATGGAAAGGAAGACCCAATTTCAGCACATAAACTCTCTCATGCCTAGGCCTGAGCCATGCTTTATTTAAAATCTAATAGAGTTTACTTAAGAGATAACTCCGAGCTCTTTACGGTGGGTCAGCAGCATTGCCTCTGTATTAGAAAGGGCAGATCAACCTTATTAATACAGGGAAGAGTCCCAAAGGCATGTATTTGGTTTTGGAATTCATCGATTACTTATTTTTCATGGAAAATTTGCCTTTCTAATCTTATTTTGCTGATAGTAAGGTGAATTAGCTAGCATATCCCTTATTACACATGCCAAGCATCTCTGAACTGTGTTAACTGCTGTAGAATGGAAATGTTATTACAGGTAATCTAAATTTATATACTTAAAGTCTATAAATTTCTGTGCAGATACAAGAGCAGATCCCATTATGATGTTTTAAGGACTAAAAACTGACCTTTTGAGTCTCTGCATTATAGTTCACTCATTTATCGAAACTGATGTTGCAGTGATTTCACTGATATAAATATGGACGTGTCTAAAGTTTACATCTACATTTACAGAAAAATACTACTAGGTACAAAAGTAAGAGTATGAAAAGGATAAAAGGTTATTTTAAAACTTACACTCTTTAGATATACAAATACTTCTGAAGCCAGTCAAATGCAATCCTCAAATTTCATTCATAGTTTGCTAATTTCTTCAAAATTATAACTGTCAACAATGTAGACGATTGGCCCAGCTCAAGAACAGCATGGGAAAGCTGGGTAGCTTCCTAAGCCTTTGAAACGTGACCACCGAATTCATCACAATGTAGATTCTAATATTTAACATTTCAATGTCTATGATATTCCTGGTTAAATAATATAATTCATATTTCTAAATACTTAAGTTACTTTATGTATTTATATGGTGGGTTAGAATATGTTCATACTCATACAATGTACACATATAGGAACCTAATCATATTAAAACAGTTATGATCTAGTGAGAAGTAACTGTCTATCAGAATCTGAGCAGAGTTAAGTAAATACCTCTTCTGTTCAAGAGAGATACCATAGAAATATTTTAATACCCCATGAATATTTTCTGTTTCTCCACATGTTATGCTAAACATAAGAGTATAACAAATGGGATTTATACCCAACAAACTGTGTCTTAAGTCCATACTGACTTCAATTGTACCAATACAGAATCAAGTAAACAACTGTCTTATTTAGGTCCCAGTGGTAAAATATCAGGCAGTTCTGAATAATGAATGCTTGTTGCTTTTCCAGCCAAAAAAATTTTCTCTTACTCAAAACTCGTACTGATACTTTTGAATAATAAACATAAAACAATGAATCTCAAAAAGCTAACAGATTAGGGTGAAACAACCATCTAGCTTCATGACTGGCAAAATTTCAGAGGAAGATAATCTCTTCTTCTCAGTGACTAGGCATCACTCTTTACTGTAGCAAACTCACTGACATGTATTAACTTCGGTTCATAACTTATAAGTCATTTGCAGAATTAGCCAACAGAAGGAAATAGAAGACCAATATATTCCCATCTATGTGTTGTCAAAGAAGACAAGGTATATCAGAGTAGAACTACTTTTGTTTTCCTCATAATTAAATGCATACAATGTCAGTATCACGATGAAACAAATTAATGTTTTATAAAATTGACAACTAATTTATTATTGTATATAAAGGTCATCAATGAAACAAAATATATAATGCGCAAGTGCATTTTGAAGGCTAGACTACCAATGTCAGAATACAAGGCAGATGTTTTTTCCTCTAATAAAAAAAAAGCTTTTGAAAAACAAGTTGTCTTGAAAAAGCCTCAGAACTACAAAGTTTATTCACCTCCCAACTTAAAAGATAGCATCAAGGTGCAAAGCCAAACTTCAATTAGCTAAGATCACTTATCTGAAGAGCAATCATATATTTCTTCTTATAGTTAGCATATGGAAGTTGGATACAGAACAGGGAAATTCTTGTCTCTGCCCTTAATCATTCTGACATCAAATGAAAGAATCCATGGCAAACTTAAACAGACCTTCATGATGACCATGCATGTCAATGTTACTAGCTCTGGTATTCTACCCTGGTTTCAAGACATCACAAACACAGTTGAAAACTAAAAATTACATGGGTGCTAGATTGATTTTAAGTCTCTCTAAAGTCTTACAAATTCAAACTGCAACTAGGAAAATCTATTTCTTTCAGCATATGTCTTTTTTTCTCATCACATATATATAATCCTTTTAAGATTTCTGGAATTAAAAATGAGTAAGTACCTAAAAATGATTATATTATATTGCAAAAAGAATTTTTAAAGATGTAATTAATCATTAATAGTTTAGGTAGGTCAGAGAATTAATGGACAGATGAGCTGTGTCTCTCTCTGGGGACCAGGAAGCTTTAAAAAACTAAGGCTGGCTGATGCTGGGGGAGATCATGCCTGAGGTGACTTACCTGACCAGAAAAGAAATTGGCTTAACATATAGACTGACTTGCCCTCACCTGGACCCTTAGAGTGTGATCCCTGGTTCAGATGATGATGGATCAGATCGTTCTCAAGGAGGAAGAAACCCGAGTTGGATAGGTTTGCCACAAGCCCTTCACAGGAAGATGTCAGTCTTCTGTGCAAGACAAAAAAGAAAAGAAAAAACGGTACAGTGGCAGTGGATGAATTCTCCTTTCTTAGGAGAGGAAAAAAATCAAGTATGCATATTCTCCATTAGCTACCTCTTTTCTGTACACAAGGCAAAGAAAGTCTCTGAAAGTTGGGGGAGACAAAGGTATCAAAAGTCTAAATCACTCTGGAATGGAGATTACAATAATAAAGATGCTAATTATAACTGATTATTTTCATGGCTCCTTAAAATTTCATTTTGGGAGGATTAGCAGTCAAGTTTGCTTCCATGGGCAAAGTAATTAGTCCTAGAATATTTCCAAAAATGCTTAAGTTTGGATATGTCAACAATCCAGTGTCAATCCAAATGATTAAATTATTTTCAGGTATTATAGCTACTGTAATGGTGACTTAAAATATATTTTACCGTGGTTCAAACTATCTGGCATTCCGAAAGCCAGGGTTTGATATGTCTCTAACATGTTCCAGTCACGTTTTCCACAGATACAAAAATATCCTTATCAAAGTTTTCAAACAAGAATTCTAAAAATTCTAAAAATTCTAAAATAGATGATTTCCTTCTTTTAATTTTAGAATCTGTACTCAAAAACATCTTGTATTTCTTACAGATATGCAAAATTTTCTGTTAGAGAATTAGTAAACTCTAGGATTTTACAATATCTATTTTGCCCTCCTAAACACAACTAGTTTTTGTCTTTTATTTGTTGTTGGTTTTTTTTTTTTTTTCAGTGCTTCATCAACTCTAATATTAACTATTCTCCTTCATGGGCAAGTCTCGAATTTCAATGTTCTGTATGTATGGGTATCACTTAATTTTTATTTTTAAAAAATCAATTGGCAAAAAAAACTCCATTTCCCATGAGAGCGACCATACAATGAGATGATACAGAAGCTAATAAATAATATCTTAATAAAGGACTAGGAATAAGACTGATTGCAAAATTCAATAACTATTATAAAAATCTAGTTGACCAACTAATTAATAGCTGACAAAATCACATGAAATCGAAATTCCTTCCTCAATTCTAGTTCTTACCTCCCATTCTACAAAATACCCAGAACTACTAGGTCCAGTAGTCTATGTTCTACATAGTTCAAGAGGCATATAATAAAGTGGATTTCTGAAATGAAAATCACTATATAAGCCTACAAAAGTTAGTACTTAAACTGAAGTGTGAAAGGAAATTATTATAAAACAAGGCTTGACAACAGTATTAATATTACTAATTATAATATGATGTTGGGTTAGTTCAAATGCCTTATGAACAAAGGCATATATTAAGTAGATAAAGGGTTTTTCTCTGAGGGAAGTTGTAAAATACAGAAAATTCCAGAAAAGAGCCAATTTACTGTCCACAAAGCAGAAAAATAGGAGAAGAATCAAAGTGTTTATCAAAATATTACGGGTAATTCTATTTATACTTCATGAGCACTATAAGTAAATAAGATGCTTCTGGTTAAAAATGAGTTTGCCAATGCTGAAAGAAAGTCAAAAGAATGAATTCTTCACGATGCTAATTTTTATCAGAGAAGTAATTGAATCTTTGAGACTCCTAAACCATGCAGTAATAATAGAATGAAGCTAATCTGTGGTTTCTCAAAGCAGTACCTTGCCTTACATAATACATTCATTTAAGAAATGGACGCTTAGGGGGCCTGGGTGGCTCAGTGGGTTAAAGCCGCTGCCTTCGGCTCAGGTCATGATCCCAGAGTCCTGGGATCGAGGCCCGCATTGGGCTCTCTGCTCAGCAGGGAGCCTGCTTCCTCCTCTCTCCTCTCTCTCTGCCTGCCTCTCTGCCTACTTGTAATCTCTCTCTCTGTGTCAAATGAATAAATAAAATATTTTAAAAAAATGGACGCTTACAGATCGTTTCAAATTTTACTACATGTTCTAAGGTAGAGAAAATGTGAACCATTTCATTATTTAATTTGAATTTGTGATTAGTTTCTCAATTTTAGTATCCAAACTGTTAATGATAACTAAGAAAAAAACCTGAATGTCAAATGAAGTTAAGTTCATTTATACCCTGGGTGCAATTTTTGCTTAGCTATTCTAGAGCACATCTTCAAAGATCTAAGCCAAATTACTAAATTTTAGTGTTTCTCCAGTATTTTACAGCTGTTTGTATAAGAAGTATTTCCACAATCATTATGCGAATATTAACTCTTAGTGAATACATGAGCTAGTATGTATAGATACTAACTTTAATTCCTTCAGCTAAATGGGGAGTAAAAAGGGAAGATTAGATGGAGTCCTGTAGTAAAGTTAGAAATGGCAGTAGTTTTCCCAGTAATAATGTGGTAGGAGGCTGAAACATGAAGAGTAAGAGCATATGAGCCTCTGGAGGAAGACCAATTTTGAATCATGGTTTGAATCATGGCTCTCCCACTTACTAACTCTGTGACACTGAGCAAGTGAAATAACCTCTCTGAGCCTCAGTTTTCCCACAGAATCATGGAGGTTAAGTCCTACATTGTAGGGCTGTTGTGAGGGTCAAACTATGATTGTGTGTGTGGCATAGTGATAAGTAAGCACAAGGAAGTTGCTCAATAAACGGCAGCTATTATCATTACTCTTTACTAAATTTTTCACCCAAGGAATTTAAAAGACTCCCAAAGAGAAATGAAAAGTTACAGGGTTTTTGTGATTAATAAAACACATAATATACACATTTATTATTTCATTTCACAAATATTTACTATCAGAAAATAAGCTTGATGTTGAGGATACAATGGTGAATAAGAGACACAACTCCTTCCCTTAAGGGAGTTCATAGTTCCATGAGGAAGACAGACAAATAATTCCATTAATTATAGCTACAATTAATCACAGTGTGATAAGTGCTTTGAAAACTAAAGACCAAGTAATATGACGTCATTTAACTACAGGCCCAAAGATGGGAAGGCAGGAAGAGAGAAGGCCGCCCAGAGAAAACAATGAAGGAATTGGCTAGGCAAAGAAAAGAGAAAGATCATCCCATGTAGAAGAGACAATACATGTAAAAGCTATGGTAAAATATTTGGAGAATTTAGGAACTGAAAAAATGCCAGAGTACCTACAGAAAAGAGAAAAAAAGGGACAATGGTATAGGATAAGGCTGGAGAGGAAGACAGAAGACAGTTTCTTCAGTAGATTCTATAAACCATGTAAAATATTTTGGTTCCTATCCTAAAAGCAATGGGAATCTACTGGTTCTCATTTTAATCTTTGGCTATAACATCTGATGAACCATTTGCAGAGATGCAAGAATGGATATGGGCAGACCAGTAAGGAAGCTGTCACATAGGTCATGGAGAGGTGGCCTGGACTAGGCAAGTACTAATACAGATAAAATTATACAAAACCAAATACTTAGGAGGGAGAACTGAAAGGTCTTAGTGGCTACAACAGTACCTTCTAGGCTATTGACATGAGCATCAGATGCCTCTTACTGAATAGAGACATCTAAAGCAGCTTTTACAGGGGATGTCATGAATTCTCTTTAGAGCCTCTTGAATTTACAATGACAGATGTCAAATAGACGGTTGGATACATCAGTCAAAAAAGTTCAAGGGGTGCCCAGGTGGCACAGTTGGTTGCATGGCTGACTCTTGGTTTTGGCTCAGGTCATGAGATCGAGTCGCACATGGGGCTCAACACTCAGCATGGAGTCAGCTTGGGACTCTCCGGGCTTCTCCCTCTGCCCTTCCTTTCTCCTCCCCCATCAAACAAATAAATCTTAAAACAAACAAACTTCTGAGATAAAGTAGAATAATAAAAAATGCTCGATTAATCCAAAACTGGCAGGAGATGGAAAAAACAAAACGCAAACAGGACAAATAGAAGACAAACAGCAAGATGACAGCCACATCAATAACTACATTAAAAAGCAATAGTATAAACCAGCTACAGACCACAGGCCAAATCTAGCCTGCCACCTATTTCTTTATGGTCTATGAGTTCAGAATGACATTTACATTTATAAATCGTTAAAAAAAAGTAATTTTTTAAGAATTATATTTCATGATACATGAAAATTTTTGAAATTCAAATTTCAGTATCCATAAATATAGTTTTATTGGAACAGAGCCAACCCAAATGATTTATATATTGTCTATAGCTATTTTGCACTAGAATTACAGAGTTGAGCAGTTGTGACATAGAACACCTGCAAGGCCTAAAATATTTACTATCTGATCTTTTACAGAAAAGGTTTGCTGATATCTAGTCTAAACATTTCAATTATAATGCAGTGATTGTGAGACAGGATACTGTTGATGAGAAAACCACTTCAAATAAAAAGAAACAGGTAGGTTAAAAGTAAAAGGACAGAAAAAATAAAACCTTCTGTCAATATGGAGTAACAGGGACTACGTTTACCCGCTTGCCTGAAATAACTAAAGATACAGACAATTAAATACATAAAACAACAATTTCCAAGACATTAGAGTCCAACAACAACAACAAAAGGATCCCCGAGAAACAAGTGAGTCCTAGGATTGGTCCTAGGAAACAGAAGCGTGGTGAACCCAGCAGACCCCCTAAGTTCAGGAAATCGAAATGGAAATGGAAGTTCAGAGGACCAAGGTGGCTATAGTTTTCAGGAAAGAGTACTGGAAAAGAGAGAGCTTTTACAAAGAGTGAGCCTCAGAGATGTGTAGAGTATTTATTAATCCACAGACATGTGAAGCAACTATTCAATGTCAGAGGAAAAAAACCCAGCAAAAGGACAAAAGAGAGTAATATCAGGGGCTCACAGAGGGCCAGAAATAGTTCCTTTACCCAACAGCCACCGTGGAACACCTTACAATTCATGGTGTATTGAGTAGAAATCTAAGTCTGTAAAAGACTAAGGAAGGTTTTGTTTTAGTGTTGAGGCGAAATTAATCCTAGACTACATTCTTAAAATGCAGTCCTAAAAAAAGATCTGAAAGGATCAGACTGTTTCCAAGTAATTTAATTGCTTCCCAGAACAGAACCCAAGAGTATTTATAGGAATACAAAAGTATCTCTGCTATTCAATAAAAAAAATTATTAGGAATGCAAAAAAGAAAATTCTATTAAGTGACAGAATTAGTAACAAAGAGAAGAAAGTGTTATGATGAAGTATGTACTTGATAGGTTCAAAAAGTTAGAGGAAAGACATTAAGGAGAGGCAGAAAAGATATTAAAGAAGCCCAAACTGGAGTGTTAGAAAAGAAAATGATGATGTCTGAATCAAAAAATACACTGCGAGCAATCAACCACAAATCAGATATCATGAAAGAAAATATTAGTGAACTTGAAAACAGCTAAAGAAATAATCCAAAATCAAATAAAGAGAGGGAAAAAAGACACCAGTAAACTGCTGTCCAACTCTAGATAGCCTGATACATCTAAAACTGGAGTCCCCACAAGAAATAAGGGGAGAGGGATAGAAAAAAATTCTGAAGAAATAAAACCCAAAGTTTTCCCAACTTTTTTACACTAAAATTTCACAGGTTTAAGAAGCCAAACAATCTCAAACACAAGAAACATGAAGAAAAGAACACCAAGGCACATGGTAATCAAATTGCTTAAAATCAGTGATAAAGACATCATCTTATTAGGAGGCAGAGAGAAGGGGTCGATGACATACACAGGACTAGAGAAAAGGCTTGCAGATTTGTCATCAAGAAGAGGCAATGGTGCAACTTCTGCAATGTACTGAAAGGGGGAAAATGGCAACATCTAGATTCATATATACAACGGAAATATCTTTCAAAAAGAAGGCAAAACAAAAGCTTTCCTGACATACAAAAGCTAAAAGAACTGTCATCAGGATTTCTGCACTGCATAAAATTTTATGAGAAATCTTTCAGACATGAAGAAAATTATGCCACTTGGCAATCTGGGTCTACACAAAAGAATGAAAAACATTAGAAATGGTAACTACCTGGATAAATATAAAAAGCTTTTTTTTCTTATTTTCTTATTTCTGTTAAAGCAAAAATAATGTCAAGATATTATGGCGTTTATAATGTACGTATGTAGAAGTAAAATGTATGACAACAATAGCACAAGGCCAGAGGAGAGATGGAGTATACTGCTGTGAGGCGGTGTTACTTGAACCATGATGAGCTAAACTGTTAGCTCTAATAACTAAATACAGTGCATCTTATGCCCTATAAACCCTAAAGAATAACTACAAAACTAACAGAAGTTACAACTAATAAGTTAAAAAAAGGAGATTAAATAGAATAAAGAGCATTCAATCTGAACAAAGACAAGAAAGAAAGAAAGAAAAAGAGAGAGAGAAAGAAAGAAAGAATGAAAGAAGGAAGAAAGAAAGAGGGAGAAGGAAGGGAGGGAGGGAAGAAAAGGAAAGGAAGGAAAGAAAATGGGGGAGAAAATCAGTTGAAGCAAATAGAAAAAAGCAACATAATGGATTAAATCCAACCATATTAATAATTACATTAATGTAGGTGGTCTAAACAGCTCAATTAAATGGTAGCAATTATCTTCTATGGTTAAAAAACACAAGATGAACCACATGCTGCCTACAACTCTATTTATATACAAACAAAGACTTAAATAGGTTAAAAGTAAAAGAATGGTAATAGAATGAAGAGAAAGTGATAGCAGCTACATTAATATCTCAGGTAGATCTCAGAGCAAGGAATATTACTATGAATAAAGAGGTCTATTTCATAATGATAAAGGGGTCAATTCATCAAGAGGACATAACAATTCTAAAAGTTCATTGATTTAACAACAGTACTTGAAAATATACAAGATCAAAACAGAACTGCAAGAAATTAACACTGCAAAATTGTAGTCAGAGATTTCAACATTTCTCTCTCAATAATCAAAAAAATCGAGTAGCCAAAAAATCAGAAAGAATACAGAAAACTTCAATACTCTTAAATCTCAGTTCTCTCCTTAAACAGATCTATATACACTCAATGCAATTCCAATAAATGATGATTAATACGCTGATTGTAAAATCTGTACGAGAGGCAAAAAAATAGAATAACCAAAGTAATTTTTAAAAAGAATATAAAATTTAGAGGACTTACACTACTTGATCTCGAGACTTATTAAAGGCCACAGTAATTAGAACAGTATGATACGGCACAGGGTAGGCTAACTGACTAGTGAGACAGAATAGAGACTTCAGAACTAGATGTTTACATACATAATGAATTAGTTTTCTACTACGGACCCAAGATTATTCAATAGAAGAAAGGATAATCTTTTCAAGAGGTGGTACTGAAACTACCTGATCTCACACCGACAGACAAAACAAACTTGACAAAACTAACACAGACAAAAACTAACTTGAAATGAATCACAGATATAAATGTAAAAGCTGAAAATACTTCTAGAAGAAAATATAGGAGAAGAGCGTTGTGAACTTGCAGTGGTTAAAAATTTCTTAGGACACAAAAAGCAAAAAAGAAAAAAAAAACAATCAACTGGAGTTCATCAAAACTAAGAATGTCTATGCTTCAAAGACACCATTGAAGAAAACAAACAGCAAATCGCAGATGCAAAGGAAATACTCATAATACGTATGTCTGACAAAGAAATGGCATATAGAATTTACTAAAAAAACTATTAAAAAAACCAAATATCACAATAAGAAATGGGCAAAAGAAGTGAAGAGACCTTCACAGAGGGAGATTTATGAAAGGCCAGTAAGTCCATGAAAAGACAGTATCATTTGTCATTAGGAAATTGCAAATTAACACTACAGTGAAATTCTACTACACTTGCTATAATGACTAAAATTGAAAAGACTGACAATGTCGGCAAGTATGTAGAGTAACTATAACAGACAGATTGTCAGGGAGAATATAAAATGGAAGGATCACTTTGAAAAACAGTTTGACAGTTAAAATCCCCTATGCTATCACTTGGCAATTTTATTCCAAGAGCAGTGAAAGCTCTAAGAGAAACGAAAACACATGCCCTCAGACTTACAGCTAATGTTTTTTCATAATGCAGCTTTTTTCATAATGACAAAGAGGAAAAAGGACAAAAAATGTCCATCAACAAGTGAACATAAATATGTTGAGGGACAAGCAGACAATGGAATACTAGGTAGCAATAAAAAGGAACAAACACACAACTACACAGATCAATCTCAAAAACAGGATGTTGAGACAATGCAGCCACACACCAAAGAGTATAGACTGTGTGATTCTATCTATGTTAAAACAAACAAACAAACACCTAGAAAAGAAAAATCTAATCAACAGTGAAAAAAGTAGGTTATCAGTGGCGTGGGCCTGTATATAAGTAGGATCTGAGTGGAAAGGGGTACAGGGAAACTTTTGCAATGATGGAAATATTTTCTATCTTGAATGTGGCAATCACTATTAAGTGCACTCTCTATACATGTACACCTTTGTCATAATTCATCAAATTGTATACTGTGTATATAAAGTAGATCTCAATAAAGTTGATTTTTTAGACTATAAAAGGGAATGAACTAGAAAGGGCTTTTATTAAAAGAATGAATTTGAATAGACTGAGAAATGAGTAGGTGATCAGGGTATGGAGACAAGCAGTTTAGACAACACTTCCACAAAGTCTGGTTAAGAGAACAAAAACTGTGGTAGTAACCAACAGGGGAGCAGTGTGGTTTCTCAGTAAGGAGACTGGCTGGATTATGGTTCAAAGCCCAACAGTTAAGGGTTCTGCTTCAGTGTGGTGTTCTACTGTGGTCGGGGGCTGAGCTGGCGGCAGAAGATCAGGCCAGCTAATCCTTGCATATGGTGGACATTCAAAATAAGAACCTGGATGGTAGGATAATCTTAGAGTTCTGGAAGTTGGTTCCAACAAGTTCATAAGGAACTGCAAGCGGTATCAACTAAATGATCGTTCAGTAGTATTACTGTGTCATTTCAAGGCAGGTCCAAAATGAGTATATACACAAACCTAATGGATTATCTTCTGAAATTTAACTCTAGAATCAAAACAAACATTCAAACATCTTTCAAAAATGGTCTGTTTTCTGGTTTGGGTTAACTGGAAAGCTGACAGATGAAAGATGAAGCTATATAAGACATCTTAACATGATGGGAGTAATTAAAATATAACTAGCCTGTGATTTGATTATATCTGCAGTAAGCATATACACTGCTCTTTTGAAAAGTATTCTTTAAATTTAGAATCTAAGTAAAATAATTTAGTCTGCGGAGAAAGTCCAAGTTAGAAAGTGATTATTTTGGTACACTAAAACTACCATGACAATCAGAGGCAACTCAAAATAGAACAGCAGATAACGATTTAAACAGGACAATATAATCTTAACATCTTCTCTTTGGGTTTGAACACCGAAAATGTCTCATTTGGCTATTTAATTTCTACTTTCACTTATTTCACAATTTTCACTTTCACAAGGACTAGACACCTTGCCCAAATTCTTCTGCCCCCTCAGGAAAGAGTCGGAATCCTCATCAAAAATAGTTTGCTCAAAAATATCCTCAGAAAATATAAAACGATAACTGTAACATTCAAATTCCAGGAAGTGGATTTTTCAGCAGCAGCATATAAACTAAAGAGATTGTGAATTTAAAAATAACTGTAGGCTTTTACCTTGGCAGAATACTTAACATTAGCTAATTTCCTACATAATAGACCAGCTAAGAGAAGGTAGGCAACAACACTCTAATGAAGAATTGATAGTTGCAAGATGATCTTGTGAACTTGAAGTTTGCTGTTTCTGTCATTTTATCTATTTGCTCCACAGTTCCCTGTTGGTCTCAACTGCTCTTTTGCAAAAAATGTTATTAACATTTGTATTTCGTCAAGCAGAAGCGTTAAACAGCAAGGCAGTGATGTCAGCAGCTGCTGAAGACAGAGTTTAGAGTTCAAGTTCCACATAGTTCCTTGGACTCTTGCCCTGTAAGGATTTGGGATGTTTGTATTCAGATTCTGGGGTTCTCCACTGTGTGCCTTCTTCCTTTCCAGTATCCCATTCATTTTCAGCTGCTCTGAAAGTCCTGATTTTCAACCTCTAACTCAAAAAAAAAAAAAAAAAAAAAAGGCTGATTTCTGCTTGAGCTGTATTCCTGTATGCTGCAGAACTTCTGAGTTTCTTCAAGGGAAAATCCAGGTAAATGTGCATCTCAACCAGTTTTATTTCTTTTACTCAAGGACCATCTACTCTCTGGTTTTACCTACTTTGGTCACTCTCCAGTGTCTTAAAATAGTGGGTTTTTAAAATATATTTTGTCCAGAAGTTATAATTCAGGCAAGCTGATACAAGTACTTCAAAGAAGCTTTATTCACAATAGCTGAAATGTGGAAGCAATCCAAATGTCCATGGAGAGATGAATGGATAAACAAATTATGGTATATACACACAATGGAGTATTATTCAGCCTTAAAAAGGAAATAAATTCGACACACGCTACATCAATGAACCTTAGAGGACATTAGCTAAGTGAAATAAACCACTCACAAAAAGACAAATGCTCTATGATCCCACTTACATGAAATACTTAGAGTAGTCAAAATCACAGAGACAGAAAGTAGAAGGGTAGTTGCTATGACTAAGGGCAGGGGAGAATGAAGGGTTACTATTCAATGGGTTTGGAGTTGCAGTTTTGCAGCTGAAAGAAGTTCTAGAGATGAACAGTGGTGATGGTTGCACAACAATATGACTATACCTAATACCACTGTACATTTAAAAATGGATAAGATGGTAATTTTATGTTATGTGTATTTACCAAGATAAAAAAAAATTGGTCAAAAGAAGACTTCAGTAGGATTATACGCATTAGGTTATTAGGTATTAAAATTCATCTAAGTAACATATTTCAATCATCTTTGAGAATTCCTACCATATTTTCCTAAGCACATGAGAAACCAATCAAATTGACTACAGTATTTATTTTTAAGTTTGCAAAAGATGGTATCAATTCTGAATCATTTAAATATTAGTTTACAAATATTGCTTATAGCTT
Organism: Ailurus styani; assembly: GCA_002007465.1. Lineage (NCBI taxonomy): Eukaryota > Metazoa > Chordata > Mammalia > Carnivora > Ailuridae > Ailurus > Ailurus styani. The sequence continues at coordinate 4,617,842 of LNAC01000017.1, forward strand.
AATAGCCTTGTAGATGCAGCTTCACAAAGATATTGGCTCTAGACAGTAATTATATACTCAGCCTAATGTTTCAGTTAATGGACGAGCATTTCAGTGATAATTGCAATGCTTGAACATAATGTGCTTTTATTAGCAGTATAAAATAAAGCCAGCTTATACCAATTGAAAAAACAGGCTATTTATTTTTAAAATTGCTTAATTTTTATTGTAAAAATATTATCAAATGATAAAAAGAAAACCTATAATAAATACTAGCATTTTATCTACAATTATAGAAATATACTTATAAATTTAATTATGGTAAACACTGACATTAGCTGTATTTGTGAAAAATTAATTAATGTAATGATCCAAGAAAAAAATCAGATAAAATAATTACATTAGGAAAATAAAAGCTTTGATTCTAGTTTTCTCTCTACCATTACTAGCCATGAGACCTTGGGCAAGTCATTTACTTTCTCATAGTGTCTTACTATTAAAATAGGGTTAAAACATTTCTAACTGCCTCAAGGTAGCAAATGATTTGTCAAGATCCTTTCTAGTTCTAAACTTCGCAATGCTATTACACAGTATATAAATAAAAAATTAAAACTCAAAATTAAAGTAACCTAAAATGTGATACTCTATCTAAGTTCATGAACATTCCTATATCTAGAAAAAAAAATACTTGCCAATGATAAATAACCAAAAAAATCCCAGAATTTCCAATAAAAAATAAAAAATATTTTATAAAAATTAAAAACCATAGCCCCAACACCTGTATCCCTCTGTTATTTTCTTTTCACTGAAACTGTAATAGGTGATTTAATCCCTCATCAGCAAAAGCACCTGAATAGATAGATACCCAAGACACAAGTAAAAGCACAACGAAACAAGCCAGTCAGTAGGTCCATTTATAATTAGCAGTGATTAGAACGCTTCAAGGACCTTAATAAGACTATTAAACTGCTGAACGAGAAGGGCTTACCACTGAATTAATATTACTCTCTACTACTTTTAGTACTGATGTTATTTTAACATATATATATATATATACACATTTTTTACATTGTATGAACACATACATCATTTAAATACTATAACAATGTAAAGACTAACCAAAATCATTTAGATGATTTTACATGGATATGCCTAAGAATGAAATAATCTTTTAAAACCTGAAAAACCCAAGGTTTATAAATGGGCTTCTATTTATGTCTTCTAACAAACAGCTCCATTCCACAATGGCCTGAGTGTTCCTTATTGTTTGAAATGGCAACTGCTCCAACCTGACAATTATGTTTAAAATACCATATTCAAAAAGGTATGTATATGACAACAAAATTTTCCAGTTAATGAGGAATTAAGAAATGATAAACAGCATTAAGACATAAAACAGCAAATCTACATGCACGTGGCAGACTTCATAGCATACTGTGAAACTTAGTATGATAGAAAGTAACGTAAAAATCCTTAGACTCTCCTCTGTATAATCAAGTCAACTTGATTATGACATTTAAAAAATGATTATTTTTAAATTAATGTATTTCTTTTAATAAAGAAATAATACTGGAAAATGTAGAAAAATAGGGAAATATTTAAAAATTCTTTGTCCTGAGAAATAAAGAAAATGAGTATTTTTGTTCCTTTCCTTATAGTCCTTTTGTTCCTTTTTTCATATAGTTGAATCGTATTTTTTTAAATATTTATTTATTTATTTGGAAGAGAGAGAGAGTGCAGGTGCATGAGGGGGCGAGGGCAGAAGGGGAAGGAGAAGGACAAGTCGGTTCCATGCTGAGCACGGAGCCAGACATGGTGCTTGATCCCACTGGAGCCAAAATCTGAAATCAAGAGTCAGATGCTGAACCAACTGAGCCACCCAGATGCCCGAACTTATTCTGAGTTTAATATTATGTACTATTTTCCATTAACATTATAAAAGTAGCATTTTTGTAAGAGATTTCAAATGTCATGCAAATAGAGATGATTTACTACTACAAATACCAAAACCACGGTGACTGACAATTTCCTAATAAGATTCCTAGGCATGGCATTACCAGATCGAAGGGTATGCACATTTTTATGACCCCTAACATGTTCTGCAAATAGACTAACAAGAATATTGGATTAGTATATGGTTTTCTAACAGTGAAAAGGCCTAAAGACACGGATATCAAATACCTATTTAGTCAACCAGCATTTATTCAACACAGGAGTGGGTATTTGGGACTTTTCACTAAGCCAAACAGGCAAATAGCAATCTATACTTCTGTGGGAGGATTTTTAAAGTCACCCTTCAGCCCTTGGTTACATATCCAGTATATGGACTAGTAGGCAGAACTTCTGGACGAGTGTTTCTTGGAGTGGAGTTCAGGGATCGTCTACATCAAAATTAGTAGGAGTACTTATTACAATATAGATTTCTGGGTCCTGGCCCAGATCTGCTGTATCAGAATCTCTGAGAAGCACAAGAATCTGCATTTAACCGGCTCTAGCCCCGACAGGACTTTTACGTACACCACAGTTTGAGGAACCACTTTCCAGAAACACCACAGTGGGGATTTGGAGTTATAATAAAGCTTCTGGGACTTAACTAAAATTGGATTTTTTTTTCTTTTGGTTAGCAATTCACTTTTCAATTTTTTAGAAACCACCGCATAACAAATAGGAACACAGAGAAATCTTACTCTCTTTAGTAAAGCTATAAAAAGATAAATTATCCCTTTCCAATAAGAAAAGTCGTAATGATGACAATATATCTTGAGATACATCTTTTATTTCCACAATCAGAGAGTATGCTGTAGGTGGAAATTAGGATCCTAACATGATGCATCTATACAGCAAGGGTTCTGGAATCTGACCAACCTAGGTTTGAATTCTGTTTTCACCTCTTCTTATCTGTGAAAACTTTTGGCTGTTTGAACTATGACATCAAAACCTTCCCAACAAGAAAAGAAACTTTCTTTATATTCACCTCGTATAGTGACTGAAAAGCTGCTGTTTAGCAGAGTAAGAATCAAATAAATTCCCAATTTGAAATAACAAAAATAATCACTCTCATAAAGATCATTTTTGCTTCCTCTGAAATCCATTTCAGGTATTACAATCATTCCATCCAACTCAGATTTCCATGAATAAATTCTCCACGCCTCCTACCTTGTATTTCACTGACAGTACTGTGTCCTTATCTTTTCATTCATTGCCTTGCTTTTGGGGGGAAAATAGCTTCAACTATTATTTAAATTTAGTAATGATGAGAAAAAAGAGGGTCTTTTAAGCATCCTCTCTTTCGGACTTTTAGATTGCTAGCTAGCCCTTTTGACGAGAAAGATTATCCTTTATATCTGATTTTTTTTTTTATTACTTGGAGGGCTGTGGAAGGTAACTGAAACTACAGAGACACACAGATAAGTATTATTAACATTTTAATATATTTTCTTCCAATCTTTTTTGGTGACTGAAAAATATTTACATATTTATACTTTGTTGTTCTTTAAAAAATGTAACATTATATCAAAAGCTTCATATCGTGTCAATAAAATTTTCACAAAAGAGAAAGTATGGAATAATACAATAGCTATGCCTAGGAAGAAAGTACAAGGGAGTAAAGAACAAAAACCTTCTACATTCAGCCTAAACAAATTCCAATTGTCTGCCTGATATTTCCTCACATCTGTATTAAAACTTATTTATTCAATCTTTTACATATCACTGGGACAAGTACCTTGGTACACAAAGCTTTGCCTGCATTTCAGATTATTTCCTCAGGCTACACTTCCAGGCACTGGGTTAACAAAGGTTATATTTTTAAGGACCTTGATACTATAATTATATTTTAATTTGGTCTGATTTCTCTGAAGCAAAATATGAAGGAAAAGCAGATTACAAAATAAGCTGGAGACAAAAGATAAACAGTATTATTATTTTGAAGGTCAAAATTTCACAAACATACCTTCAATTTAATACTTAGAGATTCTGACGATCTGCAATAAAAATACTAATTGTGAAAACGTGTATGTCACTTGGTCATAAATTTCAAGGTCTTAAAGAAAAGATATGCATATAAAAAACATCAGAAACATTTCACCTGTAACACGGAATCCTCACAAATGGTCATAAAAATCTTTTTTTATAACAATATACAGTTTGAATGTATTTATTTCTACCAAATAATGTCAGACTTCCCAAAATTAACTGACACACTGAATATTTATTGGAAAGCAGATCTTTTAAAAAAGATCAATATTAATTTTTATTTCATTGAGAATTCTTACTGTCTTTATCAGACATAAATAGGCATATCAGCTATAAAGGCTATGCTATTACTTCAAATATTATCTGTATCTTTCCAAAATTTTTCATGTAGAAATTCTTGAGTGTCTTCTGACATAAGGAGACCATATAGATTTAAGTTTAAGTTATAGGCATCCTGTCCCTTTCACATGAATCCAACAGAGTTGTGGTCAAAGATAAAATGTGAATTCAACAAACCACAAATTTATAAACAGAAAACTTAATAAAGCTATCTTAATAGATTTCTGTAACTGTTTTAGGTAATGGCTACTAGAGAGTATTTAAAGGGTCGGCAACAAACAAGGCAGTACCATTCTACCCTACACATACATGACTTTAAGATGTGAATGTATAGCAGGTAAAGTTTATCTGCATTTCTTGTCATAGAAGCTGGTCTATTTTTAATCATTTTTATGCCAGTATAGAAAGATAACACCAATTCTCTAGTCACTCAGAATCAAACAACTCTTACAATTTTATAAAGATCCATTACTGGACATCCTAGATCTACTCATATATGACTTAGCAATGATAACATACCACACTTCTATAAATCAAAATTTCCAGGGGTACGAGAATCTATAGTTTTACAATATCCTGGACTCCCTCACAATCAGGTAAACATGAGATTCACTATACTAGAATTATCTCCCAATCCTCTTTCCTTGCCATCCTACATTACAGAATCGTCTTCAAGTTTCCACTCAAAGCACTTTCCTTTCTACATCCAAAACTGATTAGAAAAAAACAAGTGAACATGACGGAAGAGCTTGGGTTCCATACTGAGTTTACAACTGTGTGGCCTTACATAAGCTATCAGTTTCTGTGGAATGGGGTTGGGGGGATACTTCTTTACCTACAAAAGTGATTGGTCTAAATAGCATTTCCCAGACTGTATTTTGTAAAGAACGAGTAGGTTTCCCCAAAGAAAAGGCTTCTATAGTTAAGCAATTTTGATAAATGCTAAGGATTATTTAAGACTAGCCTTCTTAAAACCTTTAACATGCCAATATGTATGAAAAATTTCCAAGAGAAATATATACATGGGCTCTGGCCAAGTTTCCAAATTTATCTGGCAAAATAAAAAACAAAAACAATGTTTTTTCAAAAGAACTATTACCCCGTTAAATTGTTTTGAGGAGCCTTGTGATATGCAGAAAACTTGGAAAATGCTCATTTAAGTCATATCTGGTCTTCTAGGCTCTAATATTTTTATTTTATCTATTTATTTGTGAGAGGGAGCAGCACAAGTGGGGACGGGGCGGGGGTAGAGGGAGAAGGACAAGCAGACTGCCTGCTGAGCAGGGAGCCCAATGCGGAGCTCAATCCCAAGACCCTGAGATCATGACTTGAGTGGAAATCAAGACATTTAACCAACTGAGCCACCCAGATGCCCCTATATTATATTAAATTTTATGCCAGGCACTTGTTATACATTTTACCTAATCCTCGTAATTCTCCGTAAAAAGCATCTCTCCTGTTGCGAGGTGAGAAAACTGATACTAAGAAAAGTTAATGGATTTGCCAAGGGTAATAGGAGATAGGAGGAGGAGCAAAGAACAGGCTTGAGATCTATGGGACTACAGAATATAGAAGCCCAAGCTACTTCCCACCACAACACTGCATCTTTATTCTAAAGAAATGAATTCCTGCTTAACTGGATTATTTGATAGTGACCTTTTTTGGCGGGGAAGAAAAAAATTCACAAGCCGAGTTTCTACAATATATAGCCTCTATTTCTCTAACTCTGCCTGCCAGAAATAAAAAAGGGGACTACTCTTACACTTCCTACCTTGGACTGCTTTTTAAAAATTCAAAATAAATAATCATCCTTATCTTATTATAACACAAGACAGAGGTTATATGAGGTTCTCTTTATGATGCTTTCTTAAACTCTAACTGCTAAACTTAAATGAGAGGCATTTGGTACAATCTGAAAAATATTCAGTTCAATTAAAAGTAATTGATGCATGGTGAAATAATTCTTCCCAAAGCTGCTGTAAAATCTTCAAAAAAATAAAGCTACTTAATAATTTTCATCTCCTACAGGCTAGAGAGAAGCATTATTGCATATTAAAAATTGGAGTGTAGTTTTCCCAGAGGTAAAAGAAAGTTATTAAAACAACCTATTTATTGTTGATATAACTATCCATTTGTGCCACACAAAAAGTAACAAATTTCAGTACATTAAAAGAAAAGCTAATTAAGGTATAATTAGTATTTTCTGTATTTTGATAATTAGGGGTTAGTTGGCTATTCCTTTTCAAATTTCTATTTGATGCACCTCGACAATGCCTTTAATGAGCAACTAACGCTATTGAATCCCTCATGGCAGAGGAGTTTAGTGACCACTACTACATTACTTTCATTTATCACTGCCTCTTTACCTATAAATTAATCTAGCCCTGTAGCTATGTTGATCTACTTTATATCAATTTCTTCATCCATATCAGCTGAATATGTATGGCATTAACCTCATTTGCTAGTTGAGAAAAGCAGAATTAAAATGAGATCTAATTTCTTGTGCACAGCACAATTTCAAAACTGCCTGCTAATTTCCACCACCTGTCAGTGTGAAGAGCCTTTACTTTCTTGTAATTAAATAAAACAGTATATTTTTTTAGCAGCTCTGAAAAATGCTAATCTTTCAAAAGTGTTCAGTGATCATTAATCATTAGGACAGTAAAGGAGCCTTATTCAGAATGCTTATTTATCCTTTGTTTAAGCAAAAACAAAAATTTTTTTTTGGCCTTTTCACAAGAAAGAAAAAAATAAATGTACTAGATGGAATATAAACATTATTATAATCTATGCTACTGAAGTTTCTATTTATCTGGTTTACTGCCACATGGTGGTAAGAAGCTTAACATTACATAACCTGAAGCTAGCTAGTTTGATAAAATAAGCAGAAATATAATAAGCACACAATATTCTCTAAAAATCAGTAGAAATCTACTAAATGCTGACTGCACCCATCTATATGTAGTAGAACCTAAATTTGTTAAGACTGAGAATACAGTATCATTGAGAATAATTTTTGACAACACATTTAAACAAATTCATTCAATAAACTGCCTACTATGCTATGCATTAAACTGTTGCCTAAAAGTATCACTTGAACAAAGGCAGAGCCATTCAGACTTGGACAAACACAGTTAAGCACTTTTAATAGACTTTACTGAATTTCCCAAATATATATTATATAACCAATAGGAAAATCTAAAAACATCAAAAAAAAAAAGAAAGAAAACACTGCCTGTCACATTTTAATATTAGAGACAGCAAATTATTATTTTTAATTTTATTAATATTATTTTATTATATTTCTTTTGTCTTTTCTCTAATACCTTAGTTTTTATTGTTTGTTTTACATCATTATAAGCATACTATACACATCCATGTTAATAAATAGCCTGCAATTCAGGTTCACCATTCATGTATATTTTTCAGTAAGCCCACTTGGTTAATTTTTCTTCCTAGTTCACAGATTAGAACATCAATCAGCAATGAACAGTATATATATGAGAAATAAAAATATAAACACACATACATGAATATAACATTAAAACGTTTAACTACTTAGTACCAGGCTTGTTCTCAGGCTAAACATACCTACTCTTCAAATACTAATGTGCCTTGGAAATAATATTCTGTTTACTTTCTTATACTTATCCTACTAAAAAAGCACAATGCATTAGTACATAAGTGATTAATACAAAATACTTTTTAAGAATGACATAAATAATTAAAAATGAAATGATCCACAATATTCCTCATTCAGTTCTGCAGGAAACATTTAATGTTTTAGGATCACTATCTTAAAGTCTAAAATTCTTGGAACTATTTCAACCATATTTATTAGAAAACTTGTAGCTAAAAAGGCTTTTATCTTTATTCCAGTTAATCAAGTCATCATAATACATAATAGGTATTACACATTTCTTGAAGCAAAAAAGAGATGTGAGATGGATTATTTACAAATACTGAGCAGCTTCTACGTTTCTACAGCAGAAGTAGGATGGATCCTATCTCACCTGGATTCGCTTCGAGCAAGCTACTTAAAGCAATTGTGAGCAGAAGAAAGAAAATAACTTTCAAGGATGCAGTAGGAGGTTCTCATTTATAACTATTTTGACACTAAATAAAGATAACCAATTTCATTTCATTTATTTTATTTTTTATTTGAGAGAGAGAGAGAGAGAAAGAGAGACAGCAGGTGGGGAGGGGCAGAGGGAGAAGCACACTCCCCACTGAGCAGGGAGCCCGATGTGGGGCCTGATCCCAGGAGCCTGAGATCATGACCTGAGCCCGAGGCAGACGCTTAGCTTACTGAGCCACCCAGGTGCCGCAAAGATAACCAATTTTAGTACCAGCGTCACAGATGAACATATTTCTAGTAAAAATTCAGAAAATATGCATATGCCTCTATCACTGAGATGCCAAAGTCAGTGAAATATTTTCACATGTAAGTCTCTTTTAAACAACTCAAATATTTTTAATACAGCAGATATTACCCTAAGACTCCAGGAATTAAGTTCCCTATCTCTGTCTTACAAAGTGGCCGATGATGTCTTCGACAGATTCTTTGCATTTTCAAAAATATCCATCATTATCCCAGAAGCAAGAACTATCAAAGAAATGTAGACATCATGAATAAATCATGAATGGTGGACATAATTTCAATTGCAAGAAATATTTCTCAGGAGATGACCATTTTGTATGCCTCACCTTTTGATTTGTGGGGGAAAACTGTCTTGTGCATGATTTGCACAAGGCCCAATGACTATTAAGAAAAACTACAGGGCGCCTGGGTGGCTCAGTGGGTTAAAGCCTCTGCTTTCGGCCCAGGTCATGATCTCAGGGTCCTGGGATCGAGGCCCGCATCGGGCTCTCTGCTTGGCAGGGAGCCTGCTTCCCTCTCTCTCTCTCTCTGCCTGCCTCTCTGCCTCCTTGTGATCTCTCTCCCGCTGTGAAATAAATAAATAAAATCTTTAAAAAAAAAAAAAAAAAAAAAAAAAAACTTAAAAAAAAAAAAAAAAAAAAAAAAAAAAAAAAAAAAAAGAAAAACTACAGGCCAATGGGGGAGAAAAAAAAGATCTGTAAAACTTAAAAACTAAAACCTCTTAAAATTGAGTGCTTTTTTTAATGCTGAACAGTCTTCAAGAATATACTGTAGTCACAAACCACATGCTATTTCATTTATTATTTTCTATTATCTTTTTACTTTAATTCCAGTTTAGTTATCATACAGTGTTATATTAGCTTCAGGTGTACAATACAGTGATGCAACGCTTCCACACATCACCCAGGGCTCATCACAAAAGCCCACCACCTATTTTGCTTATTACTCTTATCACAACGATTTCTTAGAATCATTAGGAAAATTTTAAACATCCAAAGATAAGCTAGACAAATATACCTGAGGCAGAAAGCTTATAAAATCACCACCAGAAGAAATTACTACATTCCCCCTTACTTTTTAAAAATCAATCAAGAGAACAATCCAAAAAAGGTCATTCATAATTTGTGAATGCACATGGAGTTTTACTTTGTGCATTTTGCCCACAGATGTCAAATTTTCTAAGTGCTTTAGAATTTATAATCATTAAAAATAAATGGAAAAAATGAGAAAATATAGATTAAAAGTACTCTGAGTTAGCATACACTTTATCAAGTAATCACATACAGCCATTATCTTGTATTCTTCCAGGCTTGAGCACAGTGCTTGACACAAGGGAGACAGAAAGTGCTTAACAAATGTATAAAGAATTACATAATTCTATATAATTCACATAAGATTTGATACCAAACAGTGGCGTATTTGATTCAACGTGATAAATAATAAGTCAATTAAAAAAATTTAAACCAGTTTAAAAAATCTAAAACCACAGTTTCCCAACTTAAATCCCTTATTTTTCCAATTTATATCATAATTTCAATCATTAGTGGCTTCTAAGATTTTAACTTTAGGTTTTCCTGCTCTAGGCTTCCTTGTCTAGTACCTCATGCTCTTGAATCAACACTTAAATGCACTTAGGGAATTCATACTTAAAAGTGTAACTTAGCAAATCCATTTATAAAGCAAAAACAGTGTTAAAATCAAATAATTAGGTTTTTAGTTGGATTTGTTCAATTTTCTGTTTAGCAGGGAAACAGAATGTTTGGGTTTTTTACTACTTAATATTTTTCATATAAGATTAAGTGGATAAGAGTATAGAAAAATTACCTTTAAAAAAAAAGTCCTATCTGAATACTGATGTATTTTATATATTATGTGATGATTAAAAGAACAAATCTCTAAGCAATAAAATAATCCAGCAGTGTAAGCATTAACCTTGCCTATACGCACAAACCATTCTCTAAGAAAGAAAACCTAACTAACTCTAGTAACACTATTGCAAAGACTAAATATTTACATAGTATATTGAGTAAATGTGAGAGAATCCCAGAATTAAAGTCTGAAAAGATATTCTTAACTTTTAAAGGTACTTTTTCCCTATAAGCCGCATGACATACTTGTTATACTAAAATATTTTTAAATGTTTAAATGTTTACTGTTTAAAATGTTTTAAAGCTGCTACTTATTTTTCACCAACATAAAAATTCTATGCCCAAAATATTTTCTTGTGATTGAATTTCTTAAATGCTTTTCCCTAAAATGTAGTGCTATCAAATACAAATATATATTTTGCCAACAACTAAAATATATCCAAGTACCTGAAAAAGCAGCAATTATATTATTTCAACACTGGATTGCACTTATAGTTATAGCTGTCCACTCAAATTACTGTTACAATATGTTTTTGTTTCCTTATTCAAGGGCTTTCCTACTCAATTTACCAGTAACTGTTAGTAACATTCTATGCAGGGAGAGAATGCCATCTGCTGCTTCATGTGTGTACTCAACAGGAGAAAACAAGCTGGATAACAGGTAGATTAATTACACAAAACAACTTAGAAATCCATATACAAAGCTGAGGCTTAAAAGTTGAAATATTCCCATTTCTACTTTTGATAACTTGAAAATTCACCAATGGGCATTTACTGTCTTAATGCAAATTCTAAGTTACTCCACAGAATTATAAACATACAATGTGCTTCCAGGTCACTGGTTCATAACTAAAGAGCCAAAGAAAAGGATCATTTGCCTGGGCTTAACAAAGTTATTTCCCATTTCTGGATTACTACAATATCCTATTATAAACATGTGACTTATATATAAGGTGACCATATAACTTATCATCAAAACAGGGACACCTTTGAGAATGAAAACTTAGGCAATTATGAGTTATGCCAGGACAAGTGTGAACCAGGACTATCCAAGGCAAATCTGGATGTATGGTCACCCTATTTATAAATTACTATGTTGCCTTCACTCCCTCTGGCTAATAAACCCCTCAATGCTTCGAGAACCTTCCTGAAAAGCAATTTGGAAACTTTTAGGAAATAGCTAGGTTCAAGAGAATAAAGGAGAGGAAAAAAGCGTGTGTGTGGAGGAGACCAAAATGGGAGTGCACTCCTAACCTATGGGTACGGTACCCATACCTAGGTAACTACCACAACACAGCTGATTTTTTACTTAACTTTGTTATATCATTTGGAATTCTTTGGCACTAATAAATATCTTCTTTAGAAAAGGCAAATCCTTTACGGGAGAATTCTTTCATACATTAATTGGAATCCTTTCCTTTTGACATCTGGCATATGCTAGGTGTTTGGAAAGAAAAGAAATCTGTAAAGGTGTGTGTGTGTGTGTGTGTGTGTGTGTGTGTGTGTGTGTGTGTGTGTGTGTGTGTGTGTGTGTGTGTGTCTTGCAGTGTACACTGTGGTGATGGAGAAAAGAGAGGTACAGATCATTTTAGAGATCATTTTAGAGGACGAAATTCCCCTGGTGGTGACTGACTGGATAAAGTTTCAAATTCATTTTATGTGCCAGCATTACAGAGACCAAAACCAGACAAAGATACCACAGAATAAGAAAACTACAGACCAATATCCCTGATGAATAATGATGCAAATTCCTCAACAAAATATTAACAACATTCTACAATACATTAAAAGGATCATTCACCACAATCAAGTAGGATTTATTTCAGGGATGCAAGGATGGTTCAATATTCGCAAGTTAATCAACAAGATACACAACAATAAAACAAAGGATAAAAATTACATGATCCTCTCAATAGATCCAGAAAAAGCATCTGACAAAGTACATCAATTCATGATAAAAACTCTCAAAAAGTAGACTTATTTATTTTCTTTTTAAAGATTTTATTTATTTATTTGACAGAGAGCTAGAGAAAGAGCATAAGTAGACAGAATGGCAGGCAAAGGGAGAGGGAGAAGCAGGCTCTCTGCTGAGCAGGGAGCCCGATGTGGGGCTTAATCCCAGGACCTTGGAATCATGACCTGAGCCAAAGGCAGATGCTTCACCAACTGAGCCACACAAGCACCCCAAAAAGTGGGTTTAGAGGGAACATACCTCAACATAATAAAGGACGTCTATGAAAAACCCAAGCTAACACCATACTCGATGGCGGAAAACTGAGTTTTCCCTCTAAGATCAGAAATAAGACACAGATGTTCCCTCTTGCCACTTTTATTCAACATAATACTGGAAGTCTTAGCCATAGCAACCAGACAAGAAAAAGAAATAAGAGGCATCCATATTGGTAAAGAAGTTAAGCTGTTACTATTTGCAGATAATATACTACATCTAGAAAATCTGAAGGCTCCACCAAAAAAACTACTAGAGGTAATCAATAAATTCAGTAAAGTTGCAGGATACAAATTAATACCCAGAAATTGGTAGCATTTCTATACACTAATAACGAAGTAGTAGAAAGAGAAATTAAGAAAACAATTCCATTTACAATTGCACCAAAAAGAATATAATACCTAGGAATAAACTTAACCAAGAAGGTGAAAGAACTGTACTCTGAAAACTATAAAACACTGATGAAAGAAACTGAATATGATACAAACAAATGGAAAGATACTCTATGGTTATGGATTAGAAGAATTAATATATTCAAATGTCAATACTACCCAAAGCAATCTACACATTCAATGTAATCCCTATCAAAATACCAACAGCATTTTTCATATAACTAGAACAAATAATGCTAAAATTTGTATGGAACCACAAAAGAGCCCAAAGAGCCAAAGCAATCTTGAGAAAAACAAGGATGTCAAAACCAGGAGTGAAGAAAGGCAGAGCAAATACTTAAGACTAATTTGCCTATTTCAAATTTCAAATCCTAAGAGGAAAAAGAAATTTACTTTCTCCTCAATTTTTGGTACCCTAGCGTAGGTAGCCAGAATTCAGACAAGTTGTATTAATACTATGGCTTATCAGCGTCATTGATTAAATAGCTCCTTGCGGAGGTGGGCACAGGATGTAATGAGCACTGGGTGTTAGGTAAGACTGATGAATCACTGAACTAACTGTACCTCTGAAACTAATAATATGCCATTTGTTAATTAATTGAATTTAAATAAAAAATAGCTCCTTGTGGATTTATTTTTAAAGGAAAATGCATTCCAAGATCGAAATAACCACATTTTAACTAACATTAGTGAGATTCTGTAACCAACCAAAGCAAAACTGATATTTATGACAGGGTTGGCATGAATAAATAAAGAGATTTAGGAACAAAGTTCAAAACTTCCAGGGATGCCTGGGTGGCTCAGTCGATAAAGCATTTGCCTTTGGTTCAGGTCTGATGATCCCACGGTCTGGGATTGAGCCCCTTGTCGGTTTCCCTGCTCAGTGGAGAGTCTGCTTCTCCCTCTCTTTCTGTCCATGTTTGTGTGTTCTCTTTCTTGCTCACTCTCTCCCTCGAATAAATAAAATCTTAAAAAAAAAAAACACCAAAACTTCCAGCCTTTGGTAAATATTCAGACGCCAAGATATCTGTGTGTCTGTGTGTGTGCATGTGTAAAACGGTTCTTCCTTTTCTAATTTTAATAGGATTAAAAATTAAAATGGACTTTTCCTGATAAAGGAACATTTAAAATGTAAATGTAACATTTAGAACTGATCTCAATTAATAAGCTGAGACAATATGTAATTACGGTAAATAGTGGCATCAATTATATAATGAGATCAAAGGAAAGCAGGTAATATTTACCACAGAACTGACGTAATACAAAAATAAAAAATACAGCAAAAATTCTTAGGCAACATAAGAAAGAATCTATTATATTTAAAATAATTTTAATGTTTTAAACTCTATCCTAATATTTTACATGGTGATCTATTTACATATACAGTTAAAATATTAGCTATACTTTTAATTAGTACCTTTTATTCCAAAAGAGTGCTGGATTATTGTAATTATACTGTCACTTAAGTCCAGAATATTTATGTACCTCAGAAACAATCCACATAGTTCGATGACAAACTGGTCAGTTTGTAGATGCCTGAATTTGCTGCATCTTCCTGCCTAGACTTTTGGTGCGTTAGAAAAGGTAGGCTGCATATGACTGTCATGAATCTCCCTTCCCAGACTTCTCACTCTTAAAGATCCCTTTCCATACATCAACTATGTATTCATTAATTCAACAAACATTTATTAAGAATTTCCTAATGTTAGGCTCTGCAATGGTCACTGGGGTTACTGCGAATCCTAGCTGTACTGACCTATTTGGATTTCTTCCAATGTGGAACCTTTGAGGCTTTATTTCTGCCTCCTAAAACAGGCATCCTGCTTTACTTCCTTTCCCATGGCTTCTACTAATTCTTTTGGATTCCATTCATGATTTCCCTCTGCCAGAAGCTTTCTCTGAGTCTCAACATCTGGGCTAATACCCTGTCCTCTGTGCTCTTATGACGCCTATGCTTACCATTATCACTACAAATATGATACTATACTTTCCAAATTAATTCATATTGCTATTAAAATTACATATAGACATCATTTGAACATCCTCTGACATCCTCTGACATACTCCTTTCTACTTCTGATTTCCATACTCAGTAAACCCACTTTCAACATTTTTAGCTATTTCTTTTACTTTTTTCATGCATTCTTCTAAATAATATGCTGATACAGCTATTTCTCTTGATTTTTAAACTTTAGACATTATCTTTTGACTCCCTAACATATTTATGACAATGCACCTATTATTCACAAATAAGCTACATTTACTATGATTGGACTTCCCTTCTTGTACATTTAGTTTGATTCACTTTTCATGTGCCTAAATTTTCTGTTTCTATGTATCATGAACCCGAATCTGTAAATCCTCTTAATTCCTCTCAAGGTGATCCAACGTATTAGGCAATCTATCAGTTCCAAAAAAATAAAGAGAGAAATAGAGAGAGAGAAAGAAAGAAAAAGAAGTAAAAAGAAAAGAAGAAAGAAAGAAAAAGAAAGAAGAAAAGAAAAGAAAAGAGAAGAGAAGAGGAGGGAAGGAAGGAAGGAGAAAGAAAAGAAAGGAGAGGGGAGGGGCGGGGAGGAGAGGAGAGGAGAAAAAAAAGAAAAGAGAAAGAGAAAGAGAAAAGAAAAGCCCCAATGACCTCCCACCTGTTCCAGTCTGGACTGGTTGCTCTCTACGCTGGAGGCACAGATGGCAAATGGAAGCTCTAGGATGACATCAAGCTGGAAATTTCCTTTGCCTCTCTCCTGTGTTAGATGCCCTGATTCTCAGATCCCATGCCTTCCTTCCTCTTTCTGGATTTACTTGCTTAATTTGGTGGAACACAGCCTCCAGCAGCTTCCTGGTAAAGGATATAGGGGAAGTAAAGTTTGAGGCTCTGTCTGAAAATGTCTTTATTGTACCTTCATACTTATTTAAACTTGGTTTATAAAATTTCAAGTTGGAATTCATTCCCCTCCCCCCAAAACGTGAGGGTGTTGTTCCACTGTCTTCCATTTCTAGTGTTGCAACAGAGAAGAACAGTATCATTTTCATTCCTAATCCTTTGAACGTGACCTGTTTCATCTCTGCAAGCTTTTGGGATCTTCTCTTTTACAACTTCCCTCCTGATGGTTTGAGTTTCCAATGATGTGCCTGAATACGGATCTTCTTTCACTCACTTTGTTGGCCTCCTGAATAGTCCTTTTCAATAGGAAACCTCTTATATTACAACAAACTTTGTAGTACTCATTCAAATTCTCTTACTAGCACTCTTATTAACGCACGGTTGGGCTTCTTAGATTGTCTAATTTTCTTTTTTTTTTTTTCTTCTATTGTCCATTTTTATTTTAACTTTCTGGTGATATTTGCTACTTTACCTTCAAATTGTCTACTAAGATTTAATTTATGCTATCATGTCTTAAATTTCAAAGAGTTCTTTCTTCTTTGAATTATCCTCTTTATGGAATCCTGGTTTTATTTTATGGTTGCAATATTATTTTGTTTTGCTCCAATTTCTTATTTTCTGTTTGTTTTTCTCTCTGATTTTCATTTAAGAGGCTTTCTTCAAAAGGCTGGCAGTTGTCAAATATCTGTTCACTTCTGAGATGCAGGCTGATTTTTACATTGGGAATCCTGCATACCTGTGTTTATGGGACTCTCTTAAATATGTTTCTTACTCCTAAAAGCATTTCATCAATCTCCTGCTTTGGAGTTTCAAGCCCAGCTAACGGTGTTAGGATAGCAAGAGTTGGGAAGTGTCTGGGAGGATTTTCAGTCCAGGTCTCATCTCATTTGCATCCCAGGCTGTCCAAATTTCTATGAAAAAAACAAAAAACATTCCTGTGTCCTGCAAGAACTAGGGAGGAGTCTGTAGCTGTGTGGAGTAGGTGGAGCAGGTGGGAGCCATCAGAACTGAACTAATCCAAATACATATTTCAAATCAGTTCTATTTTCAGCCAGACCCTAAGCCCTCGTCTTCAAAGTATCTAGCATCTCCAAGTTCTGAGCTTTTCCAGCATTCTTATTGCAAACTAATTATTACCTTCTCCCACTCAAGCATGTGAGGTTCAGTTCTTTCAGTTATATTAAGCCAAATAAAACTTACATATCTGGTTGCTAGATTCAAGTATTTCATGGTCTAGCATCTCTTTCCTTTTTCCTTGTAAGTATATTATGTTTTTTTTTTTCATTCCTTTACTGTCATTATAGTAGGTTTTCAAGGTGTAGAAGAAGATAAATGTGAATATTCAATTTGGTATGTTTAAGTACAGTGACTATAATTATTTGTTTTGTAGATTAAAAATTCCAAATATAGTAAAAGGAATAAAATATAATAATAAACACTCATGCAAACCAACCATGCAAACTAAGAAATAAATCATTATAGACACAAGTAAAGTCTTTTGTACCTTTTTCTCTAATCCCATGCTTCTGCTCAACCAGCGATGACTATTATCCCGAATTCAGCTTTTAACCAATCTCATGTACATCTTTATATTTTTACTATATAAAGAATTCATGAACATATATTATTCTTAACATATTTGATAGAGGGAATATCATATTACATATACCTTCAATAACTTTTTTTCATACAACAATATAGAGGCTTTTTTGGATTTAGCCAAAAATGAATGTAGTTTAGATCATTCATTTTCATTGCTGTACAGAATCCCATTGTACGACTACACAAAAATCTATTTATCCATTCCCCTGCCGACGGGCAAGTTTCCTTTTATTTTTGCAATTGCATATCATGCTTCAATGAGTAATCTTTTGTAAAAAAAAAAGTCATATTCAGGTATAACACACATAAAGTGCATAAATCAGAATTATGAGCTCAGTGAATTTTTACTCACGTACACAATCACAGAACTATCAAAAATATTTCCAGCTCCTCAGAAAGCTCCTCTGCTCACTTCTGCAGTGAATATACTCTCCCTCCCCAAAGGTTACCACCATTCTGACTTTTATCACCATAAATTAGTTTGGCTATCATTAAATTGCTAAGTAGACTCATAAAGTGTATCTACTTTTCATTCCCCATCATGGCAAACTGATTAGCATAAACTCATCCACAAATTTTTGCATGTAGCATGTTTTTTTTCCTTTTCTTTTACAGCCATCAAGCATTTACACTGCATGACTATACACTAATTTATCCATTCAACTGTTGATGGACATGGGTTTCCAGTTCTTAGATGTTATAAATGAATCTGCTATGAATATTCTGTACATATCACTTGGTGGATATATAAACTCATTTCTTTACCAAAGTGTAAAGCTGGTGAGTTATAGGGTAGGTTACGTTCAGCTTTAGCAGATATCACCAAGGGGTTTTCCAAAACGATCACATCAATCTACACTCCCACCAGGAAGGTATGATAGTTTCATGTATTCCACATCATCATCAAGACTTGGTTTTATCTGTCTCTTTCATTTTTAGCTATTATGGCAGGTGTGTAATAGTAAAGTAATTCACTTGAGTTTTAATTAATATTTCTCTGATAATTAGCAATGTTAGGCATCTTTTTGTGATTATTGGCCATTTAAATATCTTTCGATGAGCTTGTTTAAATCTTTTACCCATTTTAAAAGTGAGCGGATTTTTTGGTAATACCTGAGACACTCATCTGTTATATAATTCACACATTTAAAGTATACAATTCAAAGATTTTTAGTATATTCACAGATATTTGCAACCATCATCACAATCAATTCTAGAATATTTTCAACACCATAAAAAAAAAAAAACCCTTACTAGGAAACCAATAATCTACTTTTGTTTCTACAGATTTGCCTATTCTGGAAATTTCATATCAACAAAATCACACAATATTTGTTCTTTGGTGCCTGGCTTCCTACACTTAGCATAATGTTTTCAAGAATCACCTATGTTGTAACATGTATCAATATTTCATTCCTTTTTATTACTGAGTAATATTCCATTTTGGTATATACCACTTTTTCTTTATCTATTCCTCAGCTGATGGGCATTTGGATTTTTTACTACTTCATGGTAATAGGAATAATACTTCTGTGAACAGTTGTGTAAAATTTTTATGTGGATGTGTGTTTTTATTTCTCTTGGGTATACAAGCTGGGGTTATTGGATCATATAGTAACTCTGTTTAACTTTTTGAGGACCTTCCAGACTGCTTTCCAAACAGGTTGTACCATTTTTACATGCTCACCTATAGTGTATGAAGGTCTAATTTCTCCACATCCTCACCAATATTATTACCTGTCTTTATGATTATATCCATTCTAGGGGTTGTGAAGTGGTATCTCATTGTAATAATGACATGAATTTTCCTGAATTACAGTGATATAATTTTTCATGAATTATAGTGATGTCAAACATCTTTTTATATGCCTGCTAGCCATTTATGTGTCTTCTTTGGAGAAATATCTATTCAAATCCTTTGTCCACTTCTAAATTGGGTTACTTACCGTTTTATTTTATTTATTTATTTTTTAAGATTTTATTTATTTTACTTCAAAGAGGGAGAGAGATCACAAGGAGGCAGAGAGGCAGGCAGAGAGAGAGAGGGGGAAGCAGGCTCCCTGCTGAGCAGGGAGCCCGATGCGGGCCTCGATCCCAGGACCCTGAGATCATGACCTGAGCCGAAAGCAGAGGCTTTAACCCACTGAGCCACCCAGGCGCCCTACTTACCGTTTTATGATAGACCTTTTTATGATAGAGTTGTAAGAGCTCTTTATAAATTTTGATATGTCTCTTTTCATATAAATGATCTGCATATATTTTCCACCATTCTGTGGGGTGTGTTTTCATTTTCTTGATGGTGTCATTTGAAGCACAAAAGTTTTTAATTTTGATGAAGTCCAATTTCTCTCTTTTTGTCTTTGGCTGCTTGCGCTTTCAGTGTTGTATCGAAGAAACCATTAACCAATCCAAAGTCATGAAGTTTTACTTCTATGTTTCTTTCTAAGAGTTTCATAGTTTTAACTCTTACATTTAAGTCTGGTTCACTTTGAATTAATTTTTGTGTATGGTGGGAGATAGGGTTCCAACCTCATTCTTTTGCATGTGAATATCCAGTTGTTCTAGCATCGTTTGTTGAAAAGATTACTTTTTCACCACTGGCTTGTCTTGGCATCCTTGTCAAAAATAAACTGCACGGTGCCTAGGTGGCTCAGATGGTTAAGCATCTGCCTTCAGCTCAGGTCATGATTACAGGGTCCTGGGATTGAGTCCTGCATCGGGCTCCCTGCTCTGCAGGGAGCCTGCTTCTCCCTCTCTGCCTGCCTCTCTGCCTACTTATGATCTCTCTATATATATCAAATAAATAAATAAAATCTTTAAAAATAAAAATAAAAACAAACTCCAAATGTGAGGGTTTATACCTGGACTCTATCAATTCTATTTTGCTGACCTGTATGACCTATATGTTGTGAAATTGGAAAGAGAGTGTTCCTCTTTTCCAAGATTGTTTTGGCTATTCTTGGTCCTTTGATTCCCATATGAATTTTAGGATAAGCTTGCCAACTCCTTCAGGCTAAGACAGCTAAGATTTTATAAAGATTGTGCTGAAGCTGTAGATCAATCTGTGGAGTATTGCCATCTTAATACTAAGTTGTTGGTTTTTTTTAAAGATTCATGTATTTATTTTAGAGAGAAAGTGCAAGCGAGGGGAGAGGCAGAGGGGAGAGAGAGAGAAGCAGACTCCCTGCTGAGCATGGAGCCTGACACAGAGCTCAGTCACGAACCTGAGACCAAGACCTGGGCCAAAATCAAGAGTCGGATGCTCAACCAACTGAGCTACCCTGGTACCCCAATAGTAAGTCTTCTGATTCATGACTATGGGATATCTTTCCATTTATTAGATTTTCTTTTATTTATTCCAACGATGATTTGTAGTTTCCAGTTTATAAGTTTTGTGCTTCTTTGGTTAAATTTATTCTTAAGTATTTAATTCTTTTTGATGCTACTGTAAATGAAATGTTTTGTTCATTTCTTTCACAGGTTATTTATTCAGGTGTATAGAAATGCAAATGATTTTTTACACTGATCATCTATTCTGCAAACTTACCAATTTTTAAAATTAGTTCTTTTATTTATTTATTTATTTATTTATTTATTTATTTATTTATTTGACAGAGAGAGAGATTACAAGTAGGCAGAGAGGCAGGCAGAGAGACAGGGAGAGGAGGAAGCAGGCTCCCTGCTGAGCAGAGAGCCTGATGCGGGCCTCGATCCCAGGACGCTGAGATCATGACCTGAGCCAAAAGCAGAGGCTTTAACCCACTGAGCCACCCAGGCGCCCTAAAATTAGTTCTAATAGTATTTTAAGTGATTCTTAAGATTTTCTATATTCAAGATCATGCCGTCTGTGAACAGGGGTTTACTTCCTCTCTTCCAATCTGGATGTCTCTATTTAATTTTTATTGTCTAATATTCCTGAGCAGAACCTCTAGTACAATGTTTAATATAAGAGACATCCTCTTGTTCTTGATCAGAGGGAAAGTATTTGTATATCATTAGATTCAGTTAGCCTATATTTTTAAATTTTTTTTACATCTATATTCATAAGAGATATTGGTCAGTACTTTTTTTGTATTTATATGGTCTTGGTATAAAATTGGTATAAACTGGCCTCATAGAATGAGTTGGGAAGTGTCCCCTCCTCTTCCACTTTTTGGAAGCATTTATAAAGAACTGGTATTTATTCTTTGAATGCCTGGCAGAAATCACTAAGGAATCTATCTGGGCCTGGGTTCTTTGTGGGTAGACTGATGACTAATTCAATCTCTTTAGTTGTCATACATTTATTCAGATTTCTATATTCTCTTGTATAAGTTTCAGTAATTTATATTTTTATGTAATCTTGTCTAGTCCATCTACGTTATCTAACTTACTGGCATTCATATGTTCATAATATTACATTATAATCATTTTCATTTCTGTAAGGTCAATAGTAATGTCCTCTACTTCATTCCTGATTTTAGTACTTTCTTGTCAATGTAGCTAAAGGTATGTCAGTTTCATTCTTTTTTTTTTACAGAGAACCAAGTTTGTATTTCATTGACTTTTTCTATTGTTTTCAAATTTCTATTTAATCAATTTCTACTGTAATCTTTATTATATCCTTCCTTCTGCTTGCGTTAGGTTTAGTTTCATCTTATTTTTCCAGTGTGCTAAGGGGGAAGATTGGGCTATTTACTTAAGATACTTATTTTTAAAGTAGGTGTGTTTAGCTATAAATTTATCCCTAAATACTGCTTTAGCTAAATTTTGTAAGTTTTGTATGTTGTGTCATTTTCTTTCATCTTCAAGTATTTCTTAATTTCCCTTGTGATTTCTTCTTTGACTCCTTGGTTTTCTAGAAGTACGTTGTTTAATTTCTACATACTTAAGAGTTCCTCACATTTCTTTCTGTTACTGATTTCCATGCATTCTATAATGATTAGAGAACACTGTGCTATTTCAATTCTTTTAAACTTATCGAGCCTTGATTTATGATTGAACATATGGTCTATTCTGGACAATGTTCTGTGAGTACTTGATAAGAATGCATATTCTGGGGGTGCCTGGGTAGCTCAGTTGGTTAAGTGCCTGCCCTCAGCTCAGGTCATGATCCCAGGGTCTGGGACTGAACCCCCTGGCGGGCTCTCAGCTCAGCCAGGAACCTGCTTCTCCCTTTCCCTCTGCCTGCTGCTCCCCCCTGCTTGTGCGCTCTCTCTGTCAAATAAATAAAATCTTTAAAAGAAAAAAGGGGGGGGCATATTCTGCTGTTGTTTGGTGTAGTGTTCTCTAGTTCATCTATGGTCTAGTTGCTTTACAGAGTTGGTCAAGTATACAACTTCCTTAAAGACCTCTGCCTAGTTGTTCTATCCATTAGTAAAACTAGGTCACTAAAGTCTTCAACTATTATTGTTATTTCTGTCAGCTTTTGTTTCATATATTTTGAACTTCTCTTGTTAGGTACAAATACGTTTATAATTGCTATATCTTCCTCATGGGTTGACCTTTTTATCATTATAAAATGTTCCTGTTTATCCTTAGTGGCATTTTTTGTCTTAAAGTCTACTTTGTTTGGTATTAGTATACCCACTCTAGCTTTTTAAAGGTTGCTGTCTATGTGATATATCTTTTGCCATCCTTTTACTTTCAACTTATTTGTATCCTTGAATTTAAAATGTATTTTCTATAGATAGATAGCATATGCAACAATATTTTTTTAAAAATCCAATCAAGGGCGCCTGGGTGGCTCAGTGGGTTAAAGCCTCTGCTTTCAGCTCAGGTCATGATCTCAGGGTCCTGGGATCGAGGCCCATATCGGGCTCCCTGCTCGGCGGGGAGCCTGCTTCCCCCTCTCTCTCTGCCTGTCTCTCTGCCTCCTTGTGATCTCTCTCCCTCTGTGAAATAAATAAATAAAATCTTTAAAAAAAAAAATCCAATCAAATAATCTCTGCTATTGGTTGGGTTGCATAACCCAGTCTAAATTTAATATTATTGATGGTTAGATCTATTGTCCCTCATTTTTGTCATTTTTTTCCTTTAGCCTTCGTGGGCTACTTTTACATTAAATGAATACTTTCTAGTGTAACATTTTAGTAACTTTAATTTTAATAATTTTTTTACTATATATTTTTAGTTACTTTCTGGGTAGTTTCCCTAGGACTCACCATATACATCTTATCACAATCTACCTCAGATTTATACTAACTTAATTCCAAAAGATAAAGAAATGTTATTCCTATATAGCTCTATTCCTTTTTCTCCCTTTTTGTAATATTGTTGTTAGCAGATAAAATATATTACCTCTTTATATAAATCCAATAAATCATGACAATTATTTCTTCACCTAATTTTATATCTTTTAATGTAGTTGAGAGAAAGAGCAAAAACATATGTCTAAAGTGTTTGTTACATCAACTTTCTTATTTACCATTTCTGGTTCTTTTTTATTGGTTCTTGTGGATTTGAGTTGCCCTCTGTATCATCTCCTTAGCCCTCAACTTTGCTCCCACCTATCTTCTTCATGCTGTTATTGGCAAATATATTACATGTGTTATACGCCATCAAAACAGTGTGTATGTGTATAAAATATGTTATTGCCTTATACAATTGCTTTTCAGATCAGTTAAGATTACAAGTACTATATTTTATAATTGTTAATTACCTTCACTGACCATAATAAGGAGCTTATTTTATACATAATGAGAATTGTTTTTTTATGTGGATTTATCAGAGGTCACTTGCTTTCAGCTTAAAGTACTTCCATTAGTATTTCTCAGAGGGCAGCTTTGAAAGCAATGAATTCTGTTTTTGTTTGCCTGGTAATGTCTTTAATTTTCTAAGATAGTTTTGCTGGATATGGAATTCTTAGTTACTGGCTCAGCACTTTGACCATGTCATCCACTGTCTTTTGACCTCTACTGTTTTTAAAGACTAATCGGCTATTAATCTTATTGGTGTTCCCTTGCATGTAATGAGTAGTCTTCTTTATTGATTTTTTTTTTAAGATTTTTATTTATTTATTTGACACAGAGAGAGAGATTACAAGTAGGCAGAGAGGCAGGCAGAGAGACAGGGAGAGGAGGAAGCAGGCTCCCTGCTGAGCAGAGAGCCCGATGTGGGCCTCGATCCCAGGACGCTGAGATCATGACCTGAGCCGAAAGCAGAGGCTTTAACCCACTGAGCCACCCAGGCGCCCTTCTTTATTTTTTTTTTAAGATTTTATTTATTTATTTATTTGACAGAGAGAGACACAGCAAGGGAGGGAACACAAGCAGGGGGAGGGGCAGGGGGAGAAGCAGGTTTCCCGCTGAGCAGGGAGCCCAGTGCAGGGCTCAATCCCAGGACCCTGGGATCATGACCTGAGCCGAAGGCAGATGCTTAACAACTATGCCACCCAGGTGCCCTTTCTTTATTTTTTTTTAAATTTTTATTCAACATTTCCATACATCAGCCAGTGCTCATCACAAGTGCACTCTTTAAGCCCCATCAGCTATTTAACCCAACCCTCTCACCCACCTCCCTTCTGGTAACTGTGATGAATATTTTTTCTCTTGCTGCTATCAACATTTTCTCTTTCAGTATTTTTACTATGATGTGTTTTTAATGTGGACCTTTGTTGTACTTCTTTGATGCACAACGTTTTTCATCAAATGTGATAAGTTTTAAGCCATTATTGCCTTATTTATTTCTTAAAGATTTATTTATTTGAGAGAGAGAATTTATTTATTGAGAGAGAGAGAGAGAGAGAATTCGAGCATGCAAGGGAGTGGGGGAGGGCCAGAGGGAGAGGAGAGAGAGACTCTCAAGCAGATTCCTTGCTGAGCATGGAGCCTATCTGAGGGCTTGATCTCAGGTCTCAGAGATCACTATCTGAGCCAAAGGCAGATGCTTAAGACACTATCCTCAAGCTTGTTAATTCTTTATTCGGTCAGTTTAAATATACTGTTGAGGACTTCAAGTGAACTTTTCATTTTTAATTATTGTACTTTTCAACTACAGAATTTCTATTTTATTCTATTTTTAATAATTTGTATCTCTATTGAAATTCTCTATTTGGTGACACATTGTTATCATACCTTATTTAACAAATCTTAAAAATACTGAGTCTTCCAATTCATACATATGGTATATATCTATTTATTTAGGCCTCATTTCATTTCTTTCAATGTTTTACAGTTTTCACCTAGTCCAAGTGTATATGTATTTGCAACTTTCCAAGATATTGCTAAACTATTTTCAAAAAACATTTTACTGGTTTGGATTCCACTAGGAGTGTATAGGAGTGTTTTCTATTTTACTTCCTCACAAATAAATGCTTCCATCAGATTTTTTAACTGTCTCCAGTTAATAGGTATGACATCATATCTCACTATAGCTTTAATTTGCATTTCTCTAAGCCCATGAAAGGATGAACATTTTTTTATGTTGATTAGAGACTATGATTTCCTCTTTTGTAAATTGTTTGTTTACTCATATCTTTGGCCCATTTTTCTACTAGGCTATTTTTCTCTTATTGATTCATAGAAATTGTTTACATAACTGGATATTGATTCACTTTAAGTTACAGGTATCGGGTCTCATCCTGTCTCTAGTTTGTCTTTTTATTTTGTTTACTGTGTATTTTGAGCTCCAGAAATTTTTATTTTTAATATGGGTAGGATTAATCAACCTTTGCATTTACAGTTTGGGCTTCTTATGCCTTAAAAAAAATCCTTCCTATCCCTGAATCATAATCGTCTGCTTTTCACACTAAGATTCACTAATTTAGATTTGATTTTTGTATGCTGTGAAGTAATAATCCAAATTTTTACATAGATATAACCATAACCCCAGCATCCTTTATGTAATAGTCTGCCTTTTCCTTATTTATATAGCCTTTCAATGTATAAGTGGGGGTAAATTTTTTTTTTTTAAGATTTTATTTATTTGTTTGACACAGAGAGAGAGAGATTATAAGTAGGCAGACAGGCAGGCAGAGAGACAGGGAGAGGAGGAAGCAGGCTCCCTGCTGAGCAGAGAGCCCGATGCGGGGCTCGATCCCAGGACACTGAGATCATGACCTGAGCCAAAAGCAGAGACTTTAACCCACTGAGCCACCCAGGCGCCCGGGGGTAAATTTGGTAATTTTTTTATTTGTACATCTTCCTCTTTAATTACAAACTTAGTGGAGAGACGGACCATTCTATTTGCCATTGTATCCCCGGTCCTAATATGCAGTAGTTACTTATTAATATTCACTGGATAATAAGTAGGAATAGGCAAGAGGGAAAGAAGTGCAGCACACGCAAAACATGTCATAGAGTAGAATGCCGTGTCAAAAGAAAAGGTTGCAAAAGTAGGAAAAACCTGACCACAATAAGGAGCTTATTTTATACATAATGAGAAACCAGTAAGAATTTCAAGTAGAGAAATTCTGCAAATTTTATAGTCTGACAAAAGCGAGTATTAAGACAACATATGGCAACACATACTATCCTGGGAGAGGGAGAATAAACTATTCAAACCCTTAGGAGGGCAACCTGATAACGTCTTGTGCAGCCAAAGATATATAGTCTACAGCCCAGCAATTCCACTCCCAGTACTCACCTTCAAGACACCCATACACATGCACGAGGAAAAAGGTATTAGAATGTTTACTGCAGTATTTTCTATAATCTTTAAAACTGGAAACAAATATTAACATATATTTTAACAGATATATCTAACATTTATTAACAGAAAAATTAGTTTGTAATGGCACAGTAATATACTGTAATACCATTCAATAATAAAAATAAATTAGGACTATATGTATCACCATGGATACATCTCAAAAATAAGGTTGATCAAAAACGGCAAGTTTCGGGGTGCCTGGGTGGCTCAGTGGGTTGAAGCCTCTGCCTTCGGCTCAGGTCATGATCTCAGGGTCCTGGGATGGAGCCCCACAACGGACTCCCTGCTCAGCGGGGAGCCTGCTTTCTTCTCTCTCTCTCTGCCTACTTGTGATCTCTCTCCGTGTGTCAAATAAATAAATAAAAATCTTAAAAAACAACAAACAAAACGACAAGTTTCTGCATACTAATTTTCTATAAAATTAACAGTGCTATGTTTTGCTTATAAATAACAGAAATGTGGAAATAGAACAAAATCACGCATGAAAATAACACTAAATTTAGGATAATGGTTACTTTGGGGGCAAGAGGTAAGAACAGAATCAGAGCAACAACAGGCCTTTAATGTTTCACTTAAAAATATACAGATCTGAAGCAAATACAGCAAAGCATTCAGATTTGACAAAGCTGGATAGTAGGTGTGTGAGTGTCCATTACATTATTCTCTCCGATTTTCTACTGAAGGAAAGATTACTTTGGTGGCAGTATGGAAAATGGACTGAAGTGGGGAAAAGGCAAAAAAGGAAACAAAGAGGAGAGTCAGAAGACTTGAAGTCCAGTGAGAAATGACAAGCAGTACCAATGAGGATAAAAACTGAGGGCCTGAGAAAAGAGTCAAACTGAGAGATATTAAGAAAATAAAATCAGCAAGATAAGGTGACAGATCAGATATAAGAAGTAAGAACAAAGTGGAAATTTTGGGTTCACAGTCATTCTTCCTCAAAATTGGAAAGTAGGTGGGATGGGTTTCAGGAGATTAAGACCTACTGAGATTGAGGGCACCTGGGTGGCTCAGTGGGTTAAAGCCTCTGCTTTCGGCTCAGGTCATGATCTCAGGGTCCTGGGATCGAGGCCCGCATCGGGCTCCCTGCTCAGCAAGGAGCCTGCTTCCCCCTCTCTCTCTCTGCCTGCCTCTCTGCCTCCTTGTGATCTCTCTCCCTCTGTGAAATAAATAAATAAAATCTTTAAAAAAAAAAAAAAAAGACCTACTGAGATTGAAAGGCCTATTCAATATTGCAGTGAAAGATCCAACAGGAGGCAATACAGCAAAGAGAGAAGCATCACAGGCGCTGTTATCAGGTGTCCTGGGTTCAGCGCCAGATTCAACCCCTTAAACACATTAATTAACCACTTCAAACCTCAGTTTCCAAATCTGTAAACAGGGGTGGGCAGAGTGTTAATAAAAAATAACTATTCCTGGGGCACCTGGGTGGCTCAGTGGGTTAAGCCTCTGCCTTTGGCTCAGGTCATGATCTCAGGGTCCTGGGATCAAGCCCCGCATCGGGCTCTCTACTCTGCAGGGAGTCTGCTTCCCCCTCTCTCTGCCTGCCTCTCTGCCTACTTGTGATCTTTCTCTCTGTCAAAAACAAAACAAAACAAAACAAAAAAACAAACTATTCCCACAGGTCTTTGTGAGATGAAATTAGATGCCTGTCAAGTGCTATGTGAAATCTTTGACATAGACTATTTCTTCAATAAATGCCTACAGCTACCATTTATGACTCTTCTTTCTCATTTATAGCACACACTTCTATTCTATACATCACTTAGGATTCCTCAATGATCCCACCTGGGTTCCTGAAGCACTTATTATGCATATGCAAAAATTTCAGGATGCTCGGCAGTACACCTTATTTAAAATTGCCAAATAATTTCACTAAAGTCAGCATCATTTTCCAACTCAAGAACATACCCTTTATCACATGAACATATTAGGCATGAGATCTAGACCCAAATCCTATGGAATTCTACTAAATATATACATTCAACCATTATCTAGTAGAAAGCATATAAGCAATATGCCAGGCACTTGCAGGTGAAAATAAAAAAGGCGAGACAGCCCTAACCCAAATTATAGTCAATATATGTTTTGCTAACAAACAATTACAATGCAGTGTAATAATGCTAAAATAGGGTGCTAGAGAACAGAGAGAAAAAGGAACTCTCCCAGAATTTAAGGTCATCCTAAAGGATGGGGTATCTGATGTAAAAGATAAAGTAGGAGTCAGCAAAGTAAGGCAGGAAGGTGGAAGTTTGCTTTTAAAGAAATAATGTTCTAGGCAGAGGAAACATTTTGTCCAAAGGCCCAGAATTGACAGAGAACACAAACGGTTGAGGGAGCTGAAAAAAGCTTCCTACACATAAAGTATGCGGTACAAATATGGAGGACTGACGCATGAAACCAGTGACATACATAGAAAAAAGCCTAGGAAAAAGTTTGTAAGTCATGCTTTATATGATTCAATTAAATGAGATAAGGCTTAAGAGTGTTCAGTACAGTTCCTGATAAAAAATAAGTGTACACTAAATATTTTTTGCCTACTAGTATTTAACACTCTCCCCTTTTTTGGCCACAATTTGGAATGTGACAATATACTCACCAAAAAAAATATTTTCCATCTGGTCTTCCTTGGTTGGTTGCCAGAAAACTAGTGTGTAGAGGACTTATAAATGTCTCAGATGGTCTGTTTCATTTGTAAAATGGGAACCATAATACCAACTTTGAAAAAGCAAGACAAACAAAATACTACCAACTTTGCAGGATTACTGTAAGGACTAGAAGGAATGTGAAGAATTCCTAGAGGAGTGCCAGGGCACACATCAAGGACCCCCCCAAAAACCTCCTCGACGCTCCTATAAAGGCAGATTGGCAGACAAGCCAGAGAAATGGAAAGCAGAAAGCTCTGGCTTCCCTTTAGCACTGTGCAATAGGAACACCTTAGAAATAAAATCACTGTAGGACTAAATTGTTTAACTTTTTGAAAAAACAGCATTAGATGCATATTCCAAAAATGGTAAGCTATAATGGAAGAATCAACACCAGTCTATAATATGTTCATTTTTTCCTAATATGTAAACTCTTTCAAATAAGAAAAATTGACCTTCTATAATTCAGTTTTTTCACAATTACCTTATATTAAAAGATATATAAATATGTCTGTCTTTTTCTGTGACTTGTTTCTTGATATCTAAAACTCTCATATATATTTTTTTCTTTTTTTTTTTTTAATACAACAAACAAAAATTTGGGGGAAAAATTCCTAAATCCGATTGCAGTAAACAACTAATGTCATTTTACACATCTCTTTCATAGTATTTTAAATACAATTAATATGAAGAGTTTTCTACTCCATGTTGTACTATTCTGTTGTACTATTCTGATTTAAGACCCAGACCAAACAAATACTGGATTAATAATGTTTGAAGAGTATTCACTTTTGTGAAAGCAAAATATCAAACTCTCTGGGTACACTTAAAATAAGACAACTAACCAAAATTTGACTTATTCTCAACCTTCAAGTAACACAACTTGGATTTTAAAAGAGATACCCTGTATAAATTTCATATCATGTAATTTTTGTCTGACTCTTATCTGTCATACTATCAAATGAAAAAATTTATTTCTAGTTACTCCTTTTTCTCCCTAATGGTCTTGTTCAATGGCAGCTAAATTCTAAGAAAATTTTATGGAAATGGCAATAAAATATCACAATATATCTGACAATGGAGCTATATCACTTTCTTAAAAAGAAAAGAAACCTAAAATAAAGGATGATACTAACAAAATCAAACAAAAAATTTTCCCACTATTATACGACTATCAGGAATAGAAAATCATAAACGTATTGAAGGTTATACTAAATTTCTCATGGGGAAAAACCTCAGTTCAATATAAAAAGCTTATTCTAAATAATTCAAGTAAGAAATCCTTCAACATTACTAATAGAAACTATAAATCCAAAGGAGGAAAGACTATCCTTAGGACTTTTTACAGAGAAGGCTTGGAAAGAGTTACTATTTCAGAATAAGAAGAAAACCTCACAGATCTTACTCAGTGTCACAAGTACTACTAAATATCCGGTTAGGGTTCACGTAAATGCCCTCCAATAATCCCTCATTATGCCCTAAGATCAATTCATCTAAATTTATTGATGCTAAACTTTCAATCATCATACTATGAGTATCTTCTATGTTAAGGAGATTTAACTGTGGCCTCTCACAGACAGGTCTAGCTCTCCTGGTCCTCATCAGTTATCATGTAAAAATGTTGAGCAATGAGCAAAAAATATACTGGAAAACACATAAATAAGTGCCCTCCCAAATCCTGGAGCCACTAAAAGAGTAAATCTTTTGTTTTAAGCCTTGAAACAACTATAAGGCAAAATCTATTAAAGTGTTTAAAATAATTGTAATTATTTAATGACTAGCCACATAAAAATTACTCACTAACTCTGCCAATCAATCTTCAAAGAAAATGGTAAATCTAGGTGTAAAACAAGCAAATTAATCTCAAGTTGCCTTCAATGCCAATTTATCAATCGATTTCAACTGATCAATTAAATTTCTTCAGTAGAAATTGCTTAAATATATCATTCAGCTTAAAGCTATCATATGTGAACATCTTTCTTCATTTTCGGTGAGATTTTTTTAAAAATCTCTAGTAAAAACCTACCTTTGAGGTTCTTTGAAGTTGATCGCCAACATACGTTTTACGAAACTGATCCAAGAACCACAGAATTGCAAGCTCTATTTTCTCATTAGAACACTGAGGCAATCCGGTATCCATTAAGGATATAAGCTGAAAAACTCTTTTCATGAAGGAGAAAAAAAAGCTTCAGTAAAAATTCTTGGAGAAACAACATTAAAACATTTATCGTCAACGTAGTGTAATATATAATCACTTAAATGCGGAAAAATACAAAAGCTTTTAAAGAAAATATTTTAAAAATCATCTGAAATCCTACTACTAAGAGATACTACAATTGGGTCTAAGTCCCTAATTCCTTCTAGTCTTTTTCCTAAGACATACACATTAAAGTACATAGACAGAAACCTACAAGGACATACTTATTATTTCATTAAAAATTTATATATAGGGCGCCTGGGTGGCTCAGAGGGTTAAAGCCTCTGCTTTCGGCTCAGGTCATGATCTCAGGGTCCTGAGATCGAGGCCCGCATCGGGCTCCCTGCTCGGCGGGGAGCCTGCTTCCCCCTCTCTCTCTGCTTGCCTCTGCCTCCTTGTGATCTCTCTCCCTCTGTGAAATAAATAAATAAAATCTTTAAAAAAAAAAAAATTTATATATAAATGCATATGACATATACATATAAATGTATAGTATGCATATATGTAAGTAAATACCTATAATTATATGTAATATACAGATATAAGTAAATATCTATATCTATATAAAATTTTAGTAAATGAAAATGATATTGAATGTTTAGTTTTATATTTTACTTTTTCATTCAACCTTAATGTTTTTATATAACTATATATTTGGGGGTCACATTTTCAATGAATAATAAAAATTTTACCTGGAGTAATTTACAAGATGATCTTAATAAAATGAAGTATTTTTAATACAAGTACACAACTATTATTACCAGATAATCATAAATTAACTGAAGGTTAAGTCAAATTTCCTAGAGAAAAAATTTAATTCCATATAATGAAAAGCTTAGTGTAGAGCTTTCGAAAGAGAAATCCTTGTATTACCTATTTTCATTAAAAATTTCCAGTGGATGGCTGCCAAGTGCCTGACATTAACAAAATCAGATTATAATTATTCTTTTTAAGGGCCAAGAGGTGGAGGTTGTTGAGGACCTGCACCTTTTTCTTCTTTTTCTAACTGCACACAGGCAGCTATGTCTAGCCCTGACCTGCACACTTCCTTCCACACATGCACACAACATATTCACACGCTGTTAATCGTTCACATGTCCTTCCAGAGATTTTTTTAAATGTATACACAGACAAATAGACTATATATTCTCCTCCCAACTCCTTTAAATATACGGAACATACTATACTTATGGTTCCAACCCTAGCTTTTTCCATGTAACTATCTTATAGATCTTTCCATATCAACCATCAAGAGTTTCCTCATTCTCTCTTGCAGCTGTTTAACATTTATTACATGTATATACCATAACATTTTCAAACATTCTCCTACACATGGGCACAGCTTAAAATTTTTGCTGTTGCAAAAATGTTGCAGTTAACCATCTTCTATACGTCATTTCACACATGTACATTACAACATACACTTCTAAAAGTAAAACTACTAAAGAATGTAAGTTTTTATAATGTTGATCCGATTAATAAATTGCTCTCCATAGAAATTGAAACAATTTATATTCCTATCTTCAGTCTATAAGTATCTATATACACTCAAATAATCCAGATGATATGAAACTCTAAAATTCACTGAAATCTGAAAAATGGCATCTCGGTGCAGTTCTATTTGTATTTCTCTCATTTATGTGAGGTTAAAATATTTCCGTGTTTTTAAGCCATATATATGTCCTTGCCTGTGACCTATTTGTCCACATCCTTTGCCAATTTTTCCTACTGGGTTGTCTTTTCATTGTTGATTTCTACGAATTCTTTATATATTAGAACACTGAGTCCTTTGCCTTTGATTCAGCTATAAATATTTTTCCTCAGTTTGGTTTCTTGACTTTGATTATGGTGTTTTCTTTAAAGCTGTGGAGAAGTTTTTGTTATACAAAATTTTCATTAATTTTTTAAAGACTTATTTATTTTTTTTAGAGAGAAAATGCAAGAGTGGGGGGGTGCAGAGGGGAAGAATCTTCAAGGAGACTCCCCACTAAGTGCAGAGCCAGACTTGGTGATCGATCCCACCACCCATGAGATCATGACCTGAACCGAAACCAAGAGTTCAATGCTTAACCGACTGAGCCACCCAGACACTCCTTTCATCAATGTTTTATTTTTATTTTTTATTTTTTCAAGATTTTATTTATTTATTTGTCAGAGAGAAAGAGAGAGAGAGCACATGCAGGGGGAGCAGCAGGCAGAGCAGGCAGTGGGAGAAGCAGGTTCCCCGCTGAGCAAGGAGCCCGATGTAGGACTCAATCCCAGGACCTGAGCAGATCATGGCCTGAGCAGAAGGCAGGCAGATGCTCAACTGAAAGGGCCACCCAGGCATCCCTTCATCAATTTTTTAAATGGATTTTGTGTACTAACAAGGTCTTAGCTAAATCTGAGGGGGGTTTTCTGTTTTGTGTTGTTTTTACATTTACTTCTCTGATACATTTGAAATTATCTTGAGCACATTTTGTGAGACACGAATCAACATTTTTTTCCATTTTCCACATTTTAGCCAGGTGCTTCAACACCGTTTCTTTCTTATATAGTCTATCCTTTGCTCACCATTTCAACTATATCCCTTATCATATACACTGAGTTCATTTGTGCATTCAGATTCCTTTACCAGACCTTATATTCTATTCTGGCAATCAGTCTCAATAAATATATCTTGATCAATTATTTTTTCATATTATTTAGTATTTTTCCAAAACATAATTTTTAATGGATATAAAATATTAAAGACTATCTCAAAATTTGAGCATCTCATTTTGAATGTAAATTCATATTTCAAGGAAATATAACTATTGCCCTCTTCCCTGCTTCCAAAAAATTCTACAGAGTGCCTAGGTTATAGCATATAAACTTCTTTTTAAAAAGCTGGGACTTGTGGGGCACCTGGGTGGCTGAGTCAGTTAAGCATCTGAGTCTTGGTTTCAGCTCAGGTTCTGATCTTGGGGTCCTGGGATTGAGTCCCAAGTCAGGCTCTGCACTCAGAGGGAAATCTGCTTGTCCCCCTCCTTCCCCCTCTGCTCTTCCTTGCACTCTCTCTCTCTCAAATAAGTAAATAACAATATTTAAGAAATAATGAAAAAAAAAGAAAAAAAAGTTGGAATTTGTTGCCAAAGTACTATGAAATAATATGTTGAAAACCATGTTGTGGTTATGATTTCCTATATTTATATTATTTAAAAGTAACTTTCATTTGCCAAGTATCTTTAGTATCATTAAAATTTATGAAGGGAAATTTACTGACAAATAAATTTAAGAATTTGATTACTGTAGCCAGGTTGCTGGGATGTTTTTTTTTTTCCTAAGAAGATATGTCTGTTCTGTAATTTTGAGAGGCGTGACAAAGCTGACTTTTAGTCTGGGTATATCTGAATTAGCAGATTGCTGGAGTAATTTTTAGTTAAATAAATAAGATATATGCATCCAACTATGTCCAGATCCAGGTAATATTTCGCATGACTTAAACAGGTATATCTTTTTTTTTTTTAATTATTTACTGAGTGGGACCTCCCTTTTCCTACTCTGGCTCTTTGTTGATTCTATGTACTTGCTCCTTTCATTTCCTTGTTATAGCATACATTCCAAAATCGTAGGAAGACGTGAAACCAGAAGACACTTCATTGGGATGCCTTCACAACTCAAGTTAAGCTGGTGATTTGCATTTGCTTAAGAGGAAATGGCATCCCAGCAGGAAAGCAGGAAAGAATTCCCAGCAGGGTACAGGATCCATTTGTCAAAGAAGTTTTGGTAGTGGTACAGGAAGTTCAGCTGCAACAGCCTAACGTTCAAATAATCATGGCTTAAACAATATGGATATTAATTTCTCTCTCAGGCAAATATCCGAGACAGTGCTCCAGGACTAGCTACGCTCCCTGGTGTATCAGAGACTCAGGTGCCTTTCATTCACATCTTGCTGTAACACTTGCCTCCATTCACACAATCACTCTCTGGTGGACAGTGGCTACTTCAGCTCCACCCATGATGTCCATATGTCTTGCATATACCACATCTGTTCACATTCATCTGCCTCGAACGCAATCACTTAACCACATCTAGCTGCAACACAGTCTAGTAAATCTAGTCTTTATTCAGGTGGCCACATGCCTGGCAAAAGAATCCGGTATTCTATTACTTCAGAAGAAGGGAGGAAGAGACACTATACAGCCAGTAGTCTCTGCCACGGTGCCCGTCAAAGATTTGTGGCCACCTTGAAAAGTAATTAAGGCCAAAGCTTGTATTGCATATATAATATTCACTTTCAGTTTCAATTTATTGCCCTATATATTTTTTTCTTTACGTTAAATTACCTTTGGTAAAGAGCACGAAGGGAATAAAAAGACAAATATATCATGAAATAATTTTGATCTAATAAAAGCACACCATTTCAAATTCAAAGAAATGAATTCTGGATACTCAGTTGTTTATACTCCCCTACCTATCCAAATAAATAAGTATTCATTCAGTCAACAAATATCTGAGGGCCTACTATATGTCAGGTGTACATCAGAAGTCCAGAGTGTAACAGTGAACAAGACATAGACATTCCCAGTTCTCCAGATATCTATAGTCTCTACAGGGAAAGACATAAAACAGCAATTAAAATAAAGAATGACAAGTGCTATAATAAACAATACAAAGAAATCAGCAAAGAATTCATAATATTCTAGGATGCAACAGGGCAAAGAAAGAGTGTGTCAAGAGAAAGGACAAAGCCTGTGTAGCTAACTAGAGAGGGAAGAAAAAGCATGGCTCATTTAAGAGCTGAAAAAAGTGAAATGTGGCTACAAAGCAATCAACGGCAGGAGAGGAGGCTAATGAGACAGGCAGGAGCCAGATCATGAAGAACCTGATGAGCCACGTTGATTTTAATCCCAACAACGATGGAAAGCATTGCAGAGTTGGAGCAAAGCACAGACATAATGAGATCTGTACTTCAGAAAGCCAGGGAGGAAGCAAGGTATCCATTTAAAACTGTAGCATGAACTGACATGAAAGAGGATAAGAGCTAAAATGGCAGGGGAGATAGAAACAACTGGACTAACTGGCCTAACTAGAAGGTAGAACTGACAGAATTTGAAGATGAAGGCTACATGGATGTTGGAGAGAGAAAAAAGGAAAATTTAAGGATAACTCCTGAGATGCAGGCTTAGACAACTGAGTGGACAGTGATGAGACACAGGAAGAGAGTCAGGCTGGGAGGGAAGGGAAGAGAGGAGTTTAATTTTAGCCACTGAATTGAAGACACATGTGGAACAGAACATGCAAGTGAAACAGCTGAACGTGTATTTGGAAGTCAGAAGACAAGAATTACTAACACAACAGAGAATCACTGAGCAATGCTGAGGGCTCAGCTGAGGTAAAAAGTGATGTCTTAATTGACAAATGGTACCTATATACAGAGGTGTACAATTTCTTTTATTATCACTCAACAAATTAGAGAAAACTCTGAATTCCTTCAGGGTTAAGGTTTCACCAGGCAGATGAGATAAAAATACAGCAGTGAACAAAGCAGATAAAGCTTATTCCTTCCCTTACTCTACTGGAATGAACAAATAAACATCAAGAAGTAATAAGTACTACGAAAAAAAGAAACCAGGATAAGGATGCTATTTTGGATTGGGAAGTCAAGGGAGGAAGAGACAGCTGTGTACAGACCTGACTGAAGTGCAGGAGTACTATATAAACATCGAGAAGAAAGCATTCCTACCAGAAGAGAAGTGCAGAGATCCTAAAGTGAGAACACACTGGTAACACTCAAAGAACAGCAAGGAGGCCAGTGTGGTTGAGCTGAATGAGAAAGGGTAGGAAACTGGAGTCAGAGAGGTAGCACAGGAAGCTCTGAGCCATGACAAGGACCCTGGAATTTGTCTCAAGTGTGACAAGGAGCCACTGGAAGTTATGAACAGAGAGTAGAATAACATGATCCTATGAGAAAGAAGCTAAAGTCATCTATAGGAGAGCAGAGTTTGGGAGAGATAACGAAACTCTGAGCTAGCTGTCAAAGGTTTCAATGAATGATGAAGGATGACAGGGAGATGAACAGGTCAGAGAAACAAGGAGGGATGGAGGGTGGCGTAACCGAGAGAAATAAGCCTGAAAGCAGCAGCCACTCTACTAGCACCAGCAAGTTGAGAGGGTACAGGATGAATAAAACAAAATCTCTGGGTAAACTCTCAAGAGGTTTACGTTCTGGTAATGATGAATGAAACTGAAATGACTATAAAATTATCTTTACTTAATTAGAATTGCATGGTCTGAGCACAATTTGCTAAGTTAAAGAAGCATATTTAAATAAAGTAACACGTTTTAATTAAAATGATCACAATATTGGGAGCTTTTATGAATATTA
Source organism: Ailurus styani (assembly GCA_002007465.1). Lineage (NCBI taxonomy): Eukaryota > Metazoa > Chordata > Mammalia > Carnivora > Ailuridae > Ailurus > Ailurus styani. The sequence continues at coordinate 4,656,307 of LNAC01000017.1, forward strand.
ACCTTTTCTTGATAAAATAGCATACAGGTTTTTGCCAGAAGCTTCATGATCTTCCAATCTGGTAGTGTTCTCCCAGGAATTAGAAAGGTATCATATAAGAACACATAGAAGGCAACAGCATTATGGTTCCAGTTTCTTGGAACTTCTTCATATCAAATTGATATTTTAAAATTCTACATAAAATATCATTCTTATTCAATTTTAAAATCTCAATATTTTAAAACACATATTTATGTTTTTTCTACACCCCACTATGAATCTGCTTAGTCCTGTTTATATACCCACCAACCTAACCACTACCTCTCACCCCACTCCTGGCCTCAACTACTTGCCTAGGAGCTCCAGTAAAAATTTACACAGTTCCTGCAGTTGTAAATCCTCACCTAGGGAAGAAGAGAGGTCTAAGACAGCTCCAGCCCCTACCACCCAACTCAGTAGGACCAACAGAAGCTCTGGCTTCCCGAATGGCACCTCAAAGATGCCATGAAGTATGAAGTATGAAAAAGTTAAACACCCCCGGATTCGACTTTACTATGAAATGGGACAAAGAAATAAGGAAACTAATAAGAAACAGGACGCAGAAATAAGCAAACAGAAAAATGGCTTGCCCATGGTCCCCCGTCCTCCCGCTACCATCATGGACTGTTTTCAAGCACAGTGGTTCCATGTGGCCTCTGGGGAAAACTCCAGTAACAATGAGCAACCAGGTGTATAATATACCACCTTACACATTTGTTTCTCAATATTCATGGTAGTTATGTTCTATAAAGGCATTGTGCATAGTGAATTAGTAAATACGGAACCATTCCATTCCCAGAGGAGACACAGGGTTAGGTGCCTAAGGAACTCTGGCCATATTATTTTCATCAACCAATCAACAAATAACTTTGTTTTATGTGTGTTTCTCTTTAAAGATATTTTATTTAATATAGTGTTGATTCATTAACACTGAACTCTTGGCCAATAGCACAACAATTTGTGCCTGAATGAGGCTTACCTAACATATATATTTTCTCTGAAAGGCACTTTTACAGCTTCTTTGTTGTGCCTAGAACACTAGAGCCCTATATTAGGGACCACTGTAAAACAGCAAAACCATCAACAAAAAGCACAAAAATGTGACCTATATGGCACTAAACAGACAATGAAAAGGACACTTATTTACAGCATGAGAGTATGAAACAAGAAGGTAGAACATCTGTTCAACCTCAGATGAGCAAGTGGGTATCAGGCAACTCAAATTTTTCACCACCAAGCACATATCCAAAAATGACTGCAGTAGCACCATGAGTATTGGTTTTGGGGTTACAAATAAATTCTAGCAAGTGAATAAATCTGCAAAAATGGAATCTGTGAATTGGGAGCACTGACTATTTGTTTTCTCTTATTCTCTCACTCTTTCTGTTGCTTCATTTTTTCTTCCTTGAAAATGCACCATTCTCCCCACCCCTCAATAAAGCCTTAGACCGTGGAATTCACCTAACACTTTGTTTTCTAGGGAATGGCTAAAACACAGATTAAATCTTATTTAAAGTTAAATATGTTTGTTGCTTAAAGAAAAAATTAAAATTTTGTACTTGACAAATATACACCGGCTTTTGTTTATTTCCTGTTATATATTTCTCAGGAAAATAATACCAGTGGGTATTTCTCTACTTGATAATGAAAACTTAAAATTCAAACTAACTAGAGCAAAAAGTATACTTACTTTTCACTTTACTAAATTATGTAATATTATATTAAAAGATGGCACAGAAGCAAATTATTCACTGTTGAAAATTAAACCAAAGTATTTTAAGAATGCCCCCCTTCCTATTTTAAAGTTATTTGATATTACAAATAAATCTTAGGAAAGGTAAAAATATTTATGTTCCATTCAGACTCAAGTTTCACTGAAACAAGGGCTAGTTTAAAAGTTAAAAAGAACATGGAATGAAAAAAAATTTCTATTCAGAATGGTAACAAATTTATTAAATACTCAGGGATATACTGAAGAATACTAAGGAAGGAAAATGCCACAATGTCTAAAAATTCTAAGGACTTTGGTAGGGTGTATATTGGGTGGTGGCAAAATTGGGGTAGCATACATGTGGTCAAAAAGCAATGGATTAAAAAAAAAAAAAAGCAATGGCTAGTCAGTTACCCAATACAAGTTTTATTTATAATCATGGACTAGATTTTTCACTTCATGACCACAGCCTTAGTAAGAAGCAATGAATTACTTCCCTGATATTCTATTCTACACAGAGAAAACAGACTTTTAAAATGAGTGGGAAAGAATGAGAGGTTTAAAAAAGACCTAAGAATTTTGTGTAAAGATGTAAGTAGCATTTCAAGTCAGTAAAGGGTGGGGTTTGTATTAATTGGTTAATACTATGGAAATTTTGGGAAAAGTATATAAAACAAATGTCAAATGTATTAGAAATTAAATATAAAAAGCTGAAACCATAAAAGAACTAGGAGAAAATCTAGGTGAATATTTTTATAATCTAGGTGTACAACAACCTTTCTAAGCCTGAACAAAGGGGAAATATGAGGGGGAAAATTCACAGATTTCAATAGATAAATATTTAAATCCATTAAAAGAGAAATTTCTAATAAACTAAAAGCATGGAGTTAACATTTTCAAAATGAATACTAAACATTAAGATCTTTGATATATACTGAGTTCTTACAGATAAATTAGGAAAGATAATCACAAAAGAAAAGCAGCTAAATGATACAATCTACATATATTTAAAAACCACAAAGAGAAAATACAATCGGGAAAAATAGGAATGGAAAAGAATGTTTGACACCCTTTGTAACCAGAGCACTAGAAATCAAAACAAGACATTTGTTATCTATAAATTGGCTAAGATAATCCTATTATCTAGCATTCAACTGCAGAAAAAATGGTCTCAGAGCCTTTGAGTTCAGAGAATAAACTGGTATAATGCTTCCAGAAGGTCATTTGGTAATAAGTACTGAAACGCTTTAAAATGCTGCAGACCATTCAACCAGCTATTCAGCCTTTAGGAATTAACTCTAATGAAATTATTCTGACCTATATAAAGATATAACTAAAAGAATATTCACCTCAAAGCAGTTTACAATATAGAAAAATTGAGAAACAACCTAAAATTCCAAAAACTGGGATATGTTTAAATTATGGTTTAGAATATTTAATGTCTAGATAAAATGTTCACAATATTATTCTTGATTTTTTTTTTTAGAAGTGTTGCAGGGGGCAGTGTTTGGTAATATAGTGCTTACTATTTGCCAGGCATTGTTCTAAGCATCTTAAAAATATTAACTCATTTAACCCTTATAATAGCCCAAAATGAATTAGGTATTATTATCTCCATTTTAGTTTACAAAACGGTATTATAGTATAATATAATTTTTGTTCAAAAAATGTTGAAAAAGGCAAATATAATGTACATATACCTTCAAGCATTAATTAAAAAGACACAAAGGTATTAAGCAAAATGACGGAAAAAATTATCTCCAAATTAATATCACATTTTTTTATTTGAAATAGTTAAGTGTTCAATAAAAACATATATTACTTTGTTATAAAGAAAAGTTATTAAAAAATAAATTAAGATATATAGAAAACCAACTCACGTGTATTATTCACATGTAGGAATTTTCCTCAGTGTTAAAACAAGTAATTCATTACTTCTCATTAAGACTATGGTCATGAGGTGAAAAATCTAGTCAACAATCATAAACAAAGCTTGTATTGGGCTATCCACTGCTTTTTTTTTTTTTTTTTTTTTTTTTTTTTTAAAGATTTTTTTTTTTTTTTTCACAGAGGGNTTATTTATTTATTTCACAGAGGGAGAGAGATCACAAGGAGGCAGGCAGAGAGAGAAGGGGGGGGAAGCAGGCTCCCCGCTGAGCAGGGAGCCCGACGCGGGCCTCGATCCCAGGACCCTGAGATCATGACCTGAGCCGAAAGCAGAGGCTTCAACCCACTGAGCCACCCAGGCGCCCTATCCACTGCTTTTTGACCAGATGTACATCACCCCAATTTTGCCACCACCCAATACAAAGCACTTCTGCCTGCTTTATCAGGCCCTAAGAAATAAAAAGCAACCTAAATCTTCAACACACTATTTGAATACAAGTTTAAAATATATTTGACTATAACACTTACTAGAGATTTGACTTCTACAAATCAGTTAACTTCTATGCCTCAGTTTTCTCACCAATAAAAAGAAAATAATACCTTCTTCAAAAGGCCAGGTACAAAATGTTTTAGCTTATAATACCAGTTCAATAACTAAATTTCTTCACTACTTCACAAATTTCTGTAAACTTTATGGCCATTACTTACCGGCAGGATAATTCCCCATCCATAGCATCATGTTCATCTGTACTGGTATATGTTAACCTCCCTCCAACAACTGTCCCAACTAAGTACACCAGCCATGCAAGACGTCCTAATATAGAACAAGAAAAAAAAATGTTTAGGAAGTATTAATAGAAACAATGCTTATTTTGCAGGAAATTCTAAAATTGGCAAAGTGACCTATTCTTCCAAACAAGTGATAAACTGTGAACTCAGTCCCTGACAGAGAGTGGAGAGTGGGTACAGTAAAAATGACGACTTTAGAGCCAGAAAAAACTGTGGTCAAATCCTAGCTCGAACAACGTGCTATGTGATCTTGCCTAAATGACTTACCTCTTTACACCTTAGGGCTTTCATTTGAAAAATGGAGAAAATAAGATCTACTGTAAAGACTTATGATTAAAGTTAAATTTGGTAACAAAACACCAAACATAATGTCTAGATTCAGGGCTATGTTGGTAAGCACTAATATGATCCAATGAGCGTATCTTTTTTGAATAGCCAGTGTCATGATCATACCAGTCTGATCATTTTTTAATATTAGTTCTGCTTGAATCGTAATAAATGGTAATAAATTTACTGCCTTTGTATTTTTATGCATAACTTGTTAAAATCAAGACCGTGACCATTCAAATCACAGAGTCTGATGACCAAATCAACTTCACAGACAATATTAGCAACGGATTAAATAACTTTACAACAGTAGCACATGAGAAATGTACAGTTTTCACAGACCTTATTTTGGGGCAGCCAAAATCAAGTGGTTCAGAAATGGAGTTATTTACTGAATGATTTCTGTTTAAGCATGTTATTTTACATCTCTAGACTCATCAATTTATGTATCAGATTCTCCAAAATTTTTAAGACCTTTATGAATAATTAACAACATACCAATTATCTTGCTAAAAAGAAATTTTGTGCTATTCTTAGAGACTGATTTTTCAAAGATGACCAGGCTATTTCATAATACCAAAATCAATTACATTTCTGTATTGAGAAACCTTTTCAAGTGAACTAAAGTATTTTTCACAAGGTATTGATTGGAACAGTCATAAAAGAGGCTGTCCGTGCTTCTTGGAAGACTTAGAAAAGATAAATACCTCCAGAAAAAGAGGACATTCTTCCTGTATTCCTGAGAATACTAGCAATCATTACAACTTATCACCTCCCTCTGATTTCTGGAGAGACATCAGCCTATTGAGGTGACAAACTTCCTGTAAGTTAGAAATACAACTTGGCAAGTATCCACATCCCCTATTCTATCATAAAACAAATGAGTAAATCAGAACAGACCAATTATGCAGCCTTGGACATTAACAATGTGAAACCGATTCAATAGGAGAACAAAAACACTAATTTGATCAAGTAATTCATAAAATAGACTCAAGCTTCAAGATCCGTATAATTAAAAAAAAAAAAAGTAACAGAACAAAAAGCCCATGTAGGAAACAAGTATTAAGAAAGTTACCTATATATCTCAAAATTGTTTTATGATTAATATAAAGTCTACTAATAACATCCACTATCCCCTGATGATCTTACTTCCTCTGTGAGTCCTCTCAAGTGATTTCTCTTCCACACCTCTTATAGCTCAGGCTTCCAACATGGAAGTAGGAATTCTTGATGTTCCTTATTTCCACTTCCAAAACATACACCCTCTCCGTCATAAAAGCACTCAGCTTTACATCGATGTCACCAAACTATACTACAAAATACCCCTTCTGGTTGCAGTAATCTACTCTCCCTCGGGTTATTTTCCCTTATTTTCTGAAGATGTTAGTTCCAGATTTGCTGTCACACTTTCTAATAGAATTTCTATCATAATCAGTAGTAATTTCAATATATACAAAGATGAATCTTCTAACTCCAACAATCTTTCTTTCTACTGGGAATCTCCAATACATGAACCTATCACTTTCTTCTTATAACAACTTTACTGAAATATAATTCACATACCATACAATCCACCCACTTAAAGTATATGACTCAATGTTTTTTTAATAAATTCACAGGGCTGTACAACCACCACCATGACCTACTTTCAGAACATTTCTGGGTGGCTCAGTGGGTTAAAGCCTCTGCTTTCGGCTCAGGTCATGATCTCAGGGTCCTGGGATCAAGGCCCACATCGGGCTCCCTGCTCAGTGGGGAGCCTGCTTCCCCCGCCCCCGCGCCTGCCTCTCTGCCTCCTTGTGATCTCTCTCCCTCTGTCAAATAAATAAATAAAAAATCTTTAAAAAAATGAAAAAAAAAAGAACATTTCAATGTCTCCCAAAAGTAATTCCAACCCATTCCCCTTAACCCCACCCCCAGCCCTAAGCAATTACCTATCTACTTTATGTCTCTTCAGATTTTTACCATTCTGGACATTTCATCTGAATAGAATCATTTAACATGTGGCCTTAACTGTCTTCTTTCACTTAGCATAATGTGTTTAAGGATCATCCCTGTTGTAATTTATATTGGTACTTCATTTTTTTAAAAAGATTTTATTTATTTATTTGACAGAGAGAGATTACAAGTAGGCAGAGAGGCAGGCAGAGAGAGGAAGAAGCAGGCTCCCTGCCGAGCACAGAGCCTGATGCGAGCCTCGATCCCAGGACCCTGAGATCATGACCTGAGCCGAAGGCAGAGGCTTTAACCCAATGAGCCACCCAGGCGCCCGGTACTTCATTTTTTATAGCAAAAAAAACATTCCATTGTTTGAATTGATGGTTGCCAGAGAGAAAGGGGTTGGAGGACGGCAAAATGGGTGAAGGGGAGGGGGAAATACAAGCTTCCAGTTATGGAATGAATAAGTAATGGGAATAAAAGGCATGGAATAGTAAGTATAGTCAATGAACTATAATAGCACTGTGTGGTAACAGATGGTAACTACACTTGTGGTGAGGATACCATAACGTATAGAGAAGTTGAATTACTATGCTGTACACCTAAAACTAACGGAACACTATGTGTCAACTATACTAAAAAATATTTCATTGTTGGACATATCACATTTTATTTATCTATTCATCAGCTGATGGGCATTTGGGTTGTTTCTACATTTTGACTTTAAAAATAATGCTGCTACTTACAGAAACAGCCCAAGCGTCTACTGACTGATGAATGGATAAGAAGACATGGTATTCATACATATATATACACACATATATGATGGAATATTACTCAGCCATAAAGAATGAAATCCTGCCATTTGCAAGGACATGGATGGAGCTAGAAGAGTATTATGCTAAGTGAAATAAGTCAGTCAGACAAATACCATGATTTCCTTCATATGTGGAATTTAAGAAACAAAACAAATGAGCAAAGGGGGGAAATTAAAAAAAGAGAGGCAAACCAAGAAACAGACAAGTACAGAGAACAAACTGATGGTTACCAGAGGGGTGGTGGGTGGGGGGAGGAGTTAAATAGGTGATGGGGATTAAGGAGCACACTTGTGATGAGCACCAGGTGCTGTATGGGCAAGTGTTCAACCACTATATTGTTCACCTGAAACTAACATACTGTATGTTAACTGAAATTTAAATAAAAACTTAAAAAAATGGTACTGTTATGAATGTGCGGTTTTGTTGTGGATATGTTTTAATTTCTCTTGGATATATCTAGAATTGGAATTATTGGGTCATATCATACCTAGATTTTTAAAACATTTGAGGAGTGGTCAAACTGCTTTCCAAAGCAGCTGTACCACTCTACATTCCCACCAGCAATATATGAAGGTCCAAATTCTTGTCAGCATTTTTATTATCTTTTTTATTATACCCATTCTAGTGAGTGTGAAGTGGTATCTTGTAATTATGACATGTCCTTCCCTGATGACTGATGGTGTTGACCATCCTCACATGTTTACTGGCCATTTACATTACCTTCTTTAGAGAAATGTCTATTCAAATCCTTTGCTCATTTTTAAGATTTTATTTTTTAGAGAGAGAGCGCACAAGCAAGGAGATGGGCTGAACGGGAGGGAAGAGAGGGAGAGAAAATCTCAAGCAGACCCTGCACTGAGTGTGCAGCCCAACATGGGGATCAATCCCACAACCCTGAGATCAGGACCTGAGCCAAAACCAAGAGTTGGATGCTTAACTGACTGAGCCACCCAGGCAGCCCTCTTCTGCTCATTTTTAATTGTTTTTTGTTTTTTTTAGTGAGCTATGAGTTATGTATTATAGATGAAAGTCCCTTATCAGATATATAATTTACAAATATTTCCTCCCATTTTCTGGGTTGTATTTTCACTTTCCTGATAGTATCCTTTGAAGTAGTCAAAGATTTTTAAATGATATAATCCAAATTTTGACTTTTTCTCTTGTCACTTTTACTTTTGGTGCATATTTAAGAAATCATTGCCCAAACCAAAGTCATGAAAATTTTACTATGTTTTCTTACGAGTTTCATAGTTTTTAACTCTTACATTTAGGTTTATGATTCATCTTGACTTAATTTTGTGTAAGGTAGGAAAGAGTGGTTCAACTTCATTCTTTACATGTGGTATCCAGTTGTCTTGGCACCATTTGTCAAAAACACTATCCTTTTGTCATTGAATTGTCTTGCTACACTTGTCAAAGAGCAACTGATTATAAATTAGAGGATTTCCTGGACTCTCAATTCTGTTTTACTGATCTAATGTCTATCTTCATGCCAATTCCACAGTCTTGATTACTGTTGCCTTTTAATAAATTTTGAAATCAGAAAGTGTCAATCTTTAAACTTCATTCTTTTTCAGGATTATTTTGAATATTATGGGTCTCCTGGATTTCCTTATGAATTTCAGGATCAGCGTGCTAATTCCTGCAAAGAAGCCAGTTGGGGTTTTAACAGAGATTGTGCAGAATCTGTAGGTCAATTTGGGGAGTATTGTCATCTTATCAATATTAAGTCTTCTGATCCATGGTCATTGGTGACTTTCCATGTGTACATCTCAAATTTCTTTCAACAATGGTTTAGAGTGGTCAGTATATAAGTCTTATGCTTCTTTTTTTAAACTTAAACCTAAGTATTTTATTCTTTTTTGATGCTATTTTAAGTGAACTGATCTTCATTTTTGATTAATTGGCAATATATAAACATACTATTGATTTTTATTAATCCTGTATCCTGCAACTTTGTTAATCTCTTATTAGTACTAAGTTTTTTGGGATCTGCCATTTCTTCAATCTCTTATAAGCTTAATGTCTTCTCTATCCTGCTTAGTTAGCTTCAGTTCTTTGCTCAATCCTCAGTGGTTAATCTCTCTGCCTCTCACACTTCAATTTCTCTCTTGCTCTGACATACTCATCTTACAAAACCATAATTGTTTAAATCCAATTCCCCACCTAGTCTTTGCCTATACTCACACAATTTAATATAACTGGAGAAAGATACAGCCATGCTGACCAGTCTCACTTTGGATTCACCTTTTCAGTAAGGTCTTCCATAGCTATCCTATCAATTTTCAATACCTAGAGTAGGAAGCATGCCTTCTAGATAACCATCGTCAACGACTTCCCTCCATGTATGCACAAGCCATCAAAAAGTGGAGTCTATTCTTCCAAACCTTTCTAAGTGTGGGCTGGATTGTAACTGCTCTGACCAATGGAATATGGTGGAAGTAACAACATTCCAGTACTGGGCTTAGCCTTTAAGAGAACTGGCAGTTTCTTTCAGTCTTTTAGGGAAATGTTCACTCTAGGGAAGCCAATCACCATTTAAGAAGACCACATACCATGAGACTATCATACTATTAGGAGGCCCAAGCTAGCAATGCAGAGAAATGACCACCAAAAGCCCATTCATCAAACATTCCAGCTCAGATACCAGACTTGTGAGTAAATAATCACTCAGGTGACTAGGTGACTTCAGTGCCAGCTGTCATCTGATTACAATGCCTAAAAGATCCCAACTGAGAATCATCCACCTGAGACTTATCAATTCCAGAGAACACTAAGAGATAATAATAAAATGATTGTCATTTGATAAGCTACTAAAAGTTTTGGTAAGAGATAATGAGAACATCATCAGCTAACGTTTCATATCCCCCTTTCCTGCTTGGTTTTTTTTTTTTTTAATTTTAGAACTTATCACTTTCTAATGTAATATATATTTTATTTATCTCGCTTTGTTACCTGGCTATTCCAATAGAATATCAACTAGCATGATAGCTGTTATTTTTTCTGTTTGATTGTCTATCGCATCTTCAGAGCCTAAAGCAATGCCTTGCACATAGTAAGTTAACAAAAGACATGGGTTACTGGACTAAGAAATCATTACATAGAAAAGATAGCATGAGGGGCGCCTGGGTGGCTCGGTCGTTAAGCACCTGCCTTTGGCTTGGGTTGTGATCCCAGCATCCTGGGATCGAGCCCCGCATCAGGCTCCCTGCTCGGCGGGAAGCCTGCTTCTCCCTCTCCCACTCCCCCTGCTTGTGTTCCCTCTCTCGCTGCTCCTCTCTCTCTGTCAAATAAACAAACAAACAAATATCTTTAAAAAAAAAAACAGGCCAAGAAAATGTTAACATTTTATTATCACTTTATACATTAAAATGTAGAGTCATTACTAAAAATGAATGTTAATTGTAATTATATTTTTATTGCTTAAGTAAAACAAAACCAACTTCTCAAAGCATACTCAACACAAGATGTAATGAAGTCTATCCACATTATTTGCAGATTCTCCTACTGAAATTTCGTCTACTTGGTAAAATTTATTTGTAACTCCAGAAATATTTGTGACAACTCATGCATAGGTGCACAACAACAAAATAATCAGAGTAGCCCAGTGTGTACGTTCCAAGTGTAGGCAGAACAAAGCAACACTCTGCTTTCTTGTTTCATCTTTCATACTATAAACAAGTATTCTTCCATGGTCTTTTTTGGTGCTCCATTTTTTTTTGTACTTTTGTGCTTTCTGTTGGTGATTTTATTGTTTAAAATACTTCCCAAGAATGGTAAAGTGCTGCATAGTGTTCCTACATGCAAAAAAGGCTGTTATGTACCCAGAGAAAATACACGTGTTAGATAAGCTTAGTCCAGGCATGAGTGTTAGTGACGCTGACTGTGAGTTCAATGTTAATGAAGCGATAATATATAGTAAACAAGGTGTCTTGAAACAGAAACACATATAAAACAAGACTTTATGTTCACCAGTCGACAAAATGTTGTGACCGGGTCTGCAGGAACCTGTATTCACCCTAGAAACAATAGCTTATTATTTGCTAATTTAGTGTTCACACAACTTTATAGAATGTAAATACTGAATAAGAAGATTTGACTGTATTTCTCAGAATCTTACAGAGGTCATCATTAATAAATTATGCTGCAACTGTGTGTGGGACATACACATTTTGGGTAATAGATGTGAATCTGAAACACCGCTAGTATTATTTTTGGTGAATGCAGTGTAATAATTTACCTGGCCAATAGGAGTCATTACTTAAAAAAATATCATACTGGAAATTTTCTCAAGATGAAAAATATTATATAAATGTAAATAATAACCTCTTTAAATAATAACCTTCTTTATATGTTTTATCAATTTAGATTTTTAGGTACTGGTTATTAAAGCAAGCTTGACTATTACTAAAAATAATAGCAAACATTTTTATGGTATTTTCTATGTACTAGGTACTATTCTAAGCATTTTATCTATTACCTATATTTACATTCATTTAATGTCACAAATGTTCCAATAAAAACTGCAGAGCTATGATTCCAATACAGGCAATGGAGTTCCAAGAACCTGTTCTCATACCGTTAGGAGATACATACCACTACCTCTCAAGATGGATGAAAGGGAATATTCAAAGAGCACCATTGTTGATTAGCTAGACAAACCGTGATGATCCACCAATATCTTATGATCCAAGAATCTCTCAAGTGTATATTTAACACATTTTAATTCCCAATCCGTAATTTTTGTCTGTCTCCCATGTTTTGACCATAGATGAGAGTGCATCTACCTATGGGATCATGTCCAGGGTCTTTTACACTTCCTTTGATTCCCAAACCACCCATGATAAACCCAAGTGTATGTGACACATGAAATGAGTATGTGTTGAATAGCTGAATTTAAAATAAGAAAACTTATTTTGGGGGTTTTTCACTAATGTAAAAACAGAAACATTTGTCTACTAGCTCCTGATAAAAACAGCCCAACTTGAAAATAGTCAAAGAATACACCATACATGTAACTTTTATATTTCTCTGTTGAAATATCAATTTTTAAAAAAAAATGGAGGCAGTACAATTTAGCTACCAAGAACACAGGCTTGGTCTAAATTCTGCCTCGACTATTAATAACGCTAGTTACTTAATTTCTCGTTTTTAATTCTCTTATTTATAAATACGAGGGTGATGATTATACCTGGCTCACAGGCTTGTGACAAGCACTAAATAGTACTTTGCATGTAAAATACTCATGATAATGCTTCCTACAAGTGCTCACTAAATGTTAACTATTATTACTATTACTATTACTATAAAATGGCCATCCCCTTTTTCGTTCTTCTATATCAAACCTACAAAAACCAAAACATACCAATGTTACTTTTATATGTTCATTTTAAGTTTTATTTTAAAAGCTGCTCATGAAAATTAAGTCACAGTATTAAAAATTTTTTAAGTTCTTTCATCTCTACCAGAGGCTTATTGCAATTAGAGCTAATTACCATTAGCCATATATATTTTCATACTGTTTGTAAAACAAAGCAAAAACCATAAATTGAAAAAAAATTTCCAAGTAAAACACACTTAGAAAAGCATGTGCCTTTCTATGTGTCATGTTCTGCCACACAACTATAACTAAATATGTGTATGTATGGGGTAGGGTGAGAAGGGAGAGACCCCATGCCCAAAGGACTGAACCTAGTGAGAGACAGATAAAGGAGAAAAATGATTTTTTTCAGTGCAGTTGATGAGTATCACTGTCCAATAACAGAAAGATAAAAGATACTAAATACAAGACAGGAATTTCTCAAATTTAAATTTTTTATTGTTTAATTCCTTTTATTCTGTGACTCAGAAATTAAGGTTTATGTATCAAAAACTGCTATGTAAAATGAACACAGCATCAATTGTAAGAATTTTTTTTCCTGAAATTATGGTAAATTCTGAATGGAAGCTTGTGTATTCAGAGGAAAAATAGAATATTTACTCTTCTTGTTTTAGAAAACACTTCTATCATACAAGAAACAAAAAAGCAGGCATTTCTTAACCCTTAGAAACTTAACAACCACTGCCTGAATAAATTAGGATTAGTGTTAGAAATCAAAATTGGAATCTAAAGGCATTATTATTGGGCGCCTGGGTGGCTCAGTGGGTTAAAGCCTCTGCTTTCGGCTCAGGTCATGATCTCAGCGTCCTGGGATCGAGGCCCGCATTGGGCTCTCTGCTCAGCAGGGAGCCTGCTTCCTCCTCTCCCTGTCTCTCTGCCTGCCTCTCTGCCTACTTGTAATCTCTCTCTGTGTGTNGCTTTCGGCTCAGGTCATGATCTCAGCGTCCTGGGATCGAGGCCCGCATTGGGCTCTCTGCTCAGCAGGGAGCCTGCTTCCTCCTCTCCCTGTCTCTCTGCCTGCCTCTCTGCCTACTTGTAATCTCTCTGTGTGTCAAATAAATAAATAAAATCTTTAAAAAAAAAAAAAAAGGCATTATTATTAAGCTAACAAACACAATTTTTGTATTTAACTGAATGGGAAATAATATGAGAAAATAATATTGCTCATACACATCCTTTCCCTAAACCTCAACAATTTTAGGCTGACAATATTCAAAATAATAAATGTTACTTTGGTTATAGAATTTTGTCCACAAAGTTTAAAGAACAGTGTAAATCCATACATCGAAATTATATTTAGAAATTTAAATATCCAATACATGAGTTTCACCTCTATAAATCTGTTTTGAATCTAATCTTTATAATGATACTAAATTTCCATTATAATTTTCCATTTTTCTATTTATTCTGAAATGTTCAGGGCACTTGTTTTAGCAGCTGTTCAAGCACAGAACATTTTTTCCTTTAACAAAATAATTATTGCTGTAATAATCTGTAATTATGGTTTATAACTGCAATAATCCCAAAGAAATCAGTCATTACCATAGATCACAAGTAATCGTTAACTACTGTTAATGACCTATTTCTTAGGGATTATTGTTTTCGTAAACCATGACCATATCACCACAAACATGGAAGAGCAAGACAATATAATACAAATGAGATCATAATATAATAATAAACTTATTTTGTAACATTAAAAGCCATTAAGCATCTAAATTAAAGCACACATAACGAGAGCATATAATTTTCTTTGTTCAACACTAACTGAAGTGTTTAGTTTGCACAAAAGAAATTGAATACTGCTACATATGGTGGTACAAACTAGAGCCACATTAGGCACTTTTTGTAATATAAAACAACCATTTTTAAGTAGAACACAGGTATCTTTAAAAGGCAGGTTCCTTCCCAATGACAAAAAAAGTAAGAAAAACAAAATGTTAAAAATTTTCTATGTACTGGGCATTAGAGACTGAAATGTTATTAAACATTTTTATATGTGTTATATAAATGTTATAAACATTTTTCATATAAATGTTATTAAACATTACTATATGAACTGGGCGCCTGGGTGGCTCAGTTGCTTAAGCAACTGCCTTTGGCTCAGGTCATGATCCTGGAGTCCTGGGATTGAGTCTTACATCCGTCTCCCAGCTCAGCGGGGAGTCTGCTCCTCCCTCTGACCCTCTCCCCTCTTGTACTCTCATTCTCTCTCTCAAATAAATAAAATCTTACACTTGATCTTAGCCAAAAGGCCGAGAAGCGATCAAATAAATAAAATCTTAAAAAAAAACTACATAGTATATCCAACCACAAAAACCCTTGAATTTATATTAACCAGGAATCAGGTCCGACTTAATTCATTCGATGGACCTATTTAATATCAGTAAGTTATTACATTGAAGTTAATTCCATTTGTGTATCTCAGAACAGTTATACCCTTTTGTAGGGAAACAGATTTTTTATAACTGAATCTTTTTACTTTTTACATTGTAATGTAATATTTGATATAGATAAAGCTATGTGTAATGAAGTCTAATGAAACAAACACCTGTTTAATCCCCTGTCCAACTTAAGAACCAAGGCTACCCCTCCTCTAACATAGCCCCTTACCTGCCACCCTAGAGGTAACCATGATCCTGTACTTGGTGCTTATTATTCTCTTGAATTTTTTTTTTCATTTTACTGCTTATGCATATACTCCTAAACAATATATTTTTAGTCTCATTTGTTTTGGGGCTTTGTTAAATGTTTCATACTACATACAGTTTCCTGAAAATTGTGTTACTTCACTAGCTATTGTTCCTCTGACATTCATCGTAAGTATGCCTGCACTTCATTCATTTTTATTGCTATAGAATACTGTATTGTATAACCACATTATGATCTGTTTATTCATTTTCACGTTTATGGGTATTTGAGCTGTTTCCACTTTGTGCCTTTAGGAACAAGCAGACTATGAACATTCAGTCTCACACCACTTGTGGAGAAGAGATTCTCTAGAGGACATTCCTGGGACTGGAAGTGCCAGGCCACAGGGATTCAAATGTTCCACTTTGCACAACAACACCAAATTGACTTCCATTCCATTTCTAATTGATTTACTTTATATTCCTACCACAAGTGTGTAAGAATTCCCTTTGGTCTACATTCTCCTGTAAGATTTCTTATTTTTGCCACCTACTGGAAATAAAAATGGGATCTCACGTGCCTTATGTTTCTAAAAAATACCCAAGTGTATGGGCTCATTTATTATTATTTTTGTAATTTAGTTTTAATTTAATTGCAAATTGGTTAAGAATATGGACGCTCTGATGCTACGTGATTGAATTTTGTTGAGACTTGCTTTACACACAAATACTAGTTCAACATTTAGATTGCTCCCATGTCTTAGCTATTGTAAATAAAGCTGCAACGAACATCGGGGTGTAGATATCTTTTCAAGTTAATGTTTTTGTTTTCTCTGAATAAACAGAGAGAGGTAGAATTGCTGGATATTATGGTAGCTCTATCTTTAATTTTATGAGGAATTTTCATACTGTTTTCCATAGTGGCTAGACCAATTTACATTCCCACCAACAGTGAACGAGGCTTCCCTTTTCTCTACATATTTGCCATACTTGTTTTCTCTTGTCTTTCAGATAAAAGTCATTCTAACTGGTGTGAGGTGCTTTAATTGTGGTTTTGATTTCCATTTCCCTGATGACTAGTGATGCTGAGCACCTTTTGACGTACATGTTGTCACCGAGTGGTACGAGTTCCTTACATATTTTGGATATTAACCTTTAATCAGATATATATGTTTAGAATATTTTTCCCCACTGGGTAGGTTACCCTTTTCATTTTGTTAATGAAAACTTTTAATGAAGAACCTCAGCAAAGATCTGTTGATAGAAAACATTCTGTTTTTGTTTGTCTGAAAATGTCTTTTGTTCATCCTTGTTCTTGAAATATACTTTTGCTGACATATAGTTATAGGATTGCTGTTATTTTGGCTCAATTTTTTAAAAAATAATATTCTACCATCCTCTGGGTTACAGTTTTACTGTTGAGAAGTGAGCTTATCAGTCTATTTTATACTCCTCAAGCTGTTTTGGAGGTAATCTGTCTTTGGAACTACATAGTATAACTAAAATTTTTTTTTTTTGACTGGTATATGTTGGACTTGCTTTATCAATGGATTCATGTCTTCTATTAATTCCAAAAAATTCTCAAATAGATTATCTTCAGCTATTGCTTCTGTTACATCTTCTCTATTCTGTTTTTCTGAGATTGATCTGATACCCTGACTTTTCACCCCATCCTTTAACTTCTACTTAAATATTCTCACTTCCTTGTTTCTCCACATTCTTGAAAATTTTTTCAAACCTAACTGCCAATTTGCTAATTCTTTTCTTAGCTGAGATCTAATTTACTGTTTAACACATCCATTAAATATTAGATCACAAAATTTTTTCTTCAACATTGAAAGTTTTACCCGGGTCTACTTCAATCTGCCTTGGTCATTTGTCATACTCTTGTTTTCTCATTTGTGATTCTATTTTTTATTTCTTTAAACATTTCATACATAATTATTTTATATTCCCATCTAATTTCAGTATCTTAAGTCCTTGGGAAGGTCTGACAAATAGGTGATTTATTGTTTCTGTTAGTGTTCACTGATGACATCTTGTTCATTATTTGTATACTTGTTATTTTTAAAATTATGAACACTCATTTGATTGATGTGAATCTGCAGGATTCTCAAGGCCCTAAATTACAGTTACTATTCATCAGAGAAGGTTTTAATTTACTTTTTTGCTGGAAGCCAAAGGGCTCTAACATTTTGGGACCACTTTATCCCCTTTCAAAGGACCAACTTAATATATGAATCTTAAGTTCAGTACACATACAAGGCCTAAGGCCTTGTCACCAATTTAATCACTGATATTGATAATTTGCCTTTGAAAGCAATACTGCCTTTTGCCCTTGTTTGCTGTTGACTAGTCCCATTCTGGTTAAAGTTCATTTTTTTGAGGGAGAAATAGAAGAGGTTAGAATGGGGGTGGTGGACAGAGGAGGGGTGGAGAGTAGCAGAGGGGAGAAGAAGGAACCTCAAAAATTTCATGTACTTATTTCAAGCCCCAGAAATGCATTAAAAAGTTTATCCAGGAGTTGACTGTTTCGCATCTGAAAGCCCTTCAGAGCATCAAGCACCACAAAGAAGTGAAAGTTACTACTAATTCTTTACTTTTAAAAAGAAGCAAACACTATTTGGGATATAAACCAAAAAGAAAAATGTGATTTTACAGGTAGTTGGCCATAACATAATCTGAGTCAATGTAGAAAATAAATCTGAAAAGGTATTATATTGGATGCCATTGAGTCATTAGACAAAACAAACAAACAAACAAAAACAACCTTTAAGAACACTACAACACAAGCTTACAGGGCAACCACATACCTACAAAAAGACACCTAGCAGAAAAGACGAGGGATGAAAATCCAGCCTGTACTCTACTCATCAATCTGTGTTCTCTACTACGGTGCATCTGCACCCAACGTGCACAGAGACACCAAATGTACTACTGAATAAGAAAGTAAAATAAATCCTCAAAGGCCAAAATGACTTGAGGGCTAAAATCTAGAGACTTAAGCATGGGAACAGCTAGAGAACTTGGTTTCTCCTTGATGGACAAAGGACAAAGCCTAGGGCATGCCCGGTGTGAAGAGCCCAAGAAAAGCTGAGACACGGTTATACCCTTTGTGAAAAAAATGAACGGGGGGGGGGGGGGGCAGAGGACCTGCAATTGGCAGAGAAAGACAACAGAGAAACTGACTTGACTTTAACATGAGGTGGAGAGGAGGAAAAACCCTAAAGTCAGGCCTCACATGGTCTGTGACCTTCATACAGACTACCAGTGTGATATGAAGAACCTTATTCTAAAGAAATAGTTCACATGGTATTGAGTTGGTAGTCCTCCTCTACCTCATTTAGTTAATGGACTAAACATTCCAATTAAAGGACAGGATAGTCAGAATAGGTTTTTAAAAAAGAAAGAACTATATAATGTCTAAGAGAGATGTACTTTAAATATCAAGACACAAACTGGAAGTAAATGCATGGAGAAGGATATACTGTGTAAACAGAAAGCATAAGAAGGCACTGACTTTAGTACTATCAGATAAGACTGATTTCAAGATGAAAGATTTTAATTAATAGGAAAGGCAAAACAATTATAGTCACCTCTATGAAGCAAAAATTGACAACTAAAAGTAGCTAAGACAATTCCACAATTCAATTTGGAGATTATAACAGCTCTCTCTATAAAGAGTAGAAATAAACCAAAACAAAACACAAAATCAGCAAAGTCAAAGAATACCTGAACAATGCTATTAATCATCTTGACTTAATTTCTATTTATAAAATGCTATTCCCAAATGGTAAAATACATATTCTTTTCAAGTGTACATGGTATGTTTACCAGGACATACCATAGGCTAGGTCATAAAACAAGTCTCAATAAATTTTAAAAGTCTGAAATCATACAAGATAATCTTTGACCAAGGTGGAATTAAATTAGAAATCAGCAACAATAAGACAACTAAGAAAATCCCAAATACTTGGAAATAAAAAGCATATACTTCAAATTCCATAAATTAACAAAGAAATGCAGATTAGAAAATTTTTTAATTGATTATAAAAACATCAAAATTCATGAGATGCAGCTAAAACAATGCTTAACAATGAAATTCATAACTTTGAATGTTTTTAATAGAAAAATACAAAAATCTAAAACTCAAAAGATGTGGAATCTCTATCTAAAATTAGGGAGGAAAGGGTGCCTGGGTGGGTCAGTTGGTTAAGTGTCTGCCTTCAGCTCAGGTCATGAATCCAGAGTCGTGGGATGGGGCCCCCGTATCGGGCTCCCTGCTCAGCGGGGAACCTGCTTCTCCCTCTCCCACTCCCCTTGCTTGTGTTCCCTCTCTGTGTCTCTGTCTGTCAAAAAAATAAAATCTTTAAAAATAAAATAAAATAAAATTAGGGAGGAAAAAGATGAAATAAAATCAACAGTATAAGGCAGAAAACAATAAAGCTAAAAAAACTCATGAAATAAAAAAATGAATAAACAAAAAATCAATGAAACTAAAAATTGTTTCTTTGAAAAGATTCACAAAATTGATAAGTATCTAACTGGGGTCAACCAGGGGGAAGGAAAAAAAGGCAACAATTGTCAGTATCAAGAATGAGGGGTGGGTGGGTAAAATGGGTGAACGGGGTCAAAAGTTTAAAACTTCCAGTTGAAAACGAAGTCATGGGAATGTAATACACAGCATGGTGACAACAGTTAATACTGTATTGAATATCTGAAAATTGCTAAGAGGGTAGATATTTAAAGTTCCCATTACAAGAAGAAAATAATTTTGTAACTATGTATGGTGATAGATGTTAACTAGACTTACTGTGGTGATCATTTTGCAATATATACAAATATCAAAACATTATGTTGGGTACCTAAAACTAATAATGTTGTATGCCGAGTATGCTTCAGTTAAAAAAAAAAAAAGAATAAAAGGAACATCATTTCAGATCCAATACACAGTAAAAGAGTAACAGATTATTAGAAGTAACTTTATTCCAATAAATTTTAAAATAGGACAAATTCCTTGAAAGATACAAATGACTAAATTTAATCCCAGGAGAAACAGAAAATTTGAATAGTCCTATATCAATTGAAGAAGTCGAATTTTTAATTCTAAACCCTCTAAGATCACTGACTTTGCTGGTAAATTTTATAAAACTCTTAAGAAAGAAATAATACTCATACTCCACAAACTCTTTCAGAAGATTAAGAAGGAAGAGGAATTGTTTCCTGACTCATTTTATGAGGCCAGTATTACCCTGTTACCAAAACCAGACAAAGGCACCACAAGAAAATAAAACTACAGAAAAATATCCTTCATGAACACCAATATAAATAACAATTTTTTTTTTTTTTTTTGCAAACTGAACCTAACCCTATATAGATGAACACTATATCATAAGCAAGTAGGATTTATCCTGGGTATGTAAAGCTGGTCTAACACAGGAAAGTCAATCAATGTAATTCACTATATTAGTAAAAAAAGAAAAAAATATGTCATTTGAATAGGTGGAACAAAAACATTAAAAAAAAAAAATCAATACCCCAATTCACTATAAATAGCCAGAGGAACAGAAGGGAACTTCCTCAAATTTATTATGAACATCCTTTAAAAAAACTACAGAAAACATCCTACATCAATGGTGAAAGGCTCGATGCTTTAATATGTACAAAGAGAAACAAGACAGACACTATCCACTCCACTCTCACCACTTTATTCAACATTTTACTGGAGGTCCTACCAGTGGAATAAGGCAAGAAAAGGAAATAAAAGGCATGAAGACAAGACGTTAAACTGTCTTTATTTGCAGATGACATGTCATATATAACAATCCAAAAGAACCCACAAAAAAGCTATTAGAATAAGTAAATTTAGCAAAATCATAGGACACAAAGATAAAAATCAATTCTGGTTTTATAGAGTTGCAGAGAATAATTATAAAATTTATAATAGCATCAAAAATATATAGTAGTAAATTTAGTGAAACGTTTTTAATACCTGTGCATGGAAAGCAATAAAACATTGCAAAGAAAATCAAGGGACAACTATATAAGTGGAGCAATATACCATGTCCATGAACTGGAAGACTCAATGTTGTTAAAATTGCCCAAATGGATGCATAGATTGAGGCAATCCCAATCAAAATTCTAGTGAGATTTTTTTTTAAAGATATTAACAAGCTGATGCTAAAATTAATATAGAAAGGCAAAAGACCTAAAACAGACATAACCATTTTGAGAAAGAAGAATGAGATGGGAGTACTTAGATTACCTGACTTCAAGTTACAGTAACCAAGACAGTATAACACTAACATAAGAAAGGACATATAGATCAATGGTACAGAAGAGAGTCCGGTAATAAACCTCAGCTCTTTATAATCAATTGATTTTGACAAAGGTGTTAAAATAATTCCACAGGGAAAAAGACCCTTGTTTCAGCAAACAGTGCAAGAACAACTATGTAACCATATGGTTTGGGGAGGAGGCCAACCCTCCTGTTAACCCTGTTAACACACTATTCACAAAAATTAACCCTAAGTAGTTCCAACTTAAACATAATAGCTAAAAACTATTAGACTTCTGGAAGAAAACACAGAACATTATCTCTGTGACTTGGGTGCCAGATTTCTTAAATACAAAAAGCATAAGCCAGAAAGAAAAAATTAAAAATGTAGGTCATCAAAATGTAAAACTTCTGCTCTTTGAAAAATAGTTAAGAAGATACACCACAGGCAGGTAGAAAATACTTGCAAACAAATATGTGAAAGATAGATTATATACAGAATATATAAGACACTCATACAACTTCAGTAAGAATACGTATAAAAGAACAAGCAACCCAACTTAAAAATGGACAAAAATGTGAACATTTTATAAAAGAGATATAGGAATGGGCAAAAAGCACACCACCATTAATTATCAGGGAAATGCAAACTGTAACCACAATGAGATACTACTATTAGATACCCAGTAGAATGGCTAAAGTTAAGAAGACAGTATCAAATACGATGCAGATGTGGAGCAAATGGAACTCTCATACATTGTTAATGAGAATGAAAAATGGTACACTTTGTAAAACAGTACAGCAGTATCCTATAATATTAAACATACATTTCTCATAGGACCCAGCAATCTTAGGTATTAATCCATGAGAAATAAAAATTTAAGTAGATACAAAGACTTGCCTGCAAATGTTCATAGCACCATTATTCCTAATAGCCCCAAAACTGAAAAGTGGAACTCAAATGTCCATCATACAGTGACAAAGTATGATAAAGTCATACTATGGTATACTATGCAGCAATAAAGAAGAAATATTTATATACACAATATATTTGAATGTCAAAAACATTATGCTATGCAAAGTCAAACACAAAAGACTACTTATTGTATGATTCCATTTATAAAGAAATCTGAAAGAAACAAATCACGGTGACAGAAACCAGCAGTTCCTGGGTCAAGAGACAGGGAAACAGACTAAAGAGCATGAAGAAATTATTTGGAGTGAAGGAAGTGCTCTCTAGCTTGTATGTGGTGATAGTTACATGGCTGTGAATAACTTCTAAATTCATCAAAAACATATACACTCAAAAAAAAAAAAGAAAGAAATTTGCAACTCTCATCAGAGACAAGGAGCTCATTTTTCTAAAATACAAAGAGCTCTTTAAAAAAAAAATCAGTGAGAAAAGGACCAACAACCCAATAAAAAAAAAGAGCAAAGAAATGAATAAGTCACTAGACAAAGAGATGACTAAATAGCTCCTAAATAAATTTAAACAATGCCTGACTGCACTGATAAGGAATGTTAAATGATACTGAGAAACCGTTTGTCACCTACAGAATTGCTAAGAATTCAAAAGGTTGGTAAATTATTCTGTAAAGGCACATGGAAACACTCCCATAGAGCTGATGGACAGGTAAATTGACATAGTCCTTACTAAGAGTAATTTGGCATTATCTATAAAAGTTATAAATACATTTATCCTTTCCCCAAAAGTAATTCCGCTCTGGAAATTTATCATATATATATATATATATATATTTGCAGACATGTAAAATGACATATGTATGTCGTTAACCTATATGGAACTCAAATGACTTTCAGTGGTGGACGGAATGGTTAATAAATTATGATACAAAATAATGCATTCAAAAAATAAAATATGCATCTATAGAAAAAGAATTCTCAGTATACTCATTTGAAAATAGCTATAAAATACATTGTTAATGGGCGCCTGGGTGGCTCAGTGGGTTAAAGCCTCTGCTTTCAGCTCAGGTCATGATCTCAGCGTCGAGCTCTCTGCTCAGCAGGGAGCCTGCTTCCTCCTCTCCCTGTCTCTCTGCCTGCCTCTCCGCCTACTTGTAATCTCTCTCTCTGTGTCAAATAAATAAATAAAATCTTAAAAAAAAAAAATACATTGTTAAATGAAAAAAAAAGGCAGGAACAGAACATTAAGAGTGGAATGCCACATCCAAAGTAAATAAAGGGGGAAAAGAATTTATAAATTCATAATAGTTTGTATATGCATACAGAAACTTTGAAAATATATGCAAAACTAGTAAGAATTGCTACTTAGAGTGAAGAACTAGAGGACAGAGAACTGAAACAGAACACATTTTATTTTTTCTAGATGATGTGCATACATTACCTCTTCAAAAAGATTAGGTGAATTAATTCAAATAAAGTTTGGTATGAAAAATAACTAAGAGAATGGACACATTAAAGCGATATGTAAAGACAGGGCACAAACTTGGGGGCAACATTTACAATTCAAATAACTAAAGGATGAGTGTCAAAAATACATAAAGGACTCAATCAGTAAGAAAAACTAATAATCCAAATGGTGAGGAGAAAATGAACAAAAGTCATGAATATATATATCACTGATAATGACACAAGAGTCAACAAACATAAGACAATACTAAACTTCATTAGTAATTATGGGAATTACAAAAACTAAAATACCCCTGGTTTATATTACCACAACTAGCAAAAATTTAAGTCTAACATTATGAGCTGTTGGCAAAGATCTAGATCAGGGTGGGTGGATATAAAGTAGTAAATCACTCTGTAAACTGCTTTGGCATCATCTACTGAAACTAAGTAATAGGTATATGTAAAAATCTTTACAGCAGCACTCATTGTATTAGCAAAAAACAGAAAAACACAAATATTTACTGACAAGAAAATGCATAAATAAATTTGGTATATTCAAACAACAGGGAACAGTGGCAGTGCAAATGAAGGAACTACAGCCATATAGCATCAACACAGACTCTCACAAACACAATGCTGAGGGGAAAAAATAAAGCAAGTTGTAGAGGAATACAGTTTCATTCCAGTTGTACAGAGTTCAGAAATTTGCAAAACCATGCATTATTTTCAGAAGACATATATATACACACACACGTATTTATGCATGTGAGTGTATATATATATTTATGTGTATATATATGTAGTAATACTATGAATAACAAAAGGCATCAATTGATAAACACAAAAATCAAGACTGCAAGTATTTTCTGCTGGTAGGAAGGATAGATTTGGACAGAGAACAATGGGAACAGCAAAGATACCAATACTGACCTAGTCTTTAAGCTGTGTGATGGTGCTGCTATTGCTAGCTACTATGTTTCAATGTTTGTATGTATTTAATATTTAATCATTTTCAAAACTCTACTGAAAGAAATCAATCCTGAAAAGACTAAATGCTGCAAAAAATAACTGCTCCTCAATTTAATTTATAAATCATGAGATCTTAATAAGAGCAAACATTTGCAGTAGAGAAGGTTAACTACTTACTCCACTATCTAGCCCAGCAGCAGTTTTTTAATGTGTGACTCAAAAAATGAAAACAAAAACATAATAAAAGGCACTTTAAGAAGATATTCGTAAATGTAAAGTCTTTTAAACAACTGTTTAAAAAGAGTTTAGATAGGAAATCATTGAGAGTGTGACTATCATCATCCTTTACCATTCCCTTTTCAAATGATGAAAGGAAGAAACATAAAAGAAAAAAATTCTGTAACTATAATTAAAGGGCCTCCTACTAAAAATACATAGAGCCAGTTCCATTCTCATATTCATTTTTTTTAAATGTGAAAAAATGTATTTAAATTTTATTCCCTGCTATGTTCCTGAAAGGATTTAAAGGGACATACAGCAATAAATAAATCCTCTTTCAATAAACGCTTAAAAAAAATAATGAGAAAATCGAGGAATTAAAATACCATAACAAACCAAAGCCATGGTGAAGGCTAATACACAGAAGCAAAATCATAATGAGGTCTTATACAATTTTTTATTGGATGAAATTGGGCTCCGAATTTAGTCAACTATAGCAAAGAAGGAAACATGACTAGTTAAAAGACAGTTACAAGTTAATGAACTCTACTCAAATACCATTATCAGCTTTTCTTGATACTGATTCCAAAGACATACTTCCCATGTGTCTTATAAAGGAGAACTAAAAATTGACCATGAAGCAACCAAAATACCCAGAAGGTTAATAAAATTAATGGCTTATTAAAGGACGAGGATTTGGGGGAAATACATAAAAATAATTTGCAGCAAAATTATTAAAGTGACTAATGAAAAGCTACTTAAAATTCAACATAATACCATATATAGTCATATAAAATGTACTGACCTTCCTGAATTGCCTTGTCCACAGTTATCCCAGAAGGTGAATTTAGAAGCTTTTGGTAATTCTGAGCATTTTGATCAAACAACTGTACAAGAAGAGTGCATGTCTTTTCATATTCACATCTGCTGACAGTGCACAACTGCTCCAGCTGCTGAAACACAGTAGCAGTATCATCCAGTGGATCATCTAAATTATCTCTGCAAATACAGAAGAACAAGTTTGCAAACAACATTAGAATGTGATATGCTTTTATTCACCACAAATAACCTTTATGTTAAATAAACAGCCTACCATGGATAAAGAAACAAAAAGACAAACAGATAAGAAATAAAATGTAAATGTAAATTCTGTATTTAAAGACGACATGCTTGTATACACAAAAGCTCCAAAGAACCCTCCCCCCCACACACACACACAAACTACTACCTCTTACAGATAGATGAGTTTACCAAGGTCCTAGCATACAGGGTCAATATATAAAATTCAACTGTATTACTATAGAATAGCCATGAACAATTGGAAATTGGCATTTAAAAAACTGCACTTTCCAAAGGCACCAGAAAAAAAATCTAATTAGTTAAATCTAATTAAACATATGTAAAATCTGAAGGCTGAGTACAACAGTGAGGAAAGAAATCACTAGTGAGGAAAAAATCACCAAAGAGCTAAATAAATTAAAAGATAAACCTGCTCACTGACTAAAGACTTGATCCTGTGGAGATGTCAATTCTTCCCCAAAATTAATCTACAAATTTAAAACAATCCCAGTCAAAATTCCTGCAGGATTTTTTGGTAGAAACTGACAAGAGGAATTTAAAATTTACACGCAAAAGCAAAGGAAGTAAAAGAGCCAAAACAATCATGGAAAGGGAAAACCAAGGCAAAAGACTCATACTACCTGATTTCAAAGTTACTGAGGCTACAGTATTCAAGACAAGGTAATGGTAGGAGAAACACATAGATTAATGAAAACAGAGTCCACAAAGCACATGTATGTGGTCAATTAATTCTTGAAAAGAGTATAAAGGCAATGCAATGGAGAGAAGACAGTCTTTTCGGCAAATGGTGCTGGGATCATTGGTCATCCATAAAAAACAAAAAAAGCAAAAACAAAACCAAAAACAAACCCAACTTCAAGCCTTACCTCATATCATATACAAAAATTAACTCAAAATGGATCAGAGAAGTAAATGTAAATTCTAAAACTATAAAACCTCTAGAAGAAAAAAATAAAGGATAAATCAGACTTCATTAAACTCTAAAACTTCTGCTCTTCAAAAGACTGTCAGGGAAATGAAAAGGCAAGCTATGGACTGACACAGAATATTTACAAAATACATACAATAAAAAGACCTGTGACCTTTCAAATCTCAATAAACAACCCAATTAAAAAAGAGAGGGCAACAAATTTAACAGGCACTTTGCCAAATAATACAAATGGTAAATAAGCATGTAAAATGATGCTCAACATTACTGGTCATTGAGGGAATGCAAATTAAGTCCAAAATGAGGTACCACTACATACCTATTAGAATGACTAAAATTCTTAAAAACTGACAATATCAAGTACTGAAGAGGATAAAGAGCAATTGGATCTCTCATACATTGGTAGTGGGAATGCAAAATGCTACAGCCTTTTGAAAAAATAGTTTCGCAGTTACTCTTATATACTTACCATTCAACCCAGAAATCTTCCACCTAAGGTATTTACCCAAGAGAAATAAAAACTTATCATCATACGAAAATCTGTTTAGGAATGTTTATAGCTGTTTTATTCATAACTGACAAAAACAGAAACAACCCAAACGTCCATCAACAGGTGAATAGGTAAATAAACCATGATACATCCATAAAATGAAATATTATTCAGCAATAAATTTTAAGAACTCCTAACGCAACATGGAGGACTCAAATGCATTATGCTAAGTGAAAGAAGATGGACTACATGCCATAGGATTTCATCTATACAACATTCTGTAAGGGCAAAAACTACAGGGAAACAACACATCAGTAATTGCCAGAGGCTGAAGGTGGGAAAAGGGCTGAATACAAGGGACATAAAAGAATTTTCTGGGTTGATGGAACTATTCTCTATCCTAACTGTAAGGGTAGTTTTACAACTGTATGCCCTTATCAGAACTCATAAACCTGTTCACTAAAAAGCATGATTTTACACTAGGCAAATTATATCTCAAATGTTTTAAATTCCAAGGTGCAAAACATAAAAACACAACAGAAACATTTAGTTTTCAATACCTCACAACTATGGCAACAGATTCCAACCGAGAAGTGATAAAGGCCTTCGTGATTTCTGGTGCATAAGTGTCTAGTAAGTGGGGTTCAGTTGATTTCACAAAAGGTACTGATGCTACCATTCTTTGCCACAGAGTTAATAAATAATGAACACTGTTGGGAGCAAATTCCCAATGCTACAAAGAAATAGAGCAAATGTTATTTAAAATGACATATCTTCCTAGAATAAGAATTACAAAGACAAAATTACTAAAAAGATTTTTTTGACAAATCACTAAACAGACTTTTAAATTAACTTTTATTCTAATTATACAGCCAATGAACATTCAACATAGCAAATTTTGTAAATGCAAAAAGGCATAAAGAAGAAACCAACAATCTCTCATTATTCTACCACCCAAGGATGATCACTATTAAAATGTTAGTGTACTGGGGCACCTGGGTGGTTCAGTGGGTTAAAGCCTCCACCTTCAGCTCAGGTCATGGTCCCAGGGTCCTGGATTCCAGCCCTGCATCAGGCTCCCTGCTCCGCGGGGAGCCTGCTTCCTCCTATCTCTCTGACTGCCTCTCTGCCTACTTGTGATCTCTGTCAAATAAATAAATAAAAATAAAATCTTAAAAAATAATGTTAGTGTACTTCTAATCTTCTTTCCCTGAATATCTTTCAGAGTTGAGATCATGTAGAAAAGGTGGTTTTAAAACCTCCCCCCAAACTTATAAAAAGAATTTTTCCCAAAAAAATCTGTAAAAATGTCTTTTTTGTTTCTTCAGTTTATTATAGCTTCTCAATTCATTCTTCAATTATCAGATATTCAGATAATCTAGATCTAAGTTCTTATTATAAAGTATGTTCCAATGAACTTTTACCTAAAGCCTGAAAAAAGTATTTTTAGTAAAGTACAGTAACAAATATTAAAAATCCCCACCAAATCTTATGAAGAAATTGTTTTTAAAATTATCTACTGTTTAACATCAATCATACATTTTTATTTACCTGGAGGCTAGTAATGGTAAAGTTAGCAATCAATCTGATAACTTCAGGATATTCCTTCACCAAAACTAATTCTCCCAGCTGATAATTTGTCTTTAAACGAGCCAAAAATCGGCAAAATTCATGATAATTACCTGGATCAGACAAACCCTAAATTATAAGACAAAAAGAAAGACTTTTAAAAATACTTAAAAACAAAACAAGATAACGACCTGTCAATAAAATTCCAAGAGTATTTTATTAAGTTTTCCAATTTTCATTGGTACTCTGTAACAACTGCGTAATTATTAATCAAAGAAAACAAATATTTCCTGCTGAATTTAATGTTGTCATGAGTCATTCATGACAACATTAAATTCAGCAGGAAATAATAAGAAATCCAAAGTAGAGGATGTGGAAGAAGCTTTGCACTGTGATGACTAAATTACGTTTGGGAGGGCGCCTGGGTGGCTCAGTGGATTAAAGCCTCTGCCTTCGGCTCAGGTCGTGATCTCAGGGTCCTGGGATCGAGGCCTGCATCAGGCTCTCTGCTCAGCAGGGAGCCTGCTTCCTCCTCTCTCTCTGCCTGCCTCTCTGTCTACTTGTGATCTCTCTCTCTGTGTCAAATAAATAAAATCTTAAAAAATAAATAAATAAATAAAAATAAATTACGTTTGGGAACCCACTGTATTACACCAAAAATCTGTGTGTGTGTGGGCATGCGTCTGTGTGCACACGTGCACGCACACTGTGGCTTAAATAGGAATTAAGAGAAGACTTGAGAAATATTTAAGATGAAAATTCAGAATGGGTTCTTGAAACCCTGGATAAGAGTGATACCAACTGAACTGAAGTTAAAATGGTATTTGTGCACACAAACAAATTTCTTTTAATTCAACAAATATTTATTGAGTACTAGAGACACTGTGCCCTCAAGCAACTCCTGGTCCCTAAGCAGAGTCATTCAAATAAATTAATGCAGAAGGGCAGAAAGTTCAACAAAAGTACTACAAGACATAGAGGTAATCTTGAGGAAGGAGAGGTTAAAAGGAAAGACCAAGAAAGAGGTCGCTAGTTGTCTATGAGAGCTCCCTGAAGACTGGGTGTAAGTGTTATCTTTACAAAAGTTCAAACACTTTGCATTGTAGATGGCATGAAAGACAATTCAAAAAGTATCTATTTAATACTGAAAGAGTTTCTAAGAAATTTCACTCATATGAACACCATGAAAATATAAAATAGTGTCTAATTATTAAGGACAAATTACAAAAAGATACTTCATACTCATAGGTCTTTTAATATGTTTATAATTCTAAAATAATATAATACTCAAACTAACTTTTACAGACATGAAACATGAACATAAGGATGTTGGAAAACCAATTAAGACAATTATTTGATATTAGCATATTATTTTCCACATACGGATTGACGACAGTGACTTAAACAACTAAAAATTTTAAAGTATATTAGTAAAATCCCATTTATCAACAAAACATGTATATTTCATGATTGTGCTAACATTGAAAATATAAAATAAAAGCCTAACACACAAAATACTAAAATACTTTTGCGAATGACCTACAAAAGCAATTGCTCCTTATTAAGCAAGCACATTTTCTTTATGTACAAATATTATATGTCCCCTCAATAGTAATAACAAAGAGACAGATAAATCTCCTTAAAGCATTTAACCTCTTAAAATCCGTACTTTCATCAATATATTTTAAACCAAAAACAAAATAAAAAGTAAAACAAAAAATTTTATCTAAGCAGCCAAATCACTAATTAATAATGACTTTGCAATTCTCTGAAATGAATATTGCTTTGAAGCTTTGCAAGTTAATGTATAGATTTTTAAATCTACAAACTCTTATTTGTCCACAAGAGGGCAAAAAGACATTATCTCATAACTCAAAGCCGCTTAATCCAATATTAACATTCAGATTCATATTAAGTCTTCTAATTCAGAAGGTAGCTATGACTCTGAAATAATTACTTTAATAATGTAAGAAGTACAAACAAAGAAATGCAGTACACAATGGTATAAAGCAGAAGCATCACAGGATATATAGGATATATACCTTCTATTCTTATTCACCTAAAATAATGGAAAAAAGTAAAAAAGGAAGAACACAGAAGTCTGTCAGAAAGCATCCATTTTTAAAAACTGTTTCTACTACAAATGAGATCTAAGGAAGATGGATATGATACTTCATACTTCCTTCCAGAATCATAATCAAGTCACAAGTTTATTACACCTTTCAGCAGAAAAACTATTTCTACATACTAAGTATTAATTAAATTACTTCATAAATACCTGAGGGTTTTCAAGTATCCTTTTTACGCCCTTAATTAAATTACCAAGGTACTTGGCACGTTCAGGACTGCTAAATAAGGACCTTCTTGTAGAAGCAAACTGAACTAAACATGAAAGTGCCTAAAAATAGGAACAACAAAATTCATTTCAATTTTAAAAGTGACTATGGCCACATGTAAGGAACACTGTCTTTACATAAAAAATAGTTTTAAATTTTAATAGAAAAGTATTATGGAATCCAGAAATAATGAAAGCTACACACCATCAATCACCAATACCACCAATCACTCTTTAACCCTGCCACTACAATTTCTAATCATGTGTATTCTCTCCTAATATATTTTCATATGTTAAATATGCCAAAGCAACCTGGACATGCACATACGCAAAAGGCTCCCAACTGCTTCTGTTGCCCAGCTCCGTTCATGAACCAATAAAACAGGTGTTCTACAAAAAATAAAAGATGTTTGAGAAATACTGTACATTATTATGTACGGTGGTATCCTGCAAGTAGGAAAACTTTACTTTTGTGTAACTTGGTACGACGTTACTTAATTGAGTATGTCCCCAATTTATGTGGTGATAGTACATCTTATCCACACCATTCATTGAAAAGCTGAGACAAAATTTGGAGAATGCTGCTAGAAACATTAGATATTCTAAAAAAATGGTCTAGTTATCTTCTAAAAGTTAATACTTTACCAGACAATTTCACCACTTGGGTTCTTAATTCTACTACTGAAAACCATTGCAGTCTGTCTGATCATTAAGCTAGAGGCCCACGATTGGCAGCTTTTCAGCCCAAACAGGCTCTCACAGGCTTTGTTTTGGTCCACATGTTTGCCCACTTTGTAAAAAAATTAGAATTGGCTGTTAATGTTTAAATATTTTAAGCAAGAGATATTAAATAACTTCTGGCTCTCTTAGCAAAGGTGAGAACAGGGACAAGAATCAGAGAATGGCCTTTTAGATGTTCTCTAGTATGCCGCAGTCCTTACTGTTAAAACAAAACAAAACAAAACAAACAGGGGCCCCTGGGTGGCTCAGTCATAAAGCATCTGCCTGCGGCTCAGGTCATGGTCCCAGAGTCCTGGGAGCAAGTCCCACATCCAGCTCCCTGCTCAGCGGGAAGCCTGCTTCTCCCTCTCCCACTCCCCCTGCTTCTGTTCCCTCTCTCGCTGCCTCTCTCTGCCAAATAAATAAATAAAAATCTTCTAAAAAATTTTAAAAAAATATTCCTTAGGCAATTCTGATGTGTTGAAGATTTGGGAACCACTGGTGTATTAAAAACATCCAGGCTTTGGGGGCCATAAACATCTGGGTTTGAGTCGCAGTTTCATTATTTAGTTTGCTGCCCTAATGAAATTTATTTTAGCCAGTCTGGGTCTGTTTCCTTGTCAACATAGTGAGGATAGTAATACTTACCTTGTAGGGCCACTGTGAGGATGAAGTGAGATAAGTACCATATAATAGGGCAGGCCCAATAAATGTTAGTTACTTTCTCTTAAAGCAGTTGTTTTACACTTAATTTTTAAGTGCCAGTCGCTTGTTTTATTGCAAAACATAACTGTACATGAAACCATGGTTTTTAAATAACTAAAAACAAACTATTCTGGTTAAAAGACAGAAGGCTGAAACTCTGGCACCACCTGGAAACAGAGTATCCTGTGAAATGCAGTTTAAAAACCACCACCTTAAAACCCTAGACTGGAAAACAGACATGTTTTTTTAAAAAAGAAGGGGAGACAGTATTTTTGTAAATCTATTCCTCCCTTCTAGGCAATAACATATCTAAACAAACACACCACTGATATGTACTTTAAATCTGGAACATCTTTCTTCAGGAAATGGCAATATCAGAATCTTCCAACTTAACTTCTAGAAGCTTAGATATTAAACCGACAACTTTTTCCATTTTTTTTTTTTCAATCTTGGCTGGTCTCTGTTTTAGGTTCCACAAAGATGGGGTTCACATTCTCAAAGTTACTATATAACCAAAGAGTTTTAAGATTTTTAAAGCACACAAAAGAATTTAACTCAAAAAATGAATGAACTGGAGTGATGAACACAAAATCAAATGAGCAGATCCCCTTTGTTTCTCATTCAGAGATACTGATGGGGGCCGCCCGGCAAGGGAATGGAGGATCAAGGAAGAGTTAGAGGGAAAGAAAAGGGAAGGCAACAATGGTGTGGCCAACGACTGGACTGAGGCCCAGAAGAAGGGATGGGGATTGGGTAGAAAGGAAGGTACACTTAAAGGCTGACAGGTTTTCCTGGCTCTGGGCAAGAGCTACACCAACCACTAGAGGTCCTGGATTCACCCATGAAAAGGAATCCACTGGTGACTATAAATAGAATCTGACAAATAGCTTAAGTAAATAAATCCCAGGAGATGTAAGGAAGAATTTCTTGTGAGAGGTAAACCCAATCAAGAATATACACTGGACTTCTTACAGTAAATATAGACCACCGGATAAAGATTGCATGTACTTTTTAATGAAATAATGAATGATTTTTACTTACTAACTGAGATAGTAGTGGCGGAAGTGAATGATACAAATTGAAGAAAAGATCCAATGTTTCTGGTTCCAGGAAAACTGGAAAAAAAAAGATTTTTTTCTAATACCATTACGTCCATTCAGTTATCTTAATGTAAACAGTAAGACATTATCACACAAACAAAAACTCTAAGACCTCTGCATGTGGCCACTCTTATCAGTTAGGCTTAATTCCTTTTTTAATTCCTAGCTATTTTCCTTTGAAAGATGAAATCATACAGAGATAGAAACTAATTAGCTAAAATGTTCCTTATTTCTATGTGGCATCTACAGTTCTTACTGGGAGAATCTTCTTACCATTTTCATTTGTATTAAAGTAATATAAACGTTTAAAAATTTAAACAGTATCAAAAAGTAAACACTATTAAAAACTGTATAATGAAAAACAGCTGTACCCTACCCCATTCCAACTACTTTTCAACTCTTATCTACACTTACATACATATTTCCAAATAACATGCTATATGACTATTTCTTTGTTTTACCTTAAACATCAAATGAATTCCTGTTATAATCTATGAGGCTGTAACCCCTACCACAATCTGACCTCTTTCAAAATCCATCCACTATTTTAACAATTTGGGGTTAAATCAATTCCAAGTGTTTACATTTATTACAGCTGTGTATGTAATGTTAACAGCTGAGCCAAGGAGTACACTATGATTATATTACATTTCTAATACTCTCTGGATTTAATCATAACATCTTTTCTGTGCTTAGCTGTATATCTGTCACTAATTCTTTCCAAATGTTCTGACAGATTGTAAAATGTTCTTCGTACCATTTTCTACATGATCGGTAGCATCAAATAACCTATAATTTCCACTTCTCCCCCCTCCCCCACCTCCTAGAGCCTTCAAACTTGTTCCTAAATTTGCTATATAATTATCTTCTTTTTATATCTGTTCACTGTCATCTTGTGTTGAAACTCCCTTTTCACAAACCCCTTATCTTCTATGGTTTTTGTGTCAAGTAACTTACTGAAAGCAAGCACATAAGGGATAAATTCCAGGAGGATGGGCATGTCTGAAAATGTTGGTTTTTTTTTTTTTTAAGATTTTTAATTTATTTATTTGACAGAGAGAGAGAGAGATCACAAGTAGGCAGAGAGGCAGGCAGAGAGAGGAGGAAGCAGGCTCTCCGCCGAGCAGAGAGCCCGATGTGGGCCTCAATCCCGGGACCCTGAGATCATGACCTGAGCCGAACGAAGGCAGTCTTTAACCCACTGAGCCACCCAGGCGCCCTGAAAATGTCTTAATTCTACATTATGCTTGATAATTTCAGTCTAGTTTGAAAATTATTTCCCTTCAGAAGTTTGGGGATACTACTCCATTGTCTTCTGGCTTCCAGCACCGATGCTGAGAAGTCTAATCCCATTCTTGAACCCAATCCTTTGTAGGTGACTTACTTCTCCTTTCTGGTAGATTTTAGGATCTTCCTTTTATCATTGTTACTCTGAAATGATTATGATTATGAAGCTTAGTGTTTCTTTTATTCATTCATTACTATGTGCACTTGATGGGATCTTTCAATTTGAAATTTTATGTTTCAGTGCCGAGAACTTTTTTTGGTGTTGTTTGCAAATTTTCTTCTGTTTTTTTTCTATTCTCTTTCTCGAACTCCTAGTAATCAGATGCCATCTCTCCTAATTTCATGCTCTGATATTCTTTTATCTTTTTCTCCTATCAAATCTCTCCTTGCTTTTGTGTTCTGCTTTGCTTTTTTGTTTCTGGGACATTTCCTTAACTTTACCTTCCAACCTTTTATTAAGTGTTTTATTTAGGCAACTATCTTTTATATTTGGAACAATCTCTTAACTTTCCTTTTTAAAGATTTATTTATTTATTTATTTCACAGAGGGAGAGAGATCACAAGGAGGCAGAGAGGCAGGCAGAGAGAGAGAGGGGGAAGCAGGCTTCCCGCTGAGCAGGGAGCCCGATGCGGGCCTCGATCCCAGGACCCTGAGATCATGACCTGAGCTGAAAGCAGAGGCTTTAACCCACGGAGCCACCCAGGCGCCCTTAACTTTCCTTTTTAAAACAATGGCCTATTCTGGGACAACTGTGTGGCTCGGCTGGTTAAGTGTCTGACTCTTGATTTTGGCTCAGATCATGATCTCAGGGTTATGAGATCGAGCCCCACATTGGGGCTCCACGCTTGGTGGGGAGTCTGCTTGAGATTTTCTCTTCTCCTTCTCCCTTTACCCCTCCCCACCATGCGTTCTCTCTCTCTCTCTCTCAAATAAATAAGTAAAACTTAAAAAAAATACTATTCTTGGGCTCCTGGGTGGCTCAGTGGGTTAAAGTCGCTGCCTTCGGCTCAGGTCATGATCCCAGGGTCCTGGGATCGAGGCCCACATCGGGCTCTCTGCTCAGCAGGGAGCCTGCTTCCTCCTCTCTCCTCTCTCTCTGCCTGTCTCTCTGCCTACTTGTAATCTCTCCTCTCTCTGTGTCAAATGAATAAATAAAAATCTTAAAAAAAAATACTCCTCTTGTTTCAGGGATGTGTGACCTTTTTTTTTAAATCTCCCTGTGGATATTAACTATATGTTTTTGAACTTTACTTCTACTCTTTACTTTGTTCCTACTAAACTCTCCCTTTAAAAAAAAGCTTTTTGAGATGATTACAGATGCATATGCAGTTGTAAGAAATAATACAGAGACCCCATCCACCCATTACTTAGTTTCTTCCAATGGTAAATTCTTGCAATAGTAACTATAGTACATTATCACAATCAGGAAATCACATTGATACGATCCATCAATCTTACTCATCTTTACCATTTTTACATGCACTCGTGTATGTGTGGGTGTGGGTGTGTGTTTATGTGTAGTCTGTGCAATTTTTATTACATTTGTTGGTTCATGTATTCATCATGATACTAAGAATACTAGGTCCCTTTTAACTGTTTTAATCTGATTTCCATATTAGAAGTTCTCACAAAATCTGTGGTGTTCTCCCACTGTATCCATTATCCCTAAATATCCAGTATAATTTGTCAAGTACAAAAAGGTCTGGTCTTGGGAAGTAAGAGGGAAGGGCACACAGGGAAGAGAAACGAAAAGGTGGTAGTTGCACAGGTGGGAGAGAAAATCCTAGGGACTTTGGGCAGAATACAAACTTTTTACCAAGCCCTTTCAGCCCTCTTCCTCACCTCACCTCTGACTGTAGGAATACCCTAGTGCCATCATCTTTCTGAAATGTGAGAGCAAATCAGCTTGCTTTTTGTCTTGGTATCCTTCTCTACAAGGAAGTAAGCTGCAATTCTGCTCTGCTAAGTCAGTTATTCTAATTCATTCTCCTTTTAACTTTGAAAAATATGTTTTCTCTGTGTTATATCTCAGTGTTATATCTTCTCCCACTCTGCTTATCTGAAACTTTCAAAACAGAACTTTTCATTTTCCCTCCCAAACCTGTTTTCCTCCTAACTCTAGAGCTATCTTTCCTATTCTCCAGTATCAAAATATGGAAGCTCCCATGATATGAAGTTAAGGAAAGCAGATTTCAATACTGGGTATCAGCAGCTACCTTTATTATAAATCTTTTTGAATTTTTGATTGCTTAGCAAAAACTAGAGATAACTGCACAAATGGCAACTATATTGTTTAATTCTGTGCCTTTTCCTCTGACCATCCCTCACACTAAACTTTCTTCTTACTTGTTCTCCAGGTTGTTGGAATCTGCACTGTGCAAAGATCATCTGCAGATTCATCTGCTGAACTGCCAATGAAGTCAAAGTTAAGGCAGTTGAGGACCAGTTTCAAGACCTGCATTACTAAATTTTGTTGACCTTCATCCTGAAGATTTAAAGGTTTGGCCAACACCTGAAAAAAGTTGAAAGTCAAATAAAACATGAAATACGTCAGCAAACAAATTTTCACTTCACTAATTTATTTTCAATGCCAAATTAGAATTAGGAAGAAAAGTTTGCAAAGTTACGTTGTATATATTAGAAAAAGTTGTAATATCACTATCAACAAAAATCCACAAGAGACTATTTTCAAATTTTATTTTCTAAAATGAGAATAAGACTTTTGACACTTAACTGCAAATTGTAGGCCATCTTCTAAAGTTATAAAAAGAACTTTAGGACAAATACTTTACTCATCACAAATGTATAAATCTATGGGATTTATTAGGTCAAAGGCGGCTTAGAACAAGCTGAAAATATAGTATTCTTCAAGTATGTATAAATGATGGGGGGAACTTTATGTATAAATGATCCATATTCAGCTAACAAAGGTCAGAGCTGTGTGAATGTAGGAGGACACTCAGGAACTTCTGGAGAACAATCCTGACCACACCCTCCCCCACCCCCTCACAAAAGGTCTATTCTGATGCAATCAGAATAGATTATCTCCTAAAGTCACATTGTGAAATACCTGTGGAGGAAGTGATATGAAGTTTGGGATTCTGCTTCAAGAATAACACAAAAAAGAAAGAGCTGTTTGGAAAGTACAGAGATGAAAAGAAACTGGTCTTGAGTTACTGCTTAACTGGTTGATGGGTCCAAGGGAGTTCATTATACTCGTCCACCTTCTTTTGCGTATGTTAAAATTTTCCATACAAAAGAGAAATTTAAAAAATAATGGAGAGTCTTTCAGTCTGGCCTACTTCGGCAGTTATCCTGTCACTAACTATACCAGAGAACTGGAATAATTAGAAACCTGCACTTAGTGGAACATACTTTAGGAAATGCTATACTATGCCAATTAAAAAGCTTGAACCGTGGGATGGAAACCCTATATTACAAGCAAACACAATATAATTATTAATTGTACTATCCCTAATGTTCAACAGAGTACCAAGTAGCAAATGGGAAAATATTATTTCCCATAGAAATTATTAAAGTTAACTGTCTTGGCTCACCTATGAATAAATAGTGATAATTGATTAATTAGAAAGACTTGCTGCCATTTCATTGTTCATCTGCATCCCATTAAAATACAGGCAACTAAAATAAAGAAACTAAATCTCAATTAGCTTCTGTAATAAATAATCTACAGCAGTAGTAGGAAAGCAATGAAACTATTACCTAAAGATGAGTTACTGAATTCCCTTTGGATTTTGTTTTATTGGATTTTATCTCTGGTAAATAAAAATGAATTTTTTGGAACCTCTTACAGACTTGTGGAAATCTACTGTATCTAAATTAAGACTGTTCACAATAACTCTTCAAAAGGCAGAATGGGGGGTTGGAGAAAGGGGATTCATTTGAAATTCTTCTGAAACTTAATATTTCCTAAATACTCTAAGTAGGATACTGAATTATTAAAAAACTTACCTCTTTTAGAAGAGAGCACGCTAGTACTAAAATGTCTTTGAGAGAAGTGTCACGAAATGAGGTAGCTATTTTCCTGTGTTTTGCTGAAGGTCTAGAATAATCAACCTAAAAAGATCAAGATAAATTTATTTAACCAGACTTATTAAATAGCAGAGCAAAAATTTATGAAGAAAAGGAATGGAAATAATGATTAAAGAAGCATCGGAGTTAAAACAAAGTACAAAGTACAGAGTTAAGAGAACTTTTAAAAATCTACTGGGATACGTGCCTTGCTTAATGTTACTCAAAGAGTTAATGGCAGACCCACCGGCAGAACCCAAGTTTCTGGATTGTTTCAATTCATTGCTCTTTCTAACCATACCAATCCCAAAATTAAAAGCCAGAATTGATCATACTTTCAGAGGCAATATGAACACAGATTATAAAAGAATAGATGGGGCGCCTGGGTGGCTCAGTGGGTTAAAGCCTCTGCCTCCGGCTCAGGTCATGATCCCAGGGTCCTGGATTCCAGCCCCACATCAGGCTCCCTGCTCCGCGGGGAGCCTGCTTCCTCCTCTCTCTCTGACTGCCTCTCTGCCTACTTGTAATCTCTCTCTGTGTCAAATAAATAAATAAGATCTTTAAAAATAAAATAAAATAATAAAATAATAAAATAAAATAAAATAGATGGATCCTAAGACTATCAACTCCTGTACCATGTACCATTTCACATTAGGCAAGTAACAACTTCCCTGTTCCTAAGCTCAGATTGCTCCTGTAAAACAAGAATCCCTAAAATAATCTTCAAACTCTTAACTTTCTGTGAATCAGTTAATAATCAATTACAGAAAAATTCTTCATATAAAAGTAGTATTTCTATATACATCAGAAATGTCATTGGTTCATATATCCTTGGTGTTTTAAAAAGAAACCAAGGCAGAAAAAAAAAAAATAACCAGAAATCTTATTATATAAGCAATAGTACATTCCCTCTGAATATTTATTGGTTATTGGTAAATAACTATTAAGAATAAATTTATGAAGAGTTGTTCTTGAGCCTCTAATCTAAAATATGATATGGTCAAAACTGTACTATTAATGTCATTAATACTTCCATTTATCAACAGCAAACAGAAAACAAAGCTGAAGTCTGATACCCAAATGACTATTAACACCATGGGCCAAAGTCGCTATAGCATTCCTTTTGCTGTTTAGAAGAAGAAAATAAACCATTTTTTTTGCTAATGCTTATACAGATTAAAAAAAAAAGAAAAGAAAAAAGCAGTGAGCTCAAAACTGATTATCTGATACTTCCTAAGCGCCATCATACAAATTAGACCATATTTAATGCCACATTTACTTATAGAAATATGAAACATAACAGAAGTGATTACAGAAAGTAGTTACAAATCTGTAACCAATAGGTAAGATTCAAACGATCATTTCCAGCATTCTTCCCTCCTTTTAAATCAAACTTCAGTCTGTCTCTCTATTTCCCTCAATATATAAAAACTTTTCCTTAAAACAAATTAATAATAGCATATAGTATTACAATTGTGATTTATGAAGTACTCTTCACATATTATTTCACTTCTTAAAACAGCCTGTGAAAAATATATTATCCTCTTCTTACATATGAAAATTAAAGTTTATAGGCACACTATCTTAGAGCAACCTCTCATTATACCATATCTGTAACAGGAAAAGAAGAACCTCTTATGGAGCACTTGTACATATTAGGCCCTGAGCTAGTAGTTTATCTAATCTTAATAAGATCCTGGAAGGTGTCATTCTCACTTTGCAGACAGTAAGTCTGTACGTTTAAAGACGTTCAGAAGTTTGTCCAAAGCAGTAAGCAATAGAGCTAAAATACAAATCCAGGTCTTATATCAGTTATCTTCAAGGCCTACCTGCTTATTTTACTTGTTTTGCTCATTGATATCCAGTTTTTTGAGAAGAGGGACTGGGCATCTATTGTCTACTGTATGTCTATGCCTCTACAATGTAGATAAAGGATATTTTACTTCTAGATGATTATATATTGAATATCCTCCAGGAACAGTAGAAACAATAATCTTGGTTTGAACAAAAAACAACATAGCATATAATTTTCTTTTAGGAAATCTGAAGTTTGGATATTTTTCTTAAAATATACATCTTGTTATTGACATGACATGAATTTGCCTGGTTCACATTTAGCAATGATAGTATTTGATTTTCACCATGCACTGTAGATCTTCCTGCCTGCCTTACCAAGTGCTTGTTCAAACTGTAAATGCCATAAAATTAGACCAAGTAAAATGTGTCCACAAAAGCCATGTATTTTTTACCATACAAAACTAAAATCACACTTTAGACCTTGAAGCTTTTTTTGAAAGCACTTGATTATATACAAGATAAGCCTAGAACATCTTGTACTAAAAAGTAAGAAAATATACAAAGACTGGTGAGTAAGTATCAAATGGACATGGAAGCAAGCTTGAAAGGGTTCCTACTGGCCAAATCTGGCAAAATGTGAGCATCAAAATACGTTAGTAACAAATTATAACCTACTAAATAAAATAGGAAGCCAAGAATCCATACTGATATAAATAAGTGAATAAATTGAAAGTCTGATGAGGAATGGGTATTTTGTCTTAAGTAGTTATTATTTACAAAGGAGAAAAAAATAAATCTACAATTAGAGAAGCCTGGTGGAGACCATCTTCATCAAATAACCAAAGTAAACATCATTAGCAATGTAGCAAATCAAATCATGTGCTTCCTGACTAGAGA
The DNA here is from genome assembly GCA_002007465.1 of Ailurus styani. Classification (NCBI taxonomy): domain Eukaryota; kingdom Metazoa; phylum Chordata; class Mammalia; order Carnivora; family Ailuridae; genus Ailurus; species Ailurus styani. The sequence goes on from LNAC01000017.1 coordinate 4,698,584, forward strand.
AAATGAGAAGACCACAGTATCATTTCTGTGATATTCCTAACCAATATGCATAATCTGAATCTAATAATAAAGTAACATCAGACAATCCCAAATTGAGGGACATTTCATAAAACTGGCCTGTAATTCTCATAAATGCTAAGGTCATGAAAAGTGAGAGAAAGATTGAGGAATTTTTCCAGATCAATGGAGACTAATAAAAACACGTCCAATAAATGAGACACACAATTCTAAACTGGTTCCTTTGTGGGACAAATGGATTCTGGTATACAAGCATAAGGGGGGAAATCGTTTTATACTCTGGGGTGGAGGAGTCAGGGAATGAGGTCTATGATAAACTAAGGGATCACTTTTAATTGAAGATAACCATCCAATAAAACTAGAACATTCTCTAATTCCTGACTGAACACAAGTTGGAAACCATTATTTTGGGTGATTTTTTTTACGTAGAGGAACTATATTGACACTCCAAAGGGAGCTGGCAAGTAGTCCTGAGTATGCAAGCTCTTCATATTTATACGTGCGTGCATGCGCACACACACACACACGCAGACTACTAACCATGACAACAATTTTAAAATATAAACACTACCTTTACTCCCCTTTAACATTATCCCACACAGAACCCAACTTCTGCTTTTGTTCTGTTTAGAACCATGCTAAGTACAAAAGTGAACAGAAACGGGTGACAATGTGCTCAGCTGCTGAGCTCATAAAGGCACTGTTGGGGGGAAGCACAGCTTCTGGAAACTCTCCTAGCACAGGGTGAAAATCCACGCCAGCAAGTGGCCAAGTGCCAAGCGGCCTATTCTTTGAGGAGTCCTGCTGTGTACCCATTGTTGAGAATCCATTCACCAACTGCTTGTCTTTTATTTGTAAGCAAATAAAGGTTTGTTTCTCTTCACATAACTTTTTTCTTACGGTTAGTGTATTACTATATATAAGAATAAAAGCACAACTCACCAATTCTCATGAAGCAAGGACCATGTCTAATTCCCTCTCCCTTATAGTGCTTTATACTACTGCTGTTACTTTCAATAAGTGTTCCAATATCCAATTATCCCAACAATAAAATACACAAAAGACTTGATTATTCAGAGTTTTATGCCACACAAACATTTTATATGAAAGAATCAGCGTTACTTAGCAAACTTCATGTCACTATTAGATGGAAGGCTTACCAGGTTCATTTCCTGAGTCAATTCAGAGAGGATTATTACTCCTATTATGCAGTGCTCCACAGTACCCTACGGAGAAAACAACCAAGCATACCCTAAGTAGAGACATATTATTGGTTCTTAATATGTAAACAAATTTAAATACTGAAACACCACATTTTCTTAATAATGTATCTACCAAAATATGTAAAAAAAAATCCTTATGATGTCTACAAAAATAATTTCGAGTTCATTTTTTGAAGGATAAATTTAGGTACACATAGAGTGGGGGAAAAAAGCTCACTTACCTTAGAACTGCACAATACTCTACAAAATGTTTATAGCACCTAGCATTTATATTAAACTTAACCTTAAAATACGAGAGTTTAATAGTTTTCATGAGACTATGCATAAGAATGAACAAAAAATGCTCTTTAGTTCTGTAAATTTGCTTGAAGGCTATTGAGATAGCTGCACTCAAATAATTAATAAATAGCTTAGGAACTAATCTAAATCCTTCAATCTAATATCACATAAGATCATTTAGACCCTTTTAGTATTATTTAATAGTGCATGTATATGTATTTATTATGATATCTAAAATGAAGGCGTCTAAAGTGTCCAATGTACTGGGGTAAATGAACACATGACTATCAATATGGTATACAGTTTCATAGCCTCTATAAAGTTTTTAATGTAATCAGCTTCCAATTTAATTTCAAAAACTTCCTTCAAATCAAAATTCGGATTTTATATGCACTGTTACTAACAAATTACCCTACTGCAAAATCACACTCTAAGTATAAAAATTAAAAATGTAACATCCAGGGACGCCTGGGTGGCTGAGTCAGTGGAGTGTCCAACTCCTGATTTCAGCTCAGGTCATGAGCTCAGGGTCGTAAGATCGAGACCCACATCAGGCTCAGTGCTCAGCAGAGAGTCTGCCTGAGGTTCTCTTTCTCCCTCTCCCTCTGCCCCTCCCTGCACATGCTCTCTGTAATAAATAAATAAATATTTTTTAAAAAGTAACATTCAGGGGCGCCTGGGTGGCTCAGTTGGTTGAGCAGCTGCCTTCGGCTCAGGTCATGATTCCAGGGTCCTACGATCGAGCCCCGCATAGGGCTCCCTGCTCAGCAGAGAGTCTGCTTCTCTCCCTCTGCCTGCCGCTCTGTTTACCTGTGCTCGCTCTCTGTCAAATAAATAAATTAAACTAAATTAAAAATTAAAAATTAAAAAATTAAAAAGTAACATTCAATTATAGTGTAATCGTAAAAAAGAACTAATACAGATTACAAGTTTTTCAAGTCCTTTTTATTTATTTCACAGAGAGAGAGAGAGAGAGGGAGCACACAAGCGCATAAGTGGGGGGAGTGGCAGGCAGAGGGAGAGGGAGAAGCAGGCTCCCCGCTCAGCAGAGAGCCCAATGCGCTCAGCAGAGCCCAATATGGAGCTTGATCCCAGGGCCCTGGGATCAAGACCTGAACTGAAGGCATAGTTAACCAACTGAGCCACCCAGGCGCCCCACAAGTTTTTCAAGTCTTAGTTTTATAGTTGGTCATTCCTTCTATTTATTATCTCAGGATGAAAAAATAAACAAAAGGCACATCCCATAATTTTTGCATTTTATGTCTTTATGGCCCTTCACGACAATCTCAACTGTTTGAACTGAGCTACAGATTTCCTGTTACTGAAGCATCCATCCTCTGAGTACACCAGGTCAATGCTCCTCAAAGTGCTGCTGCTCCCTGATCACCTGCTGGTCATCTGCAAACTCCATGCTAGTCTCAGAATGGCTTGGTACTCATTTGTGATGGATGAGATAAAAGAGTTTGCACAAGATTATAAGCCAGCTAAGCCCCTACTAAGTACACTGCTTAGTTCAGCTGGCATTTTTTTCACAGCAAGTCTTCCTCAGTGAAGGAAGCACCACGTTGATTTACATTCTGCTCCTTATCTTGTTGTGAGTCAGTAATGTGGATAGCACTGCCACAGATGACAGGAGGCTCTCCTGGCTATGTATGTAGAAAAGAAGCCCATCAATGTTTGTAGTGTGGCAGCAGTAAGACTGCAATAACAGAGAAAAGAAGATGTACAAAACCTCAGGCCATTAAAAATTTAGCAAGTTCAAAATAATTTTTAGTACAAAATTCACAGAAGCTGCTAATACTCAAAGGAACCACGTGGTACTCTATTTGAGTACTTAAACATTAAAGTCAGTTGCCTTTCTCATGACTCAAGGTTAGGTTAACTCATACCCAGGAACCAAGTGCCTACTTTTGTGATACTTCTGATAAACTTTGAAGACAAAACATTTTGTTTCTTCTGCTTTTCCAAAATTGACAAAAACACACTAAAACTCAGCTTAAGTTCAACTTACCAGCCACTGGAAAGAGAGCTTGAGAAATGTTAACCAACAAGAATGACTTCATTCCATTCAGTTTTCAACTTTAATTTTATTTTTTAAAAACTCTGAAGTCTATTCTTACCTAAACTAATGATTCTTGATGAGCTGTGTGTGATCTTAAGAAATGACAAGAGAAGGTTGCTATTTTGTCAGCCAAAATTGTGAGTACAACTCTGGAGTGAGGAAGTCATTTGTCTCTGAATAAACTATCCCACCGCCCCAGGGCTGCTCTCCTCAGGGCTAAAAAGACATTTATTCCTGTGAAGTTTTTGACGATCAAATATTTGTTAACCAGGGTTTTAACAATATGAACAAAAGAAAAGCATCATAGTCTAGTGTTTCATATTCTGAGGTTTCTAGAATTGCACTACATGACAGAGTTACATCTTACACAGGGATTTACTGCAAAAGAAATAAAATCTCAGGAAGTCCAAATTGCCCCTAATTGCCAATAAACCAATACTGAACCATCTCTCAATCCAAACTGCCAGTTTTTCCTCAAGAACTCTAACAGATCACTGCTTCTGCAGTAGGGCACCAACTGAAATGCTTTTCTTGCAATTAGGGATAATGTTTGTATGAAAAAAATATGTGTCTTTAAATATCTTAAGCACACTGAGCAAGGCAGGATGGTCATCCTAAGAGGCATGCAGAGACTGGAAATAGATTTAAGTTTGCCACATCATACCTTAGGACATAGAATACTCTGTGGAATGGCAAGCAGAATCACCAGCACAGGGTATATGACTGTCCTCTTGCTTATTTCCCTTTTTTCTTATTTTTTGCAGTTCCAATACCTGAATTTGCGTAGGTTAAATGTGCATATGCTATATCTTGAATCATTTAAGTTAAAAATATCCTTGAGAAACTAGCATAGTCAACATGTCTAATGCAAAAGTTAAACATATGTATCTCTTAAGTTAGAAAACTTGCTTAAGTGCTTGCTCTATGCTTTACTAGGTCACTGTGCAACCTTATGCAATTCATCTAACTTTCCTAAGCCTCCGTTTTCTCATTTGCAAGTGAGATCCACTTCACAGAGATGTAATGGAACATTATATCACATAATCCATGGAAAATATTAGATCTGTTTTGTACATATGTAGTACATAGACATGCATGTTAGAAAGGACAGAATATGTATTTTTGAAATTTTCTAACTTTTGTGTATTTTCTAACATTTTAATGTTCATTCTTCTGGTTTGAAACTTCTATAATGGCATGATGCTCATTTACTGGCAATAAAAAATAAAGGGCCCAGAGGATAAACAATAAGTTGTAATTAATACAGTACTGGTAGTCACAGAACAAACCACACAGTTTTAAGAAAAGAAGTTTTCTAAACCAAAAAAACCTCAAAAAACAAAAAAAGCAACTAGTGATGTTCTAATAATGTGATAATGCCTCCTTACCTGAAGGAACTTCTTCACATCAGCAATAATTTCTCTGAAGATAAACTGGTCTTTCTGAACCTCAAACCATCCCAGTTTAGTGATTTTAGCAATGACTTGAATTAAAGCTTGGATAACAAAGGGCGCCAGCTTGGGCTGTGATGCCACATAATTAAGAATGTAGTTTCCTGGAAGAAAATATCCTGTGATCATTTGAACTTTTCCGTAACATAATGTGAATCATGTGACAAAAAACAGCTGGCAATGACACATTCTTTGACAAAAAGTTAATCCCTTTCTCCAAGATCTATACTTACTTAAATAGTCATTTCTGCTACAAGGCTTATTGTGAAACAGGAAATTTGCTCCAATTCAATTTATATATTAGGGGATAAGTTGAGTATAACGAGATGTTGCTTTTGTTTTTGCATGATTTCACATAGAAAAAACTGCCAGGTGAATACAGAAAACTGCAACCAAGCCAAATGAAGCAAGCAAACCATATACAAAATGCACACACCTCAAACACCTAGCAGCTGTCTCAGTTCACCTCATGTGTTATCCGCCTCACACACCCTTACCTGGTTTTATACTTTTCCCATCCTATTTCAGATCCTCCTCCTTTACCACTTCATTATAATTCACAAACTGCAACCCTCTGAAGTCCACATCCAAAAACAAAATTCAGATATTCTTCAAGTTAAAATGCTTATTTATTCTACTATTATATGTATTCCTTAACCACTTAACATGTGTAAAACTCTACTAAACCTTCTGTTAGATTTGTTTAATGTGTCACTGACAAAGTTGAGTTTTATTCCCATATCCTATCTCTTATGAACCCTGTGATTTTATTACATAACAATGCATAGCTCAGTTACTTTTACAGATGCATTTGTCTCATTATAGCAAAACCGTACGCTATTCTGTTTAAGTGGCATAAAAAATACAAATAGTACAGTATGATAAAATAAGTATATAAGCTATGGAAAGTACTAATAGAACAGTAAATTAAAACTTGGTGGGGCGCCTGGGTGGCTCAGTCAGTAAGCACCTGCCTTCGGCTCAGGTCATGTTCCCAGGGTCCTGAGACTGAGCCCCGCATTAGGCTCCCTGCTTGGTGGGAAGCCTGCTTCTCCCTCTCCCATTCCCCCTGATTGTGTTCCCTATCTTTTTTTTTTTTAAAGATTTTATTTATTTATTTGACACACAGAGAGAGATTACAAGTAGGCAGAGAGGCAGGCAGAGAGACAGGGAGAAGAGGAAGCAGGCTCCCTGTCGAGCAGAGAGCCCGATGCGGGCCTCGATCCCAGGATGCTGAGATCATGACCTGAGCCGAAAGCAGAGGCTTTAACCCACTGAGCCACCCAGGCGCCCTGTGTTCCCTCTCTTGCTGTGTCTATCTGTCAAATAAATAAAAAAAAAATCTTAAAAAAAAAAAACAACTTGGAACAAAGTTGATATACCAAAATCATTAAAAGTGGGTAGCAAAGCCAGCTATGAGTTTACTAGTGGATCAAATAATTGAGGTCAGGTAACAATATGCCAGAAGTCTAACAGAAAAATAAAGGAAAAAAATTTTTAAAAAGGAAAGGATTTCATTTCTACTTTGGTCCCAAAGGCCAGTATGCTGTTAGGGAAAAAACTGAAAAAAAGGTAAATACCTCAATATTTAACTAAAAATTGCTTTAATGGAAACAGCTGTAGTGAGATTCTTACATTTAAAAAAAATTCTCATGACTACCATATTTCAACCTTAATTTTTATTAACATCAAGATTATATAGTTATGCAAATAAAAAATAAATATTTTTTTAAGATTTATTTATTTGAGAGACAGAGGGAAAGACAGGGAGCACCGGCAGGGTGAGGAGCAGAAGGAGAAGGAGACTCCTTGCTAACTGGGGACCCCCCCGCCGGCCCCCCGCCATGCGAGTCTCAATCCCAGGACCCTGGGATCATTACCTGAGCCAAAGGCAGACACTTAACCAACTGAGCCACCCAGGTGCCCCAAATTAAATTTTCTTTAAAATGCACAGATTTTTCCAGAGTTAAGTAAATTTAAAAAAAGGTTTCTCCTGTGCAGTAATATGGATATCCTATGCTTCCTTACTTGTAATGTTTTATTTCAATAATGAAGCTTAAGAAGATGACACTGCTTCTAGAATATAAAAGAAAATCTGGTTTATTTACTTCAATTATTTTTACTGTCTTGAAAATTTTTTACTTGGAGGGGATGTGGAACCCACTGTGTGTGGGTAATGATAATCACTAGGAGAGTAATCTCAAGATAATCAACCAAATGTGAGATCAACAAAGTTTGACATTTAAGCTAGGTACCAATAAACACACCTTCTCAGACTGCCCAAGTAAAGACACTGGCTAACAATTTTATTATCTCAGGCAAGAAAAAATTAATAGACTATGTTTTTGTTATTTTAGCTGAATACCTTACATAAAATACTCTCATGTTACACTTTTTTACAGGATTTCTAATATTTTTCCAGTTTAGTAAGTCTCCATGATAATGATACAGTAAAACAATACGCATCTCATCATCACCAGCCCAAGATAACCGAGAAAACCCATGCCAAGAAGAAAATAAAATGTTCAAGAAGACATACAGGACAATGAAATAAAACAGCTAAAAAACTCCCAGAGAGAAGTTAATGGAAAGTTGCAAAGCTATGCACTAGAGGCTCTTCGAGTGTGGAACGCTATGTAACAATAACATTTAGCATTTATGATGCATGTTAGAAGTGCTTCCCAGCAAATTCCTTATGTGGCTCTCGTAGCAATGTGAAGATATTGCTCTTATACTATTATTACTATTAACTTGTTTCTTAGGTAAAAGATATGAAGGTCAAAGAGGTGAAATAACTTGTCACAGTGGCCAAACTGGGACCAAGTCACATTGTTTTGGTTTAAGTTTTTGTTTGTTGCTTCCAAATACTGGCCAAACCACATGTCTTAGTAGTAATGAGTAACTCAAAACTCTTAAGTCCAAACTTGCAGATGTCTTGGGAATTTACCATCATTAGACTGATGTTTTTGGTATTACACATCATGGGAATTTAACATTAAATAATTTTTCCCTAATTGATTTTAGGTAAAAAAAAAAAATGTCACAAATCTATCAGAAAACACACAACAAGAATATAAAAGAAAAGGGGACATACTCAATCTCTACTTTGTTCTCTAAGGCTAGTATGTTATTTGAGAAAAAAGTAAAGAGAAGGTAAATAACCTTAGTATTTAACTAAAAAATTATTTGATGGAAATAACTCCAAATTCCAAGAACACAAAAATTTGAGCTATAAGCTATGCCTAGAGTTCGCTTGTGAAATATTTGGAGAGAGAATACATGGGACAAAAGAAACTATCACAAGAAGATCAAGGTAAGACCTATGAGGTGAAGATGTAGAGAACCTGGAACCTTCACGCATTGCTGGTGAGAATGCAAAGCGGTACAGGCACTCTAGAATACAGTGTAGTGGTTTCTTTAAAAATTAAGCATAAACTTACTTATGACCCAGTAATTCCACTCTTAGGTGTCTACCGAAAAGAAATGAAACATATGTCCACACAAAGACTTGTATGTCAATGTTCACAATAACATTATTCATTGTGGCTAAAAAGCAGTAATGACCCAAATGTCCATCATGTAGTGAATGGATAACAAAATGTCATTTATCTATACAATGGAATATTACTCTACAATAAAAAGGAACAAAATATTGACATATGCTACAACATGGATAAATCTCAAAAACATTTTGCTAAGTGAAAGAAGTCAGATGTAAAAAGCTACATATGGTATGACTGTATTTATACGAAATATGCACTAAAGGTGAATCTCTAGAGGCAGAAAGCATCCCAGTGGTGGGGTGTATGGGAGCAGGACTAACTAAATAAGCATAAGGGATCTTTTGGGGGTGACAGAAAGTTCCAACACTGAATTGTAATGATGTTCACATAACACTGTAAATTTACCAAAAATCATTAATTGTACACTTAAAACAAGTAAACTTTATGATATATAAATTACATCTCAGTAAAGCTGTGTGAAGGGAAGGAAGGAGGACCAATTTATATAGGTAATTAAACTTAAGCTACACTTTCACTTGAAGAGAAGACCAGAGAAAAAAACATTAAAAAAGGCACCAAGGCAAAAATAACAGGGCATAAGGGGAAGACCTTTCGGCACAACTACTAGGCTAGTACCAACGAACATGCACAGTTACAAGAATGGTCCATCAATTACAAGCTCATAAAGGGACTTGAATACTAAGCTGAGGAAATGGTATTTAACTGATAAGCAATAGTAAGCCATTGTTAATATACTAATAAAGGCAGAAAACAGTGTGGTGAATACAGAGAACTGGCAATAGAGTTAATGTTGGAAAATAATGGAGCTATGTAGTCTGGGACCATACCATGAAAAACTGAGGATTTTGAGATGATGTTACGGCAATGTGACTGCTGAAGCAATTACTCACATTTCCACTTTAACTGACGTTAAATTATTATTCTACTGCGAATTATTCTACTGACACCATGTCCGACATGTCAGGACAAACATTCTAATCTACTTGTAGAAATAAGAGCAGTAAGTTAAACCAAAGAAACTCATAAAGGGAGCACATAATTTGTTGCTTGAAATTGTGTTCTAAGTTCCTACTTTTCTCTTTTTCCCAAATTTCCTTTAAAGAGTGCTTGTCTCCTTATTTAAGTATTTATTTAAAAAAAAAATAAGTCAAATGGGGGACGCTTGGGTGGCTCAGTCAGTTGAGCGGCTGCCTTTGACTCGGGTCATGATCCCAGCATCCTGGGGTCAGGTCCCGCATCGGGCTCCTTGCTCAGCAGGGAGCCTGTTTCTCCCTGTCTGCCTTTGTCTCTCTCTGACATATAAATAAATAAAATCTTAAAAAAAAAAAAAGTCAAATGGACCATCTGACAATAGGTCTATATCTTTTAAATAAACTGAATCAGTAATTATTCTGCACCAGGCCCTGATGGGTCCACTGGTAGGTCCTACCAAACATTTAAGGAAGAAATTATATCAATTATCTTCAATCTCTTCCAGAAGACAGAAGCAAGATAATTCCTTCTAATTCATCCTATGAGGGCAGCACTACCCTAATTAAAAAACCAGACAAAGATGTTATAAGAAAAGAAACTACACACTGATATCTCTCATCGACGTAAAGAAAAATCCTCAACAAATTATTAGCAAATTGAATCCAACAGTGCATATAAAGAATTATATACCACAACCAAGTGGGATTTGTCCCAGGTTATGAAAGTCCAGTTCAACATCTGAAAATCAATTAATGTTACCAAGAGAGGAAATAAGAAAAATCACATGATCATTTTATTAGATGCAGAAAAAGCATTTAACAAAATCCAATGGCCAGTTATAATAAAAACTCTTGTCAGGAACAGGGGGGAACTTTCTCAATTTGAAAGCGAAGTGTTGGGCGCCTGGGTGGCTCAGTGGGTTAAAGCCACTGCCTTCGGCTCAGGTCATGATCCCAGGGTCCTGGGATCGAGGCCCACATCGGGCTCTCTGCTCAGCGGGGAGCCTGCTTCCTCCTCTCTCCTCTCTCTCTGCCTGCCTCTCTGCCTACTTGTAATCTCTCTCTCTGTGTCAAATGAATAAATAAAATCTTTAAAAAAAAAAAAGAAAAAAAGAAAATGAAGTGTTACAAAAAACCTAAAGCTGATGGACGAAACCAAAGAACTAAATAAATGGAGAGAGATTCCATCATCATGGGTAAGAAGACTTGATATTGTCAAGCTGTCAGTTCTTCCCAAACTGATCTGGAGATTCAATGCAATCCAAATGAAAATCCCAGTAAGTTATTTTGTAAATATTTACAAGCCTATTTTAAAGCTTACATAGGAGGCAAATGATCTAGAATACCCACCACAATACTGAAGAACAAAGCTGGAGGTCTGACACTCCGCAGCTTCAAGATTTATTATAAAGCTACAGCACTCAAGACAGTGCAGTACTGGTGAAAGAACAAATACTTAATGGAACAGAACAGAAAGCCCAGAAAAAGACACACATGAATCTAGTCAACTAGTCTTTGACAAAGGGACAAAGGCAAAAGAGAATGAAGACAGTCTTTTCAACAAATGGTGCCAGAACAACTGGACACCCACATGCAAATAAATGAATCTAGACACAGACCTTACCCTCTTCACAAAAATCAACTCAAAATGGACCACAGTCCTTGTAAAACGTAAAACGTGAATGTAAAACGTAATTTAAAGTTGTCCTTTAAATGTAAAGCACAAAACTATAAGAACTCCTAGAAGACAACGTAGGAAAAAACGTAGACCATCTTGGGTTTGCCACGACTTTTTGCACACAACAACAAAGGCACACTCCATGAAAAAAATAAGCCAGACTCAGTTAAAATTAAAAACTTTTGCTCTGGGAGAAACAACATCAAGAGAATGAGAAGACAAGCCACAGACAAAGAAAAATCTTTGCAAAGACTTATCTGATAAAGGACTGCTATCTAAAATATACAGAAACTATTAAAACTCAACAATAAGAAAACAACCTGATTTAAAAATAGGCGAAAAGACTTAGATACATCATCAAAGAAAATATACAGATGGTAAATAAACGTATGAAAAGATATTCAATCATATGTCATCAGGGAACTGCAAATTAAAACAATAAGATACTACTACACACCTACTAAAACAGCCCAAATCCAAAACACTGAAAACACCAAATGTTATTAGCAAGACTGTGGAGCAACAGGAACTCTCATTCATTGCAGGTGGGAATGCAAAATGGTACAGCCACTCTGGAAGACAATATGATGATTCTTTACAAATTAAACACACTGTAATCATACAATAGATCAATCGCTCTCCTTTGTATTTACCCAAATGAGTTGAACTTATGTCCACACAAAAATCTGCTTTAAGCTTTATTCATAATTGCCAAAACTTGGAAGCAATCAAGTAGGTGAACGAATAAACTGTAGTACATCCAAACAATAGTATATCATTTAGTGCTAAAAAGAAATCTACCAAGCCATGAAAAGACATGGGAGAAGGCTAAATGCATACTACTAAGTAAAAGAAGCCAATCTGAAAAAGCTACATATTGTATGATTCCAACCACATGACATTCTGGAAAAGGCAAAACTACACAAACAGTAAAAAGATCAATGGTTGTCAGGGGTTGGGGAGGAGGGGAGGGATGAACAGGTGGCACACATAGGATTTTTGGGGGGCAGTGAAACTATTTTGTAGAATATTATAATGGGGGATACATGTCCTTATACATTTATGCAAACCCACAGAATGCACAATACCAAGAGTGAACTCTAATATAAACTATGGACTTTGGGTAATGATCATGTGTCAGTGTAGGTTCATCAATTATAACTAATGTACCTCTGGTGCAGGACACTAATAATGGAGGAGGCTATACATGTGTAGGGCACAGAGGGTATGAGAACTCTACTTTCTGCTCAATCTTAAAACTGCTCTAAAAAAAATAAAATCTATTTAAAGTGTGTATACATAAGTAAGTCAAATAAAATCACAATGTTTTATGAGTTAGGTTTATAATGCTTGGACCCTAATTTTTATTTATTTATTTTTTTAATTTTATTTATTTTTTTAATTATTATTATTTGCCCCAGGGGTACAAGTCTGTGAATCATCAGGCTTACACCTTTCACAGCACTCACCATAGCACAAATGGACCCTAATTTTTAAAACTAAATTTATTTTGCTTCCTTAAGCAGCCAAGTCCATGAACACATGGATAAATCCTCCCGTAGGCTTTCTGCAATGCCTATGATTCTGGGTGCTTTAAGGAAAATATCAGTCAAACATATAAGGCAAATGACATGTCATTGTGTGATTTGATCGTTCAAATTCGGCTTATGATCCATCATACATACACATTTTAATTTTTCTGATACACAAATACAAATAATGTGAACCTTGAGGCTAGAGAGCATAAATGAGTCAACAGTTCATTTCTACTATGAACAAAGATAACTGAAAAAAAAAATCCCATAGCTCAATTATTAGATTCCCGTCCATATGAAAAGCAAACACATACATATGCAGATACACACACACACACACACACACACACACAATCTTAAAATACGTTATTTCTGAAAAATATACTGCTACTTCACAGAATCGGTTTTCCAACTACACTAAGTTCCAAATAATATTCTTCCATATACACATTATCTTCCTAATAAGTAGGAACCTGCTTTTGATTTGACATGCATCCCAAATGATTTTGTATAGCATCCTGAGAAATAAATGGACAGCTGACTTCTTTCCTATCATTCAGTTGCAAATGAAGTTAAGACAATGGCTAAGAGCATAAACTCCACACAGATTGTGTGGATTTGAATCACAGCTCTACTTACTTCTTCTAAGCTGTGTGATCTTGGGCACATTACAGAGCCTATCAAATCTAATTTCCTTATTTATAAAATGAGGATAATAAGAGCACCTACATCACAAATGCGATGGATAAAATGAGATAGTACAAATCTTACCAAGAGTACACACAATAAAATCCTAGTTATTATTTATTATTAAACTAACCAAATGCTTTTTTGATTACACATTGTTGTATAACATATCATTTTTCATCACTAGATGGGTAAAGGAGACTTGACAATTCTTCAAAAAAATAACAGAATTTTAAATAACTTGCACGCCTGTTCACAGTTTAACATATTTAAAAGGAAAAAATTTTAAAGTGCAAGGTTAAATAATGTAACATTGTGTGTCAACTATACTTCAATAAAAAACAAAGTGCAATTTTATAGAAAAGCATAATAAACCACTTACTGATATCTACCCTCTGTTCAATTGGCAAAGGACTGACTCGGCTAACAAGTTTTGAAAGACATGTTGCTGCAAGGAGCTGAGCATAGGATGTCTGTAAAGAATAATAAATTTTAATTATTATTATCACAAATGAAGTTAGAATCATCAAAACACTGTGACAGGAACTTCTCCTAAGCAATAATGGAAACTTTTCTGGTTTTCCAAACTGGCAGATTTACAATGAATAAAATATATATACAAATATCACATATATGTATACAATCTCTCATAAGGGTTCAGTCGTTGAGGAAGGTATAGGTCACTTTTTCAAACAGCAGCAAATAATCAAGAGAAAAAAGATTATTTTGAGCAAGTTCAAATAAAATACTCTTACCATGTCTACACAGTCCTGTATGTTCTGGCCTCTGACTATCTCTTCCAGTTCACCTGGTTCCACTCCTCACTACATGCTGACCACAATAGCTGTCTTTTAGCCCCTCTCAATGCCTTTCCCACCCTGACCTCCCTACTCCTTCAGATCTGTGCCTTACTGTATTGTATCCCCTTTGGCCACCAACTGTCTAACTTAAGAGTACACTCAATCCTTCAAAATTTGGTCCAGTTATTCACTACATCTCCAGCAATTTCTTGTAAAGATTAGTCCTTCTTTCTTTCTTTTTTTTTTTTTTTTTTGACTAGAGGTTAGCAAACTAAGGCCCATGGATAAAAATCGTATCTATTTTTGCAAGGTCCGTAGGGTATGAATGGTTTTTATTATTTTAAACAATCAGGGGAAAAATTAATATTTTGTGACATGTGAAAAATATATGAAATCCAAATTTCAGCCTCCATACAAAAACACAAAATATAGACATGCTCATTCATTTATATATTGTCTATGGCTGCTTTCATGTTATGACAGCAGAGTTGAATAGTTGAGACAGACTGTATGTGACACTCATTGCCTACTGCTGCTGAATGCATTATAAATTGCAATAATATAGTTATAATTCCACAGCACCTAGAGTGCCATGGGTATTGCCATGACATGTACCTTTGATTATTACCAGTGCATAACCATCATGTCAAAACAAGATAAAAGCAGATTTCAAATATCTAACTTTTAAGGCACAGTAGAGTTTGAATTATTGTTATTGAATTAGATAGTAGAGCAATGTGCTCTTTATGCAATGGCACTATAGCTGTCCTAAAAGACTGTAATATATGTTGACAATATCAGACTATGTATTCATGACGATGTTCCTAACTCACAGGAAATCAACAGTCAGAAAAAGTAGAAAATTAGAACAGAGTATCTCACCACAGTGGAATTTCCTCACAACAATAAAATAGGACTGAGACCAAAGTTCTGAAGTCTCATTTGTTAGCCAAGCATGAAAAGTCATTTACCAATGGAGAATTAATTAAAATCACCATTACTTTATTGTAGTAGTGAAATTATATATGCAGAGAAAATAGACCTCAAACTACTAGGCTTTCAATGAGAACAATGCTCAAACAGTTGAAGACATGGGAACAACATCCAAAGTCAATTTCAAACAAGGGAAATGATTTGGAGGTTCTCTTTAGTTCCCGATGAGCTGACAGATGTTGCTAATTCTGCTTATTCTGTTACCAATATTATCCATTTATTCCAGAAGTTAATGCTAAGTCTGAAGTCACTAAAGGCCTCTATGAAAAGTCTATGTGGAACGTCAGGCCAGAAATATTTTCAAAGAAGTTAAGAAAACACTAATTGTGTACAATCTGAAGCAGTATCTGCTAAGACGTGTCACAAGTGGTGGTAAAAATACATGGAGCAGAAAAGTGCTTAGTTGTACAAATTTACAAAGATTATAAAAATGTAAGAGTCTAAAACCTATGGTTATTCATTATATTCTTCATCAGTAGATAAAGAATAGTAAGTACTCTGTAGTAAATTATTTGAGTCTATCACATATTAATGAATCAGTGGTGTTAACAGTAGACTTTCATTCACTTTCGTGAACTTATCTTCAGTTCCTGTGAACTTCTGTCAGAAACAGAAGCTGAAAATCCTGACTTGCCCCACCACACAGTAGTTCAATAACTTAGCAGGAGGAAAGTTTTACTATAATTTTTTTTTTTAGCTCAGGGCTGATACTGAAATTTTTCTGAGAAGAACCATTCTAAACCACTATTGTTGAATGCTAAATGGCTTTGAAAATTAGCTTCTGCTGCATACTTGATAATGTAATTTAATGAATTCGACCTAAAGTTACGAAATTGCCTAAAAGGCAAACAAGTGCTTAGTACTTATATTACAAAACTTATAATGCAGTAAAGTCATTTCAATAAAAACTAACACTTTTTCGATCACAACTAGTATTAAGTAATTTCCACACTATCAAAAGTTAAACAAGTAGCAAGATTTCTACTCCTGAGTATATTTTCTGAACTCTAACTACACTTCCAGCAGCATTTTTCAGACTCTGATGCAAGTACAAAGGAAATTTCCACATTTTAAAAACCATTTAACTGAGCAACTGAGGAGCTTCCACCTAAACTTCAACTGAAAGTGATTAATCTGCAATGTAAATGGCATTCTGAAAGGCAAACATCCAGAATTCCATAAATGCCTTTTAAGTGATGAATATGCTTAATTAAAATCATATGCTTATGGATGGATATCAACATTTGGCAGTACCTATCTCTGTCAAAAGACATTTTCAAAGATAAAATATTAAAAATCTCATTACAGATGAGTATTAACACGAACATCTGCAATCAACACTGATGACAGAAATACGAACTTTGACCCCAATTAAGTCGAGTTACCTCCAAAAGAATAATTTCATTCTTTTGATTAGTAGATCTGTATTACAAAAACTGTACTCAATTATTATACTTTAAGTTTCATCAATAAAACTTTGTGGAAATTCATTTCTCTCTTCTTATAGGTGTACTTACAAAATATCCTTGATTTAGCCTCTTGGCCTGCAAAATCTAAATATTTCCAGTGTGGCCCTTTACAGAAAAAGTTTGTTGACCTCTGTTCTAGACCCTACAGCCTCTTACTATAGCACTATCATATCATTTTATAGCCATTTATTTACACACTTATACCTCCCCAACTAAACTATGAGTTACTTTAATACATGTACATAAAGCAAGTAGGTAGTGCTATACCTAGTTTTACATTTAAGTATTTGCTACATACTACTGAGTGAATAGCTAAGAATCTTTAGAAGGGAGGAAGGCAAGGGATAGTCAGCATTGCTATGAATCATTCCTTCATGTTTTTGAGTTAATTACAACCTGCCTCTCTTACCTGAAATTTTTTTTAAAAAGGCTCTTACTCAACTTTCTAAAAATGCAACCTTTGCCCACTACTGATATGAGACATCAAAAGGGGTCAAGAAGAATCAAGAAACTATTTCAATTTATGCCTATTTCTACCTCTTGGGATCTTTTCTAAGTTTGCTCTCCAGGCTTTCCAATTCTTTCAATGATTAATCTTTTTGACAGTGAGATAAACTATACCAAAAAGACATGCATTAATATCTATCAATTTCCACTGACCATAATCTACACAAGTTTATTAACACTAACATGCATCTACTGATCCCTCATGGTTAATTGCTATTATCAAATACTTACTGTTCCTTGTTCTAATAAAAGTTGACACTTGCTGAGACATTCTGTGCTGTCAATAAGTTCCAGGAGTGCTTTCTCAGCCTCTATTCTTTGTGTAAGATCAGTCCCTATGTAGAGATGAGTACATAACACTTCCAATTCAGCCAAGCTCTTGGGAAGAAAAAAAAAATTACATTTTACTTGAATGAAAGACAAAAATAATGTAAATATATTAATATAGGAATCAAGGGATGCAAATATCATGCCTGAATTCAATTCAAGAAATACTTATTTGAGCTACCACTACTTACTAGGCGTCACAGTGGTGAACAAAAAAGGCTTATTTCCTTCCTCCAAGTTATTTATTTATAAATTGACAGTAACTATAGTGGAAAAGAGTACAGAAAGAGGACTTGCCTAATCCAAGGAGTTTGAAAGGTTTGCCTGAAGTAGTAACATTCATCCTAAAAGGGTAAGCCAGACCAAAAAAGACTAGACAGTAGATCAGACAGAGAGGTAGGTAGCATTCGCCAGGGCCCAGAACAGAGTGTAGTCATTTAGAGGCATTAAAAGGTCAATGTCACTGATAGACAGCAAGGAGGAGATGCCAAATGAAGCTAAAGAGATAGGTGGGGGGAATTATCATGAGCAAGTTGCAGACACTATGTCAATTACATTACTTCTCAAATTATAAGAATTTCAATGGTTCCATCCATAAAAAAGCAAAGATAATTATAAATATACGCTGATTTGGGGTCTCTGAACTAATGACTCATAGTGCTGCAGGCAAACTCTGTCATGATTTTCAGGAACTATGACCTAACCTCATGTTATTTCTAGCAGTGTAATAACTAGTTATCATGTTGTAGGCTCCTATTTTGTAAGCACAAAGAATAATTCATTCTGTTTATAAATATAATTTCATCTGACGATATAACACATGGATAAAATCTGGAAAAAAATGAGATCAGGATTCTTTTTAGTTCAATACAATTTTTGTTAAAGGCACTTGACTAAAACAAACTACTTCACTTTGAACTTGAATTAAAGAGAATTCTTTGGAGTACAAAAAAAAAATGGCACAGACTTCAATATCGGGTAGTCGTACAAAGGTAATCAGATGTTCCTAAAGAAATGCCATTTTTTATCCTTTCTGGCCCGAATTTTTATCTGGCAGCCCTAGAGCTACACTAGGCCAAACAGTCTCTCAAATACATGTATCTTTGCCTAACAGGAATGCACATAAAATGCTGAAATGAGACCTCCTCTAGCTCCCTTTATTCTTTTCACTTCTCCCTCCTTCTTAGCTCCCTTATGGCATTTTCCATTTTCTATCCAGGTCAGAGCCAAACATCCCAGACTTGGGAAATTTCTGCTAGAGTGAAAGTAAAAAAGAAAGGTTTCAAATGAATAAATTACGATAAAGGACCTCAAGTGTGCCACATTTTAAACATTTCCCCCCCCAGACTGTCCCAACAAGCCCCCAGAGTACCGATCCATAATGCTCATAATATTAAAATGCATAGAAAATGTATGGTTCATGAATACATATGAATTTCCATATTTCCTCCAAGGGTAAGAAATACAAAAATAGAAAGAGCTACCTTTTTCCCTCTCTTGACTCATGATCAACCTTAGAAGTCTTTTCCTTCATCTAATAAATTTGAAAGGCTAAATATTAGAACTGGTAATATCCAGAATAATTTAATGATAAACTGATCCTGCTGTCAAGCATTCATCAAGGTCTGTCTTTGAAGTAGACCTTAAATTCAAAAACAATTGGTCCAAGACCTAACTGTTTAAAAGCAAAAGGCAGAAAAAAAGTGAGACTCAAACCTATCTTATAATTTTGTTTGGAGAATTAAATAAGTAAGGGTCACGTAACTTCTGGCACAGAGTATACCCTATGAAGGCTAGTTGTTTATTATTATTATGACTTAATAATATTGTAATGGGTGGAAGTGTATCCCCCTAAAAGATATGCCCAATTCCTAACCCTAGTACCTTTGAATGTGTCCTTATTTGGAAATAAAGGTCATTGCAAATCCTTAAATTAAGGATCTTAACAACACCACCCTGGATTTAGGGTGGGCCCTGAGTCTAATGACTCATAAAAGAAAGGAAAAGTACATGTGAGATGCAAAGACACAGAGATACACAAGGGAGAGGTCATATGAGGAAGGAGGCAGAGGCTAGAATGATGACTCCACAAGCCAAAGTACACCAAGCATCACCAGCAGCCAGCAGAAAGTAGGAGAAAGGCATGGGGCAGTTTCCCCCTCAAGGAGTCCAGAAGGAACCAATTCTACTGGTGTATTAGTTTCAGACTCCGGCCCTGATAACTGTAAGACAATAATTTTCTGTTGCTTTTCAGTTTGTGGTAATTTGTTACAAGAGTACTAGAAAACTAATACAAATATTAGTATTAATCAATTCAGTGGTACCTAAGTAAACCTATTTGGAAAGATTCTAGAAAAGTTCTGGAAATTATTTTGTCTGTTTTGCTATACTGATTTAAAGAACCTCAACAAAGAACAGATCTGGAATGTATTCAAAGAGAATTCATTTAAGTCAACAGTATTGCAAATCACCTTTTTCTTTCCAAAGTCAGTACAAGATAAAAAGGGAAAGGTTTGAACTTTTTCTTAAGAAAGTCTGAAACAAAGGGGGGGAAATCAAGTCATCCTTTCACTGTAATGATAATAATGAAACAAATGCCAGGCATATCAAATCTTTTTAAAAAAAAGGATACATCCACAAAGATCCTTACCCTGGTGGAAAGGCATTATCTAAACATTTAAAACACTTAAACTCACAAGGTGGTGAATGCTGACTGACAAAGCAATCTTCTGATTAGCATTTGACTTTCCAGTGAATCTATAAAGACAGCTTTATTTTTCACAATGAATTGATAAATTTGCATCTTAGTTTTATACACTGATGTCTATACATATGGTTAACATTAGAATGTTTCAGAGAAATGGATCCCTTCTCTGTTTGCTGACAAATCAGGTTTGAATTATTAAAGCTCCTGCAAGGCTTAATATCAATAGTAGAAGCCCATAAAAATAACTAATAGGTTGAACAAGGAGAATTGGACATCACCTAACTCCCAAAGAATAACTATCAAATATAAACAGAAAGCATCCAACTTTCATTACATAAGAGACAATGACATAATTCTGCCTTAAAGATCTTCCGAGCTATTTTGAACTCATTTCTAGTCTTTGCGCTTGACAATACAATTAACCCTTAAGTGAGGTGACTTCTTTCTATACAGTAATTCTCACACATGTATCCATCAATGGGTAGATGCTGAGTAAAACAAAAAACAAACAAACAAAAAACAGACAAAAAGAGTATATATTAGAAGGTATCATAGGAACAGAAAGCAGATCACAGGCTTGGCCAGGGACGGAGGAGGGCAGAACAGGATGGGGGAACAGCAATGGGGGATTACGAAGGAACAAAAGGAAACTTTGGGGAGGGCACCTGGGTGGCTCAGTGGGTTAAAGCCTCTGCCTCCGGCTCAGGTCATGATCTCAGGGTCCTGGGATCGAGGCCCGCATCGGGCTCCCTGCTCCGCAAGGAGCCTGCTTCCTCCTCTCTCTCAGCCTACTTGTGATCTCTCTCTCTCTTTCAAATAAATAAGCAAAAATTTTTTTTAAAAAAGGAAACTTTGGGGAGATGATGGATATGTTCATTATCTTGGTTTTAGTGATGGTTTCACAGGTGTAAACCTATGTCAAAACTGTACAATTTAAATACGTGCAGTTTGTTGTCAGTTATACCTCAATATTAAGCTAAAAGAAAAAGAATGATGGCTTTTGTTCTAAGGAAAAAATGGCCCCTAACAATAAAAAATAAATTGATGAGCCAAAAAAATGCCACCCCAATTGAATTTAAAAGAAAAAATGGCCCCTAACAATAAAAAATAAATTGATGAGCCAAAAAAATGCCACCCCAATTGAATTTAAAACTCTTTTTAACTACTTCTCAATATCTTTCCTGCCATCTGGAATTAAGGTTCTTGATTATCATTAATAGAAAATACTTTCACCTTGAAGTTACTAATTTCCCCACAAATCTTTGTTTCTTCTTCCCTTTACTACCTTTTCCTAAGCAGACCTGAAGGCTTATTCCTGGATCTCTTGGGACTCTTTCTTCTACAATGAATTAGATAGTATTTGTTTTTAGAGCTTTATAGTTTACAAGTATTTCCATCTTTTATTTTTCAACCAATCCTGAAAAGTAGACTCCTGCAAAGTACGTATTTGTAGTACACCCAGTTTAAGACCAAAAGCAAAAAACAAAAAAATACCACTGAGGCTGAGATCAAATATATATATTTGATCAAGTGTGGAGTAAATGGTCAATTTTGAGTGTGAAGTAAATGGTCAATTTTGAGCCAAATAAATACAAATCTATAGACCTCAAGAACATGTTGTTTCCTTACCACCCTGATGTCCTGCTACCCTTTACTTCAGTCTGCAGGGAGATAAGCAGATGATGTCCTACTCCACACTTTCAAACCTGTCTGCTCACTATCTTTATATCTACCTATTTCTTCCTCTTGGAAATTCAGAAAGATGCTAAAAACCCAAAAAAGTCAGAAACTGAACTGAACATATTTCCCACAGATTTCCATGTCAAGTGGCTCTTTATTTTCAGGTTTCAAAGGTCTAGACCAGGATCTAGATTTTTAATTTTGATGTTAGTTTTGTCTTTTCCTTCTCCTTAGTCCCTCCTATATAGTTAAGAGTTTGGCCTTGTCCAAAGAAAAGTATGGCCTTTAGGCTTAGATTATGGAAGGTTAACCTATGTCATACCTGACTGGCCTGTTTTTGTTTAGGGCCCGGGAGTTGGGGGGTACACACTCCATAGTCTTAAGTTGGGGGCTGGCCACACCAGAGAGACCAACCATGTGTTTTAGTGTGGGGGGGGGGCTTTGGATCCCATTAGTATTAGTCAGCCTAAAGACTGAGATCAAGGGGCAACTGGGTGGCTCAGTCGTTTAGCGTCTGCCTTCGCCTCAGGTCATGATCCTGGGGTCCTGGGATTGAGTCCCGCACATCGGGCTCCCTGCTCTGCGGGAAAGCCTGCTTCTCCCTCTCCCACTTCCCCTGCTGCTGTTCCCTCTTTCGCTGTGTCTTTCTCTGTCAAATGGATAAATAAAATCTTAAAAAAAAAAAAAAAAGACTGAGATCCATCACTTGGGCAATCAACAATCATGACTATGTAATGAAGCCCCCAAGAAAAAGTTCCCTAGTTTGCAATACTCAGTGCACATTGTCATACATATAGGCTGGGAGAATAACACGTCCTAAGAACAGCGAAAACTTTGTTTTGGAACCCTCCCAGACACTGCCCTTTGCATCTCTTCTTTTAATCAATTTTATTCTGTGTACTTTCCCAGGAATAAACTGCATGCATATGACAGCTTTCAGTGAATTCTTTGAGTCCTTTTGATAAACTATCAAATCCGAGCCTGGTTCTAGAAAACCCCCAAATACGCAGTCGATGTCAGAAGCGAGGGCAGGGAGGGAGTACCTTAAGCCTCACAGTTTAGCTAATTCCTGGCATATATCTAATTTGTCATAAAATCTTAATAAGTCTTTTTAACTAGAGACTCAGACTTAACACCTCTACATGATATTCATGGACAACAGAACAACAGAACGATATTTTCTAACTGTGGACTCCAGTGCCCTGGATTTCTTCAGCAGCTTCTTTGGAAAGGAGTGGAAGCTTTGGAATCCACCACTTAATGACCCCAAGCAAATTACTGAACCTTTCTAAACCTCACTTTTGAAACTGCAGGTAGTAATATCCACCTTTCAAAATAACTATGAAAAGTAAGATAGAAGACAGAAAGCTTAACCCAGTGCCTGGCACAAAGAGAAGCACAATAAATTGTAAATAATCCCTTCAGTTTGTGATAAGTTACAAGACACTATATTGGGCTTTTGTCTACAGTTTCTCCCATTCTAGTCCATACTGCCATGATCTTTCCCAAACCTTTTTCCCCAGTATGTTACCATCATGTTCAAATATAACAGTGCACAATCACATCTAGATCAAATCAGGTAGCCTGGCTGGATATTAAGAAGCATAGCCATAGTCCCAGGTTCTGGAAAAATTCTGAGAGCAAAAAGATGAACCAAATGAGTACTCTAAATTTTTCCTGATTAATACCTCTTGATTCTCATCTCAATCCTCCTGTTCTATCTAAAGTTCTTATATCTTACCTATTCTCAACTCTATCTTTCCTCACTCTGCCTTCCTCCCACCAATCTGGACTGTCCTCTCTCAGATGGTAATCCAGATCCATTGCTTCGTTTGGGACAAAGTACTCTTAACTCACACACAGCTTCCTAACTAGAATGCATTGAATGGTACACCTGGCATATTGATCCTCCTGCTCTCCAGGCAGCCAGCCAGGCTTTTGGCTGTGAGCAGTTTATGTCAATGAACAAGACAATTACCATTTTTTATGTATGCCATGATGTGAAAAAGACTGTGGAGAAGTGCCCTAACCTCACCTTACACAAGTCCACATCTTTACTCATCACCCTAATGGCATAATTTTTGACAAGCTACCCTGGTGAGTAGGTGACAGTAAGATATTGATATGAAAGAATATGGAATTATGAATTACTAGGCCTACTCTAACTCTATAGCCTTGGGTAAGTCACAACTGTTCTAAGATTCAGTGTCTTCAAGAATAAAATGTGTATATGTACATATATGCACACCTCTCAAATCAGTTGTGGGGCTCAAAAATCTCCAATAAGCATGTGAAAATTCAAAATGCTAAGTACCGGTTATCATTATTAATAAATGGTCCTTGAGTTATCTGGAAAATATGGTCTCATATGCTAGAAATACTTCAAACTGACAAGTTCCAGATTTTTTTCTGGCTCTCAAAACTGTCTGATCTTTTATTTGTCCAACTACACTTTCAAGCTGCTGTGAAATACATTCCCGGAAAACCAATATAGGTAGTTTTGGCATTAGTAGCTAATTTTCCCAACACGCTACCTAAGTATGAGAAGTCTTCCAAGACTGAGGGATTTACTATTATGCATCATCTGTCTAAGTCTGAAAACTTCCAAACTTCCACCAGCCTTTACCCTCAAGATTTACACCTGAAGTATTAACACTTGATTATCTATTTACAACCCCTAAGTCCTCCCTGTAAGATTCTTACTGTGAAAATTTCCCAGGGGGCATGTTTACCAACGTGGAAATAAATAACATTATTTTGACCTGGACACCCTTGGAAACGGCAAGGACTCAAAAGGTAATGTGCGGGGCTCACTACTCCCTGGTCTATAAATCCGGGAGCTGTCAATTACCTGACAGGAGAGTGAAGGGTTGGAAAGAAAAGATCCTTTGGAAGAAATCAATAAATAAGAAATGAGGCAGTACGACCACAGGCAGGTCCAAAGAAGTCTACAACAGGAACTTGACACATAGACACAGTCACCACATTATGAAATTGACTACCCCTCCAAGATCATTCCCGCCATCCGCAGCCTCCCCTTCTCTCTTACATTTTATATGAACCTTATGCTCCAGCCAGACCAAACTTCCCACAGGGTGCCATGTTCTTCCACAATTCTTCACCATCGTTCGCATGGTCTTTTGGCCTCTACACTCTTCCCTTCCTCTTCACCTGGCTGGCTCCTACAATTCAAGACCCACTAGACTGCAAGTTCTCTGGGAATAGAAATCATAGTTTCGCTAGAGCTGCCTTCCATGCCAGCAAAGTAGGAACTCACTACACAACTGAACGAACGGAAGCTCAAAGAAACTCAAAGCATCTCCTCTGAGAAGCAGAGAAGCTCTGCCTCACTTCTCAACACACACACACACACACACGAGTGCGCGCGCGGCTGACTGCCCGTCTTCAATGTTCCCATGATATCCTGTGATTAATTCTACCATATCATTTTCACATGTACTGTAATTATCGGTGAATTCTATGAGGGCAGGGATGGTAAGATGATGTAATCCTTTATCCCGGAACTGTGCACAATGCTTGAGACACAGTGCGGAGCTCTATAAA
Source organism: Ailurus styani (assembly GCA_002007465.1). Lineage (NCBI taxonomy): Eukaryota > Metazoa > Chordata > Mammalia > Carnivora > Ailuridae > Ailurus > Ailurus styani. The sequence goes on from LNAC01000017.1 coordinate 4,724,059, forward strand.
TGTTTGTTGAATGAATAACTGGATGCACATGCCAGTGCAGCCCGAGAATACGTGAGCCCTCCTCCTCTAGCACGCGTCCCATGCTCACCTCCCCGCTCCTCGGGCACGCTGCCCCCGTTTCTTCCTCCAATAAGGCGGCTGCTAAGCATTCCGCAACTCCCTACAGATACAGCCCCTGCCCGCTCTAGCCAATTAAAACCCCAACCGCTCCCGCCGTTCCCTCGGGGGACCCGGGCCGCCTCTCCAACTGCATCCCAACCGTGCGGACGCTGGCGATGGAGCCGCGGCCAGCGACGCGGCGGGAAGGCTGGTACGGCCCGGTCGGGCTCCCACCTGCCCGGGCGCCCCCCAAGCCGCCCTTCGCTCAGCGCCCCGCGCAAGGAGAGCGGGCTCCCGCGCAGCGGGTCCTCGGCCTCCGCACGTCCCCAGAGGGGCGAGCTCCGAACCTGGCCCCTGCCCCTCCCCCCGCCACCCCGGGGCACGGGCCACCCCCTCCTCCGGCCCGGGGCGGGCAG